>LR738713.1:282608981-282699251 GCA_902687465.1 Secale cereale | reverse complement strand
ACATTATGCCATCGCTGCGGTTCTAACTAAAGATAAAATTTGTCTTGGGCATGAACCCACAGCGGCAATGAAGAACGGGATGCTTAATCCCGGCGCTGGCCGTCCACCCTCTTGATTTCGTCGATGCGGCTGATGACAGGCTTGATGCCCTCCTTGAGCGTCGTGAGGTTGGCATCCTTCGGCAAGCTATCCATCACGGCTTCGAAGTCGAGGCGGGGTTCCAGAACGCCACCTTGGTGAGGACCTTGGTCATGACTCCTCGGTAGAGCCGCCGGGCCTCCCCGGCGAGCATGGCCATTCTGTTGGAGTGAAGATCAGTCAAGGCGCCGAGGACGCCCTCGAAGAACAGGGTTAGCTTGGCGTTGACGGACCCGCTCCATTCAGGGGCATACCTCACGTTTGGCATCCCCATGAGGGCCAGCTGTGAGGTAACCCTGCCGGCGATGTCCTCCAGCCAGATGATCCACCTGTTCTCCTCCACCACGTATTCTTGGTGAGAGGCGCCCTCGTCCGCCCGCAGCTGCTTCTCCTCCTCCAGGCTCTTGGCCAAGGCCTCCTCCCGAGTGCAGCTCTCCGCCAACGTCTTCTCGAGATTCTCCAGCCTCAGCCTGAGATCTCTGATGGAGCTTTGCGCATCGGAGAGCTCCCTAGTCTTGCTGATGACCACTCCCTGCGCCTCTGTCAAGGCGTAGTTGAGTCTGGTCTTCTCGTCAGACAGCCTGAGGGCCTGCTCCTTCAGCCCATCCCGTTCCACCTCTAGCTCTTGTATCTTGCCGGCATGGGCCAGAGCCTGGGCATCGAACGCCTCCTTGTGTCTCTGCCCCAGCTCGTGAGTCCGCCGCTCGACAAGAGCCTCGAGCTCCTCATCTTTGCCACGGAGTGTCGCAGCAAGCTTCACCTCACGCGTGGTGAGGTCTTCTTCCTGGGAATCGAGGGCGGCTTGGTGCTGGTTCCGGGCGGCCTCCACCGCGGCAGCCAAGTTCGCCGCCTCTTCCTGGGCCTTCTCGATGGCGGCCATCTTCATGACGAGCTCCACGTTACGCCGGGCCAGATCTTCCTGGGAGGCCCTCTGCTCCTCGCGGGACTAGTGGAACCAGGTTTGCGCCTCAGCGACGCGCGCCTGGAAGTCCGCCTCCGCGTCGTCCACCGCCGCCATTCTGGACTTAACCTTGTCCAAACGGGCACGGTAGAGCACCTGGAGCTTCCGGAAGTTGGCCCCCATGGCCCGGAAGAGCTGCTCCTCTGGGAAGCCGTCGCCGCCGACCCTCGGTTCATCAACAACCTCGAGCCCGGAGGCGGCGAACACCTCACCGTCGAAGACTTCCTCCCTGGCGGGTGCCCGGGAGCTTGACACCCCGGCGAGATGGACAAAAAGGTTGTCGCCCACCTTCAGATACCTGCCGGGGCCCGAGGCCGCGGAGGAAGAAGGCTGATCATCAATCGCCTCTTCCTCGGCTGTGGCCTTGCCGGCCTCCCCGGCAGGCCCACCGCCGGCGCCCTTGGTGGCACCCTTGGCGACATCCTCAGCAGCCTCGTCCGCGGCGGCCCCGGCGGCGTCCTTGGCGGCCTCCTCGGCGGCGACCTTGTCGGCCTCCGTCGCGGCCTCCTCGGCAACCTCCTTGATGACGACGTCCACGTCCTCCGCATCCCTTGAAGGAGGGCCTGGGCCGTGACGGGGATAATGAAGTCAAGAAAAAGCGCAAGGGGAAAGCAAAGACAAAGGCAAGCAACTCACCCGTGTCAGGCTGTGAGGCGGAACGCCGGGGCCAGATCGCCAGCGCCCAAGTTCCCCTCCTCCTCCATGCGTGCGGGCTCCATGCTTGGTGCCCTTGCCGGGGACGCCCCTCGTGGCGGCGTAGTCGATGGGGGTGGTGAGATGGGAGTAGCCCCCTGCGGCTCCTCCTGCTGCTGCTCCCGTCCTACAGAATCGGCAAGGTCGGCACCTTTAGCATCCAACGCCAACTGCATGTCGAGTGAGAAAAGGTTGGCGAACTTACGCTGGGTGCTGTGCCAGGGGCTGCCGTCGGAGCTGCTCAACACCACCAGTGGTGTCTCTGTAGCCCCGGCCGGGGGCTGGCCGCTCGCCGAAGCCTTGGCCCTCTTCACCCTCTGGGCCAACGTCTCTGCGTCCCTGAAGAAGCAAGAATAAGTCAAGATGAGTGGCATGGTCGAGAGAGGTGGGGATGACGATAAAGAATGGAATACTTACTCGTCGTCCATCTCCTCCTCCTCTGCCGTCTTCCTCTTCCTCTTCGGGCTGAGGGGCCCAAGGTCGAAGGGGAGATCCGGGTCACCCTCCGAATTGACGTCTGCCGGGCGAGGCGAAGGAGGGAGCGGAGTTTGTGCGCGCCTCGATGGAGAGGGAGCTGCCGCTTTCTTCTTCTCGGCGGCCTTCGTCGACCTCTTCGCCGCCGTGGCCCTCGTGAGGCGCCCGGACCCCTCCAGGGCCAATTGAGGCTGCGCAGTCTTGCCGGGCCGGACCGGCTCGCAGGAGCAGGCCCGCCGCAAGACTCGCCTTCTTCCCCTGGCTGGCGCTGGGCCAGCCGCCACATCCTCCGACGACGATGACTCTTCGAACGCATCCTCAAACAGCGGAGCCCCGGTGCTGGCGCTGCTAGCCTCTCCGGCAGCCGCCGCCCACTGGGCGAACTCCTCCTCCTCCGCAGCCGCGGCGTCCTGGTCCTCCATACCTCCGGCGCTGCCGGCCTCCCTGATGAGCTGCGCCTCCCTCGCCCTGGCGGTGATGTAGTCCAGCTCCTCCGGGGTGGTGTCCCTGACAAGCCAAAGCTCGGTGTCAGGATTGACGCACACCTCGACCAGAGAATCGAAGAACTGCTGCACGACCTCGTCCTCCGGCTCCTGCCAGCTCGGGACAGGGCCGTGCGCACTACATTCCGGCTTCATGGCGACGATTTCAGACTGGCGCAAATTGTTGCACAGCGGGACCACTCCCGCTGGCAGCTTGAAGAACTGCCCCTTGACGGCCTTGCCGGCCTTGGCGGTAGCCTTCGCAGCCTTGCCGGTCCGCTCGACCTCGCCGCCGTGGCCCACATCCAGCTGGAAGAGCCGCTGACAGAAATGAGCATGTCCCATCACTGTGAAGTTGTGTTTGAGGCCAGTGCGGAGCCGCATGACATCGGCCGGGTTTCTGAAGAGCCAAGCTGGCCTCCCCTTTTTGTGCAGCGGAGCGATCCGACGGCGGATGAAATCCGCCCCGACCATCTCGAGGGTGAGTCCGTCTTGGACAAGACGGGTGATCCTAGTGACAGCGACAGCGAGCCTCCCGTCGGCGGCGTCGACGTCGCTCCAGTCGCTGCCGCGGACCGGCGGCACCCGGCGGACCCTATAGAATGTTGGCGGCTCGTCCTCCTCGATCCAGCACCACCGGCGACGCCATTTGTCCCACCTCTCCTTCACGGCGCCCTCCGGGTACACCACCTTGAGTCTCGGAATCCAAGCGATGCCTCCGGAGACTGAGCCTCCCGGCTAGATCCGAGGGATGAAGTAGTGGCGGAAGAGCGCCGTGTTGGGCTGCACTCCAACAAGGCCCTCGCAGAGGTGCGCAAAGAAGGCCATGCACGCCACCGCATTTGGGGTGAAATCCAAAAGACTGAAGCCAAAGGTGTGCATGATGTCGCAGAAGAAATCCGACAAGGGAGGACACAACCCGCAAGAGAAATAATCAAGAAAGAAGGGGTACCGATTTGAGCTGGGCGGGGCGCAAGCGCCGAAACGACGCGCGTTGCCGGATGGCCCAAGCCCTTCGCCCGATCCCCCGTCTCCGCCCCAAAGGGGTTTGAAGGCAGCCCGGAGCTACAAGACATCGACCAACGACGGGATGAAGATAGCGGCCTTCGTCCGATCCCTCGTAAACACGCCCTCCGGCGGCGCCGCAGGCCCGACACCCTTTGCCGCCCTTTTGCCCTTGGCAGGTTTGGATTCCATGGCGGCTGACTTGGGAGGCTGAGGGAAGGGGATGGCGAAGCAACAACGGTGGGCGACGGCGAAGGCTTCGGGAGGAAGGAAGAAAGGGGACAGCGGCTCTGAGATTGGAGGAGGCGCTAGGAAAGTGGAGGAAGTGAGCAGCGCGCTCGCGGTTATTCCTTTTTATGGGGAAAGACGCGGGCCGCCTCCTTTCGCATTTACTGCGACGTGACACATGCCTGCGGAAACCGCCCCACGCATGCCGCCCACGTCACGCACGCGCCTCCACCCCGCGCCGCGCGCGCGGGTCGTGCGAGGCACAGCGCGCGGAAATTTTACCATGGTGAAAACCACCCCGCCTGCCCGCGCACCGTTCTGGGCCTGGCCCAACAACGTGTCGCGCTTATGTGTGGCCCAGGCCCGGGGGCTCCTGTCGGTGTACAAAAAGAGGGGTACACTTTTCGTACCCCTATGACTGTGCACGGGCAGTCTGAGCCACGTCGCCACCACACCAAGCATGGCAAGGGAGGCAAACCGGGGCAAGACTGAAGCTCGATGGAGACTGGAGCGACACCAAGAACAAGACCACAAAGAGCCAAGGGATGAAGCGGCTCTCCTCGGCAAGATCCTTGCCGGGGCTAGCCCTGGCATCCCCGGCAAGGCCCTTGCCGCGGCAGCTCGCCCCGTGCCTACGGAGTGAATCACCCTTGAGTCTACCGCCCTCGTGGGGCGAGGATTCGGGAGATACCCCCGTGGTGGCATGCAGATCTTTGTGAAGACATTCAAGATCAGATGCCAATTAAGAAGACGACGACCCTTGGCGGGATCCCAGCCAAGGAGGACTAGAAGGCCCCCGGCAAGCACCTTGCCGGGGATGACAGCAGGTGCCACGACAAGACCCTTGCCGGGGCCCCCGGCAAGGCCCTTGCCGAGGACACCCACGGGGCCACCGTCAGGCCCCCATCAACTGGGTTTCACCGACCCACGTAGCTGCCGACCCAACCAGCTGGACAGGCTCCTGCGTGGCAACCGCAGAACCTCGTAGAGACCCGCCGTTGCGCCACCTCAGCTGCCTATCTGCCTACATGGCACCTCAGGCGCCGCTGGCCAGGGCGCGTGTCAACACGAGGAGGAGCGGCGACGGACAAGACGGACGTCTCTCCCCGTCCCCGATAAAGCAAGGACACCTAAGCTGGGCGCATTAAATGCACCTTGTCATGTAATGCGAGGGATAACCTCGCATCACTGTACCCTTTCCACCTCCTGTGTGCCACTGTGGCAACCCCTTTTCCCTATAAAAGGAGGCCCGAGGCGACCAGGAGAAGGATTCGGCTTTTTATAACTCCTCACGACTCTGTTGGAGCTCCTCGTTAGCTGAAGAACACCAACATATAATCCACCAAAGCAGGAGTAGGGTTTTACGCATCTTTGCGGCCCGAACCTGGGTACAGGAACTGTGTCCTGACCATTAGATCCGCTCTTCTCTCAACCCCGCGCCCCGCAACCGTAGTAGGGATTCTCGTGATCCCATAGGTGTCGATCCAAATACAACGACATAGCCCAATATGTACCCCACAACCATTTAAAAACTCAAGTTTCAGCATAAGTTTGGACCTGAGTCGGAGTCTAATAGGTGAACACGACGATAAAGTAGCATGTCATCATATTAAGCGATGCATAACGTAAGCAGACACGGAAGAGTGCGACCTCTCTTGCGGACCCGTGTAGTCCTCAAGGTCATCTGCTCAGTTGATGATGGTAATGCAGTTGTCGTGGCTGCCGGCGGCGGGGAAGAAGATCTGAGGCGGCGAAAGACAGTCTAGAGAGCGGATCCCTGCTGTGGTGAACCCTTCTGTCGTTGGAGCAGCTAACCTGGGGTGGAACACAGCACCGCAGGAGCAGGACAAACCACACAAGGTTTTCTGTGACACATATCTATAATAGAAGTAATTGTGTAAGGGCTTGTTTGAATTTGAAGAATATAACAATGTAGGGATAGGAAATAGACAGGAACAGGATAGGAATGCACGTGCAAAACAGAGAATTTAAAATCACTGGATTTCTGCCAATCTGGGTGTTTGGTTCACAAGAATTGGAAGATCACAAGATGCAAAGAAGCATGGTGAGATTAAGTCAAACCACAAGAAGTGTACAACCTCTTTGGCGAAGCCATGTCAATATCAGTGTGATTGGGTTGGCCGGTGAGGACGCTCTGGCTAACTTGGCTGTGGGAGGAGGGGAAGAAGATCTTAGACGTCTGGAGATGGAGCCCGAGGTACTGCTCCGCTGTGATGGAGGGTTTCGTCGTTGGAGCAGCTTCGGTGAGTTGTACGACGCCGAGGCTGAAGCAGGACAAGAGATACAACGTTAACCTGAGTGGAATTCTAATAGCATCTCCAATAGATGACATAAAATACCTAACCACAAAGTGCTAGATGTATACATCAGCCGCTCATCTCTAAACTTAACTGTCGAAACTGAATTTAACCGTCAAAACTGAACTTAACTGTTGAAACTGAATTTAACCGCCGAAACTGAACTTAACTGTCGAAACTGAATTTTGCTGTCGAAACTGAATTTTATTGTCGAAACTGAACGCACTAGAGGTGAGGCTACAGGTCAGTCGACTGACTTTTTCATCTCTAGTTAGTCGATTTTGCAGCCGTTGGATACGAAATCAAGGGCATGCAGTTCATCTTCAACCTCCACCCCCCTGAGCCGCCTGCCACCACCGGCCGAACAGCCGCCCCCGTGGCCCGCAGCCGGCGGTGCGTCGCCCCGCCCGCGCCTAAAACACTCCCCACCGCCGGTCCGCCGCCGCCCCGGCCATCCCTGTAGGCCCCCCCGTGCCGAGCTTTTTCTCCGACGATCCCCACGCCACCGCCCCACCACCACCGACGACCACCGCTCCCATCCTGAACCCTAAGATAGATAGTGGGGTACCTCTCTGGCAATCCCCCCTCCCTGCTGTAGCTAGGTTTTCCTTAACTCCGGCGAGCCCCCCACCCCCTGAAAATCGACTGACCCGAAAGTCGATTCAATCGACTGAAGTGTAGCTAAATCGGAGCAGCATCGCAAGCAAGAGCAAGAGCGAGAGCAGCAGCGCGAGCAAGAGCAAGAGCAAGAGCAGAACAAGCAGGGGACCGAGCGCAAGAGCAGAGCAGCAGCGCGGGCGAGAGCTAAAGCGATAGCAGCTCCTACTGATGTGGACATCACCACAGAGGGAGCAACGCTGTGGAGGAAATGGCCGGCGATGCCGCCGTAGATGGAGCCGCGCCGTGTCGGCTCGGGACTTAGCGCCGGCAGCACCGTGAGATCGAATCAATAAGAAAATGCGGTGATTAATATACAACCTCTTTGGTGGTGCCGATTAGGCCACAGCTTCATCCGAGGAAACGGTGATGATGATGGTCTTCCGGTGGTGCAGGTGAAGACGGGGGTGTGGGAATGGAGGTGGTGCGAAAGACGAGGGGAACGTCGGGGCAGCTCCTTGGAGGTGGAGGACGGGGTGGCTGAACCGGCGGGACGACCAGATCGACGACGGATCCTCATCCGGTACGGTGGATGAGGGACGTCGATGTGTTGCTGTGGACGACGTCATTGGGGAAGCGGCTCCGGCTGGGTGGCGGACGGAGGAGGGTGTGGGGCTTCGCGGGTCTTGCCGGCCTCGGTGTACGAATGGGTGGGCGGATGGGATGGGAGTGGGGAACCATGCACTAGGGGCGCACTTGTCCGAAATGTGGGGTAAGTTACGGAAGTACCCCCACCGATTTGAGGTGGTTCTTTTGTTTCAGGGGTATCACAGGCATTTCACGTGTTAGGATTTCACAGGAGGTGGGAGTTTTTGCGCGCGTTGAAATTTTGGAATAGCAAGGCGCGGGTTGAGATGGACGGAGTTGTCGGAGCACAACGAGACAAAGATATATCTTAAATACTTCGGGCTACCAAGGCGCCGGTTGAAATTTCCGGACAAGCCTAACGTGTACTGTACCAAATCAATTCGCACTACAAATGTCATTCAAAACTTTGAATTCATGTTATGTTCAATTAAAATATTTTGCTACATGTATAATGCATGCAACCTAGTACTCAAATGAACGTTTTAGTGCATTCCAAACGTATATACTGCCGCTTCAATATGAACTAAATTTGAATTCGTTTCTCTATTTGATTAAGATATACAATAATGATTGTTGTGAACTCAAAGCATTTGAATTCGTTTCTCTATTTTAATAAGATCTACAATCGCCATTATTGTCAAGTTAAACCATCGTTTGTGTATTACCTTCACAGCACACCACGTGATTAGTCTCGAGTTACATATGAACTATGTGTACGATATGAACTCGAACTCGATTTTCTGAATCCACTTTATGTTGATTTCAAATCATAGTACATTTCAAGCTCTAGCTAGATCTTCACAAACTAAACCATGTCCCATATGTATAATGTGTTTATCACATTATGTATGGTGCCCCGCCCCTACGCCTACAAATATTTAGATATGAGTTGCAAACATCACACATTACCACAAATTCAAATAAAATGTGAGAATGTTCGATATATAGTATTGTTTAGATTGTTCATATTTAGTTGTAAGCTGCAAACGCCACACATTATCACAAATTCAAATAAAATGTGAGAGTGTTCGATGTATAGTATGGTTTAGATTGTTCGACATTTAGCTGTGAGTTGCAAACGCCATGCATTGTCACATTATGGTAAAACATGTGCAAAATCACAACACACGTATCACCGCTATGTTCATGCATGCATATGTTTAAAACACTATGATCTCCTATTCAAATATATGAATCCACTTTCATATCAAATTATTATATTTGTTAGTCTCTTACACCCGCACAATCCTCTAACCTTTGTAGCTACAACTAACTTTCTCTCGTGCATGCACATGCCCTCCTCACCCTCCCCTCCCTCAGCATTCTATCCATCACACACATTCATGTTGTTTTCTTTAGGTCGTTCTCCCATAGTCTCCACAACTCCTTTCCGACACACACCGATCGATAAACCTCTCCAGCGATGTCTGCCTACAACATACACACGCACCTTCAATCTCCTCCTTTATGTGTCCTTGCCTTGTGTCTCTCATACGGTCCCACACACGTGTAAACTCTCGCCCCTTTTTTCATCGATCTCACAACCGCACACTCCTCCCCCTATCTAGCTAGTAGCTGGGCCTCTCGCACCACCTCCTAGCTCCATTCTCTCTGTCTATCCGTCTCGTCGGGCCTTATTTGCCTCTAACAAGTGGACGTACACCGACCGATCTCCCGCTATACATATAGCTAGCTAGGTCCTTATAACTCGTTTTTCCCACGCGTCGATCGATCTACCTCATTAGTTATGTCTCTCCCTTCCTCCGACAAACAACAATTGATCTACTGATCTAGTTAGGTTTGCGTACCAAACACATGGTTCCCCTTCATCATCCATGGATGTCCTGACAGATCTATCACGCACATGCACACACAAAAACACATCCCCACTCTTATTGATAATATTGCAGTTCCACCCTTAGTTTGTATAGTAGGCCTCTCCCACCATCTTCGAGAAGCAACTCCATCACCCATCCAACACTCTACCCCTCTCCCTCCCTCTCTCCTCTCTCTCTCTCTGTCCCATCCTATTTCCCGTCCTTCAGTTATGTATGGATGTCGACCGATCTCTCTCAAGACATAGCTGGGTCTCTCCTTCTCAACACATATACGAGTCATTCTACCACTATAGTTAGGCCTCTGCCTACCCCTCCCCGAACCCCCTCCCACACACACACACACCGATACATCGATCGCTCTAGTCATGTCTCCCTGCCACACACAAACTTGACCTGTGCCCTCTGACGTTCCGGTAGCTAGGTCAGTCGCCCTATATATTTGACTTGCACACACACACACACACAATTTCGATGGCTCTCTTCATTGATCTCGCACCCACCCACTTGATACTCTCTTCGACACTATCGATATCTATGACCCCTCCCTCTCTTCTCGTGGATCGCCCGACCCTCTATATATGATATGGATAGGCCTCCATTTCACACACATTGCATGCAAAATTTAGTTTGAGATGTCATCGACACATATTCCCACAAATACATTCACGAAATCAACCTCCCCCCCCAAAACAAAAAACACTCATGAATGCACACAAGCCATTTGTCTAGGTTTGTATCTTGCACACACACCTACGTAGGTGGGTGACGTGCATGAAGAGAAGAGGTTCACACACGGCGCACATACTCACGTCTCTTTCCCAACCACACCCACGCGGGTACACGGTGGGGCTCATTTCTGTACGAAAAGGCAGCCCACGTGGTAACTTAACACGTGTATTGGTTGTCCACAAGATGGAGGGAGGATCGTCTACCACGGGTGAACAAACAAATTGCAACTTGACGCGTTATGTAAAAAAAGAGGCAAACCATGTGGGGCCTACCTTAGAGACAAGACTCTATACACTGGAGTACTTTTGATGTGTCCCGTCAACTTGCAGAACGAGGAGAAGCTTGCTTAGTACGCCGTCTCCCCCGCCCACGGGTGCGGTGGCTCGTAGGATGAGGTGAAGCTTGCTTAGTAGGCCTTACGTCCGCTCCCTCGCCCACGCGCTCGATGGCTCGCAGGACGAGGAGAAAATTTTTTATAGATGATTTTTCATATAAAAAACTTTTTAATCCGAGTTCGTATGCAAAAGTTATACCCGTTTTACTAAATTCCAGACATATTTTGCAAATAATGTCACAGGGGGTGCAGTAATGGCCAAGTTACTAATGGCGCATCGTGGGAGTGGTGCGCCATTAGTAGTTCAACTACTAATGGCGCACCACTCCCACGGTCCGCCATTAGTATTTTTTGAAAATAAAATAAAATAAATAAAAACAAAATATGAAAAAATAATACTAATGGCGCACCGTGGGTGTGGTGCGCCATTAGTAAGTTGAACTACTAATGGCGCACCACTCCCACGGTGCGCCATTAGTATTTTTTGAAAATAAAATTTTAAAAAAATAAAAACAAAATTTGAATTTATTTTACTAATGGCGCACCCTGGATGTGGTGCACCATTAGTAGTTCAACTACTAATGGCGCACTATCCACTGGTGCGCCATTAGTAGTTTTGAGAACAAAATGAAAAAAAAATTGTTACTAATGGCGCACCACGTCAACGGTGCGCCATTAGTATTTGGATACTAATGGCGCACCAACACATGGTGCGCCATTAGTATATACTAATGGCGCACCGCATGTCTGGTGCGCCATTAGTGTCAATTCCATCTATAGCCCTTTTCCTAGTAGTGTTAGCTGTTGTTAATCTAAGGCCCTGTTTGGTTAGGAACTCCCTAGTCCCTACTTGCTTGGTTCCAGGGACTAAACATGAACTAGAGGTTATTAAATGACATGCTAAAAGACCATGTTACCCCTAGTAATGAACTAATAGAGACAAGGTGCCATGCGTGGCAGGGGCAACTATTGGAAGAAGTCCCAAAAAGACTCTCCCTCGGGGTCTTCTTTCTTTAGTCTCAAATGCCCACTTTTAGTTCCTAAAAGTCCCTCCTGTTTGGTTTAGATGAGACTCACAAGGAGTTTTTTTAGCCCCTCCACCAAAATGTCCCTCTAAACAAGCACCCTCTAATAATGCCGCTGGAAAATTGATGTAATGCCATAGTTAAAAGCAAATTACATGTTTAACGAATTTTATTGTTAATATAATCTCTCTGTTAATATTAATCAATGCCACCGTTTGAGAAATGCTACTGTCTTGCTTTCTTTCCTAATTAGATAAGGTAGATGCTTCTTTTTGTTGGCTTCTGTGTCATCCACCTTTATTGACCACCAGTTGTTTCCTTTGCATCTCTGTGTAAACAGGGTTATCTACTTCACCTCGTTGCCATTGTGACATTTTGTTGCACTGCACAAAATACTTTTGTTTTAAAAGCGTTTTGTGCAGTTCGACCAAAATGTCACACCGACAACGTTGCTTGATTGCTTGATCTTAGTGGAACAGCACAAGAGGAGATCTTACTTCCTATCTATGTTGGCAAATTTGGTTCAGATCTTCTTCTTGCGAGTTGTTTGAATTCCGCGTCATGAGAGGTCAGTACTAGCCTTCTTTCACATTGAAGGCGAAGCTTGTCTGTTATTGAACCAAGTGATGAAGAGGAAGAACAAGCGGAAGAAAAACAAAAATCAACTCCTGGTGCTTTAAAGAAGCACTGGAACTGTGATGGCACCAGTAATGATATAGTTTTGCATCTTAATTTATTGCTATGGCTGGAATGAGCAATTGTTTTGCCACTGATTTGATGCCACTCTTAATGTAATATGTAATTATCTCTACTTGTGCAAACAAGGATCTTCTTTGAAGATACCATATATTTTAGCGGAGTTGCACAAGAAGATGTTGGAAACATTAATCTAATCGAGGAGTATATAGTAAGCATGGCCACCATAGTAGATAGCAACAGATGGTTCCGGAGAAGTGCTTCATCTGTATGCTCTACACAATAAGCCTCCTGACAAAGGTTGGTACTCGCCCACTGATTTCATCCATATGATTGAGCTTTGTCATCTCTATTGGTGTTGTGCTACTGTTTAGATACTGTCATCAAAAAGTGGTATTGTCCTTGAGAAGTGCTTCATTTGTGCTGTTTTAAATATTTCCTTTCCTTTTTTTCGAGCAAACAGGGATGCTAGCATTTAATTATCCTCTTGTCTTTGCACAACATGATCCTCCTCCTCTGTGGCCTTGTTCAGTTGAGGTGGTTTTTTAAGGGGAATGGCAGGGGGGTTTGAGGGGGTTAGATCCCCTACAAGCCAAAATCCTCTCCAATCCACTCCAATCCCCATGGGAGGAGTATTAACCGAACAAGGCCTAAAGAAGAATATGGAGTACGTGAAGTGACTAGTTCCGATTATGCCAGGATGAAGAAGCCCTGTCTATCTTCTCATCAAAATGAGAAGTTGAAGGATGGTTACATTACCCCCACAAGACCAAACTAACTTCACCTCAGAAGGACAGGCAAATCTCCATTTTCTTGCTGTGATGCACGAGTACAATGTTGTTCTAGGATTCTTTCCGGTGAGTTCCATTTTTCTAAAAGTGTGCTCTACATGGACCATGTAGGTGCCTGTTTAAACTGTCAATTCATAGTATTGTTTGCTTTATACTAATCACTTTTTTTGTATTTGTGCAACCAGGGGTGCTCAGCTTGATTTCAATGGGAACTGCACAAAATGTTCATGAATACATCGAATCATTCATTTCCACCACAAGAAAGGAGGTGCGGATAAGTTCAAGGCATTGCAACATATAAGGGCAAAATCATACAAGCTACGCGCGAATTTGGTTGATTTTGGTGGAACTGCACAAAAAGAACAACTGGTTTATTTAGCACGAGGTGCCATGTATGTCCGAACTGATGGCAAACCCTTCCCATTCCACAATCGTAGGCATTTGATATTTTGGAATGGGAAAACCTTGTCAAATTTTGCTCATTGATTTTAGCAAGAAGACATGCGTTTGATATTTTCGAATAGGACGCCCTTTGCTGTCAGCAGCGTCAATCCATTTTTTCTTTATTCTTTAGTTGTCAAGTAAATATTGGCCGTGACATGTGAACCGCTGAGATGTATAATCATCGATTGTTTTGAATGTTCTCTATGAATTGCCAGGCCTGTGTGTTTGATTGCAATGTACAGGAACGCTAAAAAGCTGCTCAAACTCTTTGTACTCCTTCTGTTCCTTTTTACTTTGCACATTGTGAAAGTGCATCCTTTTTTCTATAATAAGATTGGTGAAAGTAGAGATACTTTGACTGTAGACATAACTTGTATGCAGACTAGAAAGGACCGGAGGGAATACATGCGAAACTGCTGCAAACAAGGTGATCACCCTGGGAATAATGCTTGTACATATTGTTTTGCATGTTCATCCAATGCTAGTGATACAAGAATTCGAACTAATCAAAATAAATTCAATCATACACGGTCGGATTTCATATAAACACGCTGGATTTCATTACATTTCATACATTCTTCAACTAAAAAGGGGTGCGCTGGATGTATAATTAATTAACCGAAGCTACCCACCTGTGTCCGGCTGAGCCGAACAGAAGCTTTAGTGACTTAACTGCAGGTGCAGTTGCGTAACTGACATGTGGCCCAGATGCCTGTTGGCCCACGTGTCAGTCAGCCAACTTCACCAGCAGTTAAGTAGAAGCAGCGTCCTTCTCCAACATAGCTCTCCTACTCCACGTCGCCGCCAAGAAGCTAAACGGCCGTCAGTGGTCAACCCACCTAGCTTGTCATAGCGATTAGGGCAGCGGTGGCCTTACTTGGACCCGAGCGGCGGCGACCTACCGTGTTCTACTCCTCCTCATTTTTTGGGTAGCACGGCCTCGTTGGCAGCGGGGCGGGGCCTCGGCGGAGCTGACGATGTCCTCTATCTCGTTGCCGGCGGGCAGCGCCTCGGTGGAGCGGGAGAAATCCTCCCCCTCGTTGCCGGCAGGGTAGGGCCTCAGCGGAGCCGGCGGTGTCCTCTGCCTCGTTGTTGGCGTCGCGGGGCCTCGGCCGAGCAAGGCCTCGTTGACGCCAGTGGAGCGGGGACTCCTCGGAGCCGGCATTGTCCTCTGCCTCGTCCTCGGTCTCGCCAAACAGCGCCTCGCCCGCTTCATCGCCCTCTTTGTAGGCGGCTGCAGCCTCCGCCACCCGCATGCGGTACCGCCAACACTCGAGGCGGCCCTCGCGGGCGGAGCGGTACGAGTCGAGCAGCGCCTCCTGCTCCACCCGCTCCGCGGTGATCTGCACCTCCGCCTGCAGGTGCTCCTGGAGGAGATGATGGTTGTAGCGGCGTCGGCCTGCGCCTCCCGGAACTGCTCCTCACACTTCTGCCTCACCGTGTCCATATATTGGGCACGGGCCTCGCTGATGGTCATGGTGCGATGCACCGGCGAGGATGGCGCGGAGGAGGGGGTTGGTGCCGGATCGTCGACTACCATGTTCTCCGTTGGGACATCGTCTTCCTCCAGTTGCCTGCCGGCCAGTCGGCAGCAATGGCTGCCATCTCCTTGTGGTCCGTTGTTCGCCCGTCTCGAGGAGCGCTGGAGCACGAGGAACCCATGGTGGGCAGTAGTGGTGTGGATAGGAGAATAGGAACGAATGCGGATGACTGCGGCTATGGCTGGCACAACAGTTTATATAGCAATGGTGGGCGGCGGAGGGACGGACGTGTGGCGCCGGAGTACCCGCCTTGGCAACCGCATATCATTAATGTGGGCCATAGAAGGACGGACGGACGACACTTGTGTCGTTTAAAGACGGAGCAATCGCATGCACCGAGAAGCAGGGTGGGCGGCGCTGAACGTTTCGGGCGGAAAGTGCGCACGGGTGAGGGAGGTGGTCTGGGTGGGCCAGGACAGTCAGACTCGTGCTTGGCAGCGGGTCGGTCCAGCAGCCGGACATGCTGGATCACCAGCTACCTCGCCAAGATGAGCGACGACAATCAGACGATGGACGTAGCTTCCGACCAGGAGCCGGCGCCACTTTCCAAGTCGGTTCATGCCGTGTTCACCATAGAGCAGGTGCGGCCGCACTTCGACACCCTAATGGCGGAAGAGCTACCAGCGTAGGAGGACCTCTGCAGCAACCTCCGTCTCCTCAACGAGCACCGGTGAACAAGCGAACGACAATGCCATCACGGACATGTGGCCCTATGATCCTGGCTTACCGAATGAACAGCGGGCGCTGTATCAGACCATCTGTAGGGCCCGCGAGGCCCTCTTCGTCGTCCTTCAAGTTGTTGCGCTCGCCGTGGCGCCACCGTCTCGCGTTGTCAACATGGTCAACGAACATGAGGATGAGGAGATGACTTTACTTGGAGAGGATGACAGTGAGGACCCACTAGGGCCATAGCCGCACGTACGCAAGTGCCTCCTTATTAGTATATAAAACTATATATTTTTTGCTTCCTCCTGGTTTACTGACATCACGGTTCCACACCATTGTCAACCTATGTAGTCAATAAACGAGGGAATTGCACAAGAAACGGCCGACAGCTGGGACCAAGCAGCTCGAGCAGTATTTGTGTTTTTGAGGTGTGAGCACTGCAGAGTTTTTCTTGAGCGATGTTTAGCCTAGATATTAAATTTTCTCCTCTGAACAACAACGAAAACATCACTGCATCTACTAACTGGGCGGGCTGTGGCCCGTCTAGCCCAGGCCAGATATCCAGCCCAGATATTATTATTTTTCAGGCTGAAAATGGCTAGCCCAGCTATACTTTTTTTTAGGAATACCCAGGCAAGGTCAAGTTGTTATTCTCCGCCCCGCTGAGCTGAAAATCTTTCCTATGAGGGATGCATTAGGCTTAACAAGAAAATGGGCTTTAAGAAATCATAAATGGGATGTAATTATAGAAACTAGGCAGTAACTATAAAAAATGCACCAAACACGTAATTACTTTATAAAATATTAGTTTTGGATGTTGAAAATTTAAATTTCATTAATTGTTGTGAGTGCAATGTTTCGTTGGATTTTTACGTAATATAAATTTATATTTAAATTGTATTTAATCTGACTAGAAATTTTGGGATAAAAATATTTTGGATCCCATCAAAATGTGGGAAATTTTATTGAATTCTGCTTTGAACGGTTGGTTGAAATGGGCTGTACTTTTAACAAACCGTAAATGGGTTCTAGTAAATTCCATTAGAATTCAAAAATTGGATGCACATTCTTACAAATCTCAAATGGGCTATAAGTTCTCGGCAACACACTTGTGGCCTTACTAAGTTGACGCGTCCCCTAAAAAAAGAGTTGACGTGTATGCAAGGCTTTGTCAACTTATAGCCAACACACGATTCTAGCAGCAGTGGCCGTTGGATCTCCATCCAACAGATGTCGTGCTTCTTCTTCAATCTCGAATATTCTAGCTTCACCCGCCCAAAAAATGATTCCTCCCCCTGACATCTAGGGCGCACCGTTTCGAAAGCTGACCTGTGGGCCTACTAAGTTGACGCGTACCAAGGGCTTTGTCAACTTAGTCAATATAAACGATTCTAGCTACAGTGACCGTACGATGTCCATCCAACGGCCGTCATGCTTCTACAACCTCTGGTCTTCTTGCTCCAGCCGCCCAGAGCAGCGCCGGTCGTGCCGCTTGCTCCTGCCTCCCGTGGCCGGCTGTGCTGCCGCGCAGGCCTCACCGCCCCCTACTACTCCCACCGCTGGCCAGGCCATCCCTCTACTCACCCACACCCCCTGTTATTCCGCGGCGATGTCAGCCTCACACCGCAGCCGAACCAGTGAACCCTCGTACTCCTCTCCACGCGGGCTTCCACTGCCACGTCTTCCCCGGCTTCACGTCGTCCCCTTCCTAGGCCTCTCCATCGTCCACCCCCTGGTGCTCTTGGCGCGGCGTGGTCAACGTGGTCAAGGAACGGCTTCCATCTGATGTGGACTGTACATGAAGAGGCTGACAGCTGGGTCCACGATGGCAGGAAGGAAGTGCCTCCTTATTATGCGGAAAATAATGATTCCTCCACCTGACAGCAGGGACCCATCGGACATGCCACCGTGTTTCGTGAAAAAAAACGTTTCCCCCCTGACTGCTGGGACCCACCGGACGGGCCACCGTATTGCGCAAAAAATCGTTCCCCCCGCTGTTTGCTCGGACCCACCGGAAGTGCCTCCTTTTTATGCACAAGAAAATGAATACTCCCCCTGCTGGTTGGGACCCACCTTGGTGGGAGCCTGACTTGTGGGCCTACTAAGTTGACGGGGACGGTGTGCTTTGTCAACTTAGTTCATATGAACGATTCTAGCTCCAGTGACCATACGATGTCCATCCAACGGCCGTAGTGCTTCTTCAACCTTTGGTCTTGTTGCTCCAGCCGCCCAAAGCAGCGCCGGTCGTGACACATGCTCCTGCCTCCCGTGACCGGCTGTGCTGCCGCGGAGGCCTCACCGCCCCCTACTATTCCCACCGCTGGCCAGGCCATCCCTCTACTCACCCACACCCCCTGTTATTCTACGGCGACGACAGCCTCACACCGTAGCGAACTAGTGAACCCTCGTACTCCTCTACGCGTGGGCATCCACTGCCTCGTCTTCCCCGGCTCCACGTCGTCCCTTTCCTAGGCCTTGCCGTCGTCCACCGCCCTGGTGCTCTCGGCGCGGTGTGGTCAACGTGGTCAAGGAACGACTTCCATCGGACGTGGACTGTACGTGGAGAGGCTGACAGCTGGGTCCATGGTCGCAGCAAGGAAGTGCCTCCTTATTACGCGCAAAATAATTATTCCTCCACCTGACATCGGGGACCCACCGGACGGGCCACCGTATTATGCAAAAAAAAATGTTTCCCCCTCACTTCTGGGACCCACCAGCTACATCTTCGCATGCAAGGAAGTGCGCCCGGGCAAAAAAAAAAAACGATTCTCCCCCCTGACTGCTGGGACCCACCAGCTACATATTCGCATGCAAGGAAGTGCCTGACAGTCGAGACCCACTTGGTCGAAGTGTACGCAGCGTTGTCATTCAGGTCACGAACGTGTACGTACATAATGGTCGATGTAGAGGCGCACACGTGTCGTAGCAGAGGCGCGCACGTAGCATGTACACGTACATACAGCGGCCAGGGTGCAAGAAAGTAAATACGACCACGTACGTACATACGGGCGGGGTCTCGAACGCCTACTCGCGCATACGTACGGCCAGGGCTCGTGTACATGGCTGGGTCGGAACGGAGAAACATCGTCGTCGTCGTGTTCATGGGGAGCCAACCGGCTGAGTCGGAACGGAATGCATCGTCGTGTTCATCGGGAGGGCTTGGACGGAACAGCCGATGGAAATGAGGCCTGGTGTACCGCGGAACGGAGGAAACGGCCTTGTGTTCGACCGACCACGTTCTAAACGGGATCCTGTTCATCGGGAGGGGTCTGGCGTATCGCAAAATGGAGGAAACAGACCTCCTACGGTCGGAACGGGGGTTCTGTTGATTGGGAGGAGTGTGGCGTACCGCAAAACGAAGGAAACAGACTTGTGTTGGAGCGCTACGATCGAAACGGCGGTCCTATTCATCGGCAGGGGTGTGGCGTACCGCAAAACGGGACTCCACGGGATACTATTCACCTCCATCGTCGACCCCTCCAGCCTCCATGGGCTACTGTTCATCCACCGTCGACCTCCTCCTACCTCCACCTGCCACTGTTCAGCCTCCACCGCGCGCTACTCCACTGGCTACTGTTCAACCAGCCCTCTCCACGGGCTCCTGTTCAACCACCCCTCCACGGGCTATTGTTCAACCAGCCCTCCACCATCTACTATTCATCCAGCCCTCCACGGGGTGGTCCTGTTCATCCAGCCCTCCACGGGGTCCTGTTCATGCAACCCCAACCGGCTCGATTGATCGGGGTCCTGTTCATCCAGAGGCAACACCACAGGGTCCTGTTCATCCACCCCCACCGGGACCTGTTCATCCAAACCCCCACAACAATGCTCACTGTTCATGTAGAGGCAGCATCGATCAGCTTCAGTTAGCAGTAGCAGCGAAGGAATTGCTCGATCGGGTTTAGTTAACAGCCATCGATCGATCGCTCGGGTTCAGTAGCGCGTAGCCTGCAGTGCAATCCCTTGGGTTCAGTTAGAGCCCAACGCCTCGCTCGGGTTCAGTTGGATCCCAAGGCATCGCACCCACGCGCTTGCGTGTACGAGAGAAACGCGCATCGCTCGGCCCCGACCACCCACCGTAACCAGGAACACCCCGATATTTTCCTCGCCCACACTTCTACCACGGGTTTTTCCGTCATGGACGGCCCAAAGAATGTCATGCAGCTGCGTCTCTGGCCCGCCCAGGACAAAAAGCCCATTTTTTGTCATGATTTTTTGTCATAGAAGTAGGACCCCACCACATCTATGATGACACCTGGTTTTGTTACAATTATCGTCATAGAAGTGTCATAAGTATGATAGAAAAAGTTTCGTTCGGCCCAAAATGTCACAGATGTGTCTTTTTTGTAGTGTTGCTTTCTCGCGGGGAGTCGAGGAAGGATCTCTGGGTCATATTGTTACAACATGATTGTTAATTATAAAATGCTATTCTTTACTCTTCTACTGCTGCAAGATCGTGGTTTCCATAAGATGCTAGTCTTTGATAGGCTAGGCTTTTCCCCTTCTCTTCTGGCATTCTCCAGTTCAGTCTACAGATACAACTCATTCCTTTTATACTGATGCATACTTAGTCTAGATTTGATGCTTGCGAGTACATTGGATGAGTACTCACGGTTGCTTTGCTATCCTTTCCCCCCTTCTTTCTTCTTTCTGGTTGTCTCAACCAGATGGCAAATCCTAGGAGTGAGATGCCACCCCGCCGACTACTACTACTACCTCGACGGAGCATACTACTACGTGGAGACCGTTGACGACCAGGAGTATTTAGGAGGTCCCAGGCAGGAGGCCTTTCCTCTTCGATCGTTGATGTTTGTGCTAGCCTTCTTAAGGCAAAACTTGATTAACTTCTGTTTGTACTCAAATATTGTTGCTTTCGAGCTTATGTATTCGAGCCCTCGAGGCCCCTGGCTTATAATATGAAGCTTGTATTATTTGACTTTGCGTATATAGTTGTGTTGTGATATCATCCCGTGAGTCCCTGATCTTGGTCGTACACATTTGCGTGCATGATTATTGTACAGTCAAATCAGGGGCGTCACAGTTACGATAATTATTTCGAGTGCAAAGAGGATGCCCTTGGAAAGATTGGCTTCTCATCATACCAGAAATGCACTACAGCCATACGAATGCTTGAATACGGAGTGCTCGGTGATTTCATTGATGAGTACGTCCGTATGAGTGAGTCTACATGCCTAGAGTCGATGTACAAGTTCTGCAAGGCTGTGATTAATGTGTTTGGCCCTTAGTACTTAAGAGAGCCCACTGCTCAAGATACAGCCTGCTTGTTGGCTATGAATTCTGGCAGGGGCTTCCTAGGGATGCTTTGCAGCATAGACTGCATGCAATGGGAGTGGAAGAACTGCCCTTCTACTTGCACCATCATACTTGAGGCCGTGGCTTCGCAAGATCTCTGGATCTGGCACTCTTTCTTTGTCATGGCCAGATCGCACAATGATATCAACGTGCTTCAACGCTCGTCGGTGTTTGCAAGGCTTGCCGAAGGCAACATCCCGCCGGTGAATGTTACCATCAACGGCCACAACTACGACAATGGTTACTACCTGGGTGAGGGTTCCTCAATGGACCACTATTATCAAGATAATCCCCAACCCCGTCGGAGAGAAAATTAAAAGATTTGACCAAGAGCATATGTGGGCTCATGTTGGCAACCAATAGATGTGTCTTTTCTTCACATGTATTTGAGACAATTTAATTTTTATTCAGCTTGTAAAACTATGCTAAATTTATCTGGTTGTAAAATATGCTATTTTTGGTTGCAAAATGTGTGCATATTTTTTTCAAAATGGCGGCTAGCCGGCCACGCTGGCAAATATGGGTCGCGGGCGTTGGGTGCTCTACCGACCCAAATGATAAACCGGGCGGACGCTGAGCGGGCGGCCGACCGAGATAGACAAAATCGTCGTCCGTTTGGGTCGGCGCATTGGAGTTGCTCTATGTCACTTTTACAGTCAGACCCTCCAGATTTCAAAAAGTTTTCAGGCCGCACCCTCCGCCTCCCCCAGCTCTACCTCTCGTAGCACGATGCCTCTGCCTTCCTACCAGGCTGTTGCGCTCCAGGCCGAGATCCAGGCGCCGGCGAGCAGGTAGGCTGGACAAGGATCCATCACGTTTGATCTAGGCTGGCAGGCGCTGCTCCAGCGACCTCGTCCAGCGAGCTCCAGACACTCATCTACTAAGGAGGTTGCATATCATGATCATGAGTTAAATCAAGAAGAGGATGCACATGTTGATGCAAATGAAGATCATGGTCATGAGTTACATCAAGAGGAGGATGCACATGTTGATGCAAATCAAGATCATGCACATACTTAAGTACACAACCAGAGAAATTTAACTTGTGGTCAGACTTGTGAACTTGTCAAAATTTCACTACTGCAGGAATGCCTAGCAGTGGCGGGTGGGAAAAGCCCAGCAGTGACAGGCGAGGCTCCCAAGGGCGCCCGCCACTGATCTCCCGCCACTGCTATAATGGTAGAGGTGGCAGGCGCCCGCCCGCCACTAGTATTGTCTCTGTAGTGGCGGGCGAGCCTTTGTGGCCCGCCCCAGTATTATATAGTTGGTTGTGGAGATCATTGTAGGACACCCGCCACAACTACTTGTTTAACCACCAGACAATTGATAGTACACATGAACGTGCTAGTTGTCGACCAGACGGGGGATGAATAGGCGAGTTTTATGAATGTCTTCAAGACATGCAATTTCTTAGAAGACGTGAAACTAAAACGGGAAGATAAACAACACTAGGCATGCTTGCATGTCAATAACATTTGGAATGAGAAGCGAAGACAAGCAACGACTAGGTAGAATAGAGCAGTTAAGGAAGATAGTGTGAAGAACAATATGTAATTGGAGTGAATGACTTCACACAATGTATTGACAAAATGAGCATGCAAAGTCTTCACGAAGCTAAACAGTAAGGAAATGAGTGAAGTGATAGAACCAGTTGCTCGAAGAAGACAAATGATTTGTTGGACCAGTTCCAGTAGCTGTCACAACTATACGTCCGGTTGGGGACGCTGAGATTGAACTTAGAAGACCTCATCTTCACCTTATTCCCCTTGAGCTAAGATCCGCAAATCTCGCCCAATCACTCAGGTAAGTATTCAAGGTAGACTTCCAAAGCTTCAATGACTTTGTTCACCGGAAATCCACAATGACCATTGGATGTTCAAAATGCGACGCCTAACCAACTGGAAGTTCACAGTCTTCAAGTGTAACAAGTATTTAGTTCACGGAGAACGGGATGGCTTAAGTGATGCTCAATCACTTTCGGGCTCTGGGTGTTTTGGGTTTGTCCTTGCAAGGATTCTCTCTAAAAGGCTTTGGAGGTGGGTTTCTCTCAAATGGCAAAAGTCGTGTACTAACTCGGAGCAGCCACCAACTTATGGTGGAGGGGTTGGGCTGTTTATAGTCAGGAGGCAACCAGACATGATATGTCCGAAATGACCCTGGGTCAATGGACAACCGACATGTGTCCACCGGTCGGATTTCAGACACACGCGACAACTTTACTTGGGCTCCAAGTAAAGATGATTCACCAACTCTGGAAGAGGTTTCCTCTCATTGTCTTCACCGAAAGACATGTAATTTTAGGTTGAGCATCACGTCGGTTCTCTGAGCTTGTTTACCACGATCCCACTTAACAGTTCGGTTGTTCCTATGACTCGAGAGAGAAGTAAATGAAACCACCAAAATACTATGTCTCTGCGCTCCATTGTCTTCAAGGGGATGTCTTTGCGTTCCATTACCTTCAATGCGAATGTCTTCGTGAATCACCGTTATGTCTTCATACAGTTTTAAGGGTCATTTTTGATGGGTAAACCGTATCAATAGGGACTTATACCTGTGTTATCCTATGAATCTCACAAACATATTACTCCCTCAACCAAGTTTGTCATCAATACTCCAAAACCAACAAGGGGTGGCACTAGATGCACTTACAATCTCCCCCTTTTAGGTGATTGATGATAAACTGGTTGAAGTTTTTGATGGGGAAAATAGCATGTGAAAGTTTAGGAACAACGTTTTTGGCTTCATGTATTCGAAGAGGCTCCCCCTGAAGATGTGCATATAAGTAATTTGCTTTGATTGCAAATGCACATGGTAGGTTTTGCTTTGTGGAGATCTCCCTCTTTATCATGAAGACAAAGCATAGTGCATACAAGTAATATTGAAGATAATGAAATGCACAATGAAAAATAGACGTCTGTAGAATGACTTCATGCACATAAGGTCAAATTTAAACAACACACAAAAGAACCAAGGTAGAGAATGTAGCAGATGTTCACCAGGACTTAAGTTTGCAACCCAAAACTTCAAGAATGAGAGTTGCAACTTAACAAAATAATCACGCCCAACCCAAAATTCCTGCTTGAACACTATCAGGTAATATGCTTCTCCCCCTTTGTCATCAAATGATCAAAAAGGTTGAAGACATAGAGTGTCTAAGCATTCCCGAAAGGTGGTGTTGAAGTTGTTGGTGTAGCCAGGTCGACGTTGGAGTTGGGCGGTGCAGACGGGCCTGATGCCGCATCGCGATGTAGTGAAGTTATTGCTAGAGAACTGGCCTCGTCTTCTTCATAAACAACCCTGGCCTAACTGTGGGGGCTGAAGATGAATGCTCAGAGTCTTCAATAGATGGAGTAGCACGCCACTTCTCGGTTGATGTGGGTTTGGAGTTGAATTTGAAGCTTTCCTTGAAACCTTCGGCAGCAAGGTCGTCTTCAGAACATAAAAGCGTGAGACTCTTCCAAGCTCGTCGAAAGGCTTCATGCGCGACAAATGCATTCTTGGTGGATAAGTTTCTGATGTGATTGAAATCAGTGAGAAGACTTTGCATCTGACGCTTCTGCCATTCATGATGCTTATCATGATTTTGATGAAGAGATACCAGCAAGCCTCTATCTGTCATTGTTCTTGCCTTCTTCTGAGGCCTTGGCAATACTGTGCTAGTTGTGGATTCAGTATTAGCTTGGCATGGTTGAAGAATTGGATTCCATATGAGTAGAGTGACTAGGATCCACATGTCTGGGATCTTTGTCTGCTGAAGGATAAATGAGTTCATTTGGAGCAACCACTTCAGGCAGAAAGATGGATTATTACGGCAAGAGGGTTCATATTGCACCGAGGAGGGAAGCTTGATTAAGCGCACAATCCATGGCGCATATATTTTGAGGCGAAGATCTATGCCATAAGCCACAAACTATCGAATGAATAAATCATGATTAAACATGATGCCATTGACGACATAGTAGACCATGATCTTCAATGCGCCTTCCGGTTTGCTAGAGGTTGACTGCCCTTTAATACGCCATAATGTATGCCTGATGATGTGATAGATTGTACGAGGCATATACTCGAGATCCTTGATAAGAAACTCAGTTGGGCAATCAGCTTCAACTAGCAATGGCTTCATCATCGTCAGCATTTCAGTCAAGTTTGGCTCTAATTTCTGGAAGATACTTGAAACCTCATTTTCATAGGCTTCACAACCTGGTTCATAGAAGTCACCATGAGTGGGCAGGTTGGTGAGCTCAAGAAACTCTGGACCATGAGCTTCACTATGGGTGTCGCGTGTCATCCACTCAAGGACCCAAGTATTAGGATCCTTGTTGTAGCCTGGGAAGTGAAGAGTTGCATAAATTGGATAATTAACTACTCATTCCAATGTTCTTTCTGAGTGACGAAGGGAAACAATCCAACGTCTTGGAACACTCCAGAGCTTGGTCGAAGCATGGCATATCGGTCATGTCTTCAAAGCTGAGACACTTGTGAGGACGAACTTTGTCTTTGTCATACATGACGCACATGTAATAACTTCATTGATGGTGGATCCAAAACCTGTTAGAAGATATTCTTGGTTTGGTGTAGGGGTCACTAGAGCGATCAAAGAAAGTGTTCTCATTTCCGAAGCTAGCTACACTGAAGGTGCAGTCAGTAGATGGGGCACTGTGAAGCCTTGGCCTTCTTGGCATTGGCTTTTGAGTGAGTGGTCGGTTGTTGATATTCAATTCATACCACGGGCTAGGCCTTTCAGGCAAAGAAATGTGAGGCCATTGGACATGAACCAACTCATCAGATCGGTTATAGGCCAACACAATATTATGGTCAGCCACATTGACTTCAGTTGTTGTTTCAACAACATTGGCTTCAATTGCAGTGGACTAATTATTGTTAGGACCATGAGCTTTACTAGCTTCAGCCTAAGTGGCTTCAGCCCCAGTTGTGTCAGCATGTGTGACTTCATCCACAATGGCCGTAGTGGCAGCAGCAGCGGTGGTTTCAGTAACTTTAGCTAGATTTTCTTCAATATCCTCAGCGCATTTAGCTTCAAGATTTGCTATGGTGCTGGGGGTTTAGCTTCATGAGTGACCTCTTGTGTCATGCGGGGCTAACCCGATCTTTCACGAAATGGAGGAGATCCCACGAAGAACACGATGAACATGGGGAAGAACAAGGAGAAATCACAAGGGAAAACACTCAAGAAAAAGTCCAATCACACATCCACTAGACAATCAAACAAACAAGATCACAAGGTACATGAACAACAAAGGGAAAGATACAAGGTAGAGTTCATCCCAAATCCAAAGGAGATGGGGTCTTGATGATATCCCGTTGGATCTTCTCACATGCTCACATGGAGGTCTTGAATCTGGTGTGGATATTCTCTGTAGAGGTCGCGGTCTCTCGATGGAGTAGAACCACAAGGATGAGCAAGGATGTACCTCTAAAATGAGCTATCACTTTGCTAACCCTAGGAATGAGGTGGGGAAAGAATATATGTAGTCTTAGCCACGAAGGGGTAAGTGGGAAAAGGGATACATGGCCAAAAGGCCCGGCTGTGCACAGGCACCGGACGTCCGGTCGGTGTTGGACGTCCGACGGCTCGCGGGAGTCCGGATTTCCGGTGGGCGTTGGACTTCCACTAATTTGGCTCTGGACAAGTGCATCGGTCGTCCGTGGCGCTGGGACTTGTCGGACGTCCGGTGTCGCATCGGTCGTCCAGTCGCTGTAGAGTGCCCGACGTCCGATGGCACGTCGGTCGTCCGACCGCTATAGACTCTTCTGTTTTGTCTTCTTCCGTCTTTGCTTCCATGCTTCCTTCGCGGATGGTGTAGGTGTTCCTTGGCGCTTGCACTCTTCCTAGTCGCCCGTGAAGCTCAGACAATACCTATGCATGCACACGAGTGGAGTGTCAAGTAGTATACCATCCTCGAAGTGGTCAAGTGAACACGTGTAAAGGAGATGATTCACCTTTATGTATGAGAAGTAGAGGTCGGATGTGTCACTTTCCCAACAGACTCTTGACATGGTGATGTCTGTAGGATGCTCCGCATCATCCCCTCCCCCTTGGGAAAGATCCGACCTCAGACTGAAAACCAAATCACCATGGGAAAGAGATGGTGTCGCCGTGTAGAAGTGGACGGTCACCAAGTACTCATCATCTCAAAGCTCAAAGTTGGCACTCTCCAATGTCGCACCATCTAGTGATTCCTTCAAAAGGAGCAGGAACAACAAACAGTTGGAAAAACAAATGTGGTTAGCATTAGTGCAAAACCAAGCATTCAAGAGGTGATTCACCAAACAAGCGTTGTCATCAAGCATAGCATACGGTGTGACAAAGGATTGTGACATGGCATGTAATCGCATAAATTGAGCACAATCAAGGTCATCATGGAAACAATCATGTAAATGTGAGGTAGATATGCACATATGTGTGACAAGATAATAAGCATATACCTCAAAGTCATAGCAAGCATGCATAAAGCGCTCAATGAAATGTCTATGGTAGGCATATGAATCATTCACAACACCAAAGAAAATGAAGTATCTAAACACAAGGGTCAAGTGCAAGACAATCCAAGCATAATATGCATAGGGTGTAGTGAAGATAGTATGGCACTCAACACAATAGAAAGAGCAATTGTTCATCATGTGTTAGACGATCAAGTCAATCATGTGAAAAGCAATGGGACATGGCATAGGTGAAGAAACGACATTGTTGCAACCAAGCATATGAGAGGAACAAGTAATCCCCAAGTCGGATGCAACACACAAGGGATATATATCATGAAGCATGGCAATGTGGCAATGGCAAGTCGAAGAAAGATCTCTAGCATGTGTGCAAAGTGTCATGGTGCAAGTAACACAAGTAGTATGATCCACAATGTTCATGCTCATGGTTTGTGATTTCTCGAAAGGGAAGGATATCACCTCAAAAGCATGTCCTTGTGTGTCCTTCACAATGCCGAAGCACAAGCAAGTGCGATGTAGAAGCATCATGGTAGAAGGTGGTTCGCTCTCAAGAGCTCGAATGGTCAACTCACGTGAAGTGGAAGTCGACACGAAGTCCAAGTATCCTACACATGCACACAACAAAAGAAAGAACATATGCGCATGGTAGATAAACGCATCATCCATCATGATGGTTCTCTTCTCTTGCACATAACCATTAGAAACAAAAGTGCATGAATAATATGATGCAACAATGGCTATATTCATGGCACTAGGCATATGGTGAAAAGAGGCAATACAAGCATGTTTCACAACAAATATGTCAAAATCTCCAAACAAATGTGAGAATGCTATGGGGGCAATCTCATTTGCAAGACTAAAATCATGGTTGCGCTCAATACATGGACAATCATATAGCATGAGAGAGGCAACATGTGGAGACATATGACAACAATCAATAGAACTCATGTGAAAAGGATGGCAATAGTGGCTATCAGCCGCAAGAAATGAGCATGTATGAATCATGGGTGACGCACTACACGAAGCAAGCATGGTAATCAAGTCATGCAAACTAGTGGAGCGAATATGCAACACACTAGGAGAAGGCATGGAAATCATGTCATGTGAAAAAATAGTGGGTATAGGTAATGCACATGACATATCGCAAGCACGAACACAAAGCAAGATGCAAGTATCATCACATGCATGGGGTACAAAGGCATCATGGCAATAACAAGCAATATCTCCACCAAGCTTGCAAATACACATACAAGTATGAGAATCAATCATCATGTGTAATGCAAAGCATGGGTCACAAATGCATGGCAAAGGCATATAAATGAGCATATCATGAAAAGTGAACATGGCAAGAGGGGCATAAGAGATATAATGTACAATAACCCATAACCATGTGAGGGCCATGTAGAAGAAATGCACGAAGTCTTTGCATGAAGGGAGCGATGAGAAGGATAATCCACGGAATCCCAAGTCATCGTTGCTCTCTAGAGCTCATTTCGTCAACTCGTGCTCTTGCGAGGTTGATGAGTAAGAATGGGGACCTACACAAAAGAGACACAAACCAAAGAAATTGCGCGCTTGGTAAATGTACACATCATCCATCATGATGTGTATGTGCATGTGTGAGTTAGCACAAGATAAGCATCGCTCAAAGAAATTTGATGTGTGGTATAAGGATATGTCATCCATCATGAGTGAATAGTTATTGTGTATAGCATGATGTGGATGCAAATTGAGCATACAATTATATGGCACATCTATAGCATGTTCATTCATGGAGAGGATATTGTGCATACAAGTATGGGGAGCATGCAATGGATGGGATGGATCCAAATCTCCTAAAGTGTATGAGGAAACTATGGGGGTCTCCTCATGAGCAATATCAGAAGCATAATGTGGAGAAGTGGAACAACATCCAAAACAATACATGTCCGAAGTTAGGTAATCATGGCATGGCATATGATGGATATGATGCAAAGGAAGCATGTCAATATCATCACAAGAAAAACAAATGCCAATAACCATGGGCTTGTCATCTATGCCATAAGTGCAACTTGGATCCATCTTAATGGTATATGCATAGTTGCTACGATGAGATTGCAAATATGACATATGATTGATATCTTGCATAGCATATGACAAGTCAAGCTGATTATCAAAACATGACGTGACCAAGATAATTATCACAAGAAATCCTATGCAACATGGCATCACAACTAATAGACTCCACATGGAAATCATCAAACTCCTCATAATGGGTAAATCACTGCATGGGGAAATCATACTAGCACAAAGCATGGCGATAGGTGGATCAACATCATGCAAGCAATCAATGTCAACATAGTCCACTAGTGGGACGAGAGCATCACCTTCACCTTTCTTACCTTTTTCATTCCACTCATGTGGTGTAGGTGAGGTGGGAAAGACCAAATGGTGGTCATCATCTTCATTTTGATGGAACCATGTGGGGGGTGCATCATTCTACCATGGCCATTGTCTTGTCCAATGGAAGGACAAAGTCGTCAAGGATCGGCGCGTCATCAAATGTGGGAGCTAGCACCAAATGAGAAGACACAATAGAGGTAGAGGTCAAGTCGTTAGCTTTGAAAGTGGCCTCACATGACCTAACAACTATCTCACTCTCTCTATGTGGTGGCTCACTCACTCCCTCAAGGTAGGTGCACTCGAAGTCGCATATGGTGGAGTCACTCGTCTCACTCAAGTGGTGGGGGTTGTGGCTCTTCTCACATGGGCATTGGGGTAGCTCATCATAAATGGGGCTACTGGTGAACTCGGTCTCACTCTGAATATGGTGGCAAAATTCGTCATCATACGTCGCTATTGTTGAAGGGAAAATCCCATGCTCAACCATCTCGTCATCATCGCCGTGGATGAAGGCCCAAGATGGCACATCATCACTCTTGCCTCCAAAGATGGAAGCATCATCCTTGCTCGTCACCATGTCGGTCGCCTTCAAAGCTTGGTCCTCGAATGGCTCCGTGGCCGTAGTCATCGCCGCACCATATTGAAAAAGAGTCGAAGTAGACTCGGCATTATCAATGACACAAAGAGGGATGGCTATGAAGTCAAACTTGGGAGGGTCGTCTTGGAGCTCGTCGGGCTTGGACATTGTGGTGGTACTAGCCTCATGCTCGCCGTCTTGGAGCTTGGTCTTCGAGAAGTGTGCTTTCCGTGAAGAAGCCTTGGCCTTCATGAGTTCTTATTCCGCCTTGAGAGCACCAATGTAGTTGTCGTCAAGGGACTTGTAGTTCTCGAGGAAGATAGTCTTGGAGATGTCGTTGTTCAATGCCATCATGAAGTGGAACTTCATCAAAATGGGGCCATCCACATCGACTCGTCGCAAGGCATTCTTCATCTCCTTGAAGTACTTGTCGATGGACTTGGATCCTTGTATGGTGTTCTCCAATTGGCGTAGAAGATGTTCCGTGTAAGTGGGAGGCACAAACTCTCGCCACAAAGCTTTCTTCGTCTTGGGCCAACTCATGCCGTAGTCCTCCGAAGGTGTGTGAATCCACCATGTTGACTCGAAGTCGTGGAAGTTTCTGGTGGTGCACTTCACTTGATCTCCGGGAGGAACTTGATGTAGCGTGAGGTAGTCGTCCATCAAGCATTCCCACTCGAGATACTCCTCGGGTTCTTGAGTCCCATAGACAGGAATCTCATAGTCGTTGTCGAGGTCGTAGTAGCTCGTTGAAGTCGCGGACTTGAGCTTGGGGCGCTTCTCTTGAGCATAAGCTTGAGGTGCTTGTGGGCGAAGATTCCATATGTCGAAAGACGAAGATGCCTTGAAGTCACTTGGCGAAGATGCCAAGGTACATGGTGAAGTCGTTGAGCGGTTGTTGATGTTGAGCTCGTGACCTTCACGTTCTTGTCGTTGATGGTGTCCATGCCGATGTGATCTTGCCGGAGATGGTACCTCGGAGGGATGTGCACTTGAGCGTCTTCTTGAAGATGAGGGAGACCTCTTGCGGTTCTTGATGAGGGCTTTGAGCTCCTCGATTTGAGCATCCATGTTGGCGCACAAGTTGTTCTTCATGGCATCAAACTTGTCGTTGGTGGTGTAGACCGAAGTAGATGAAATGCTTTGCCTATCCATCACAAGACTCGAGCAAAGGTGAGTAGGAGATAAGATAAACAACACCAAGTTACCTTTTCTCAAAGTTGAGGATGTATCCCATTTCACTCAATGTGAAATGAAAGAATAGTGGAATTGGTATCGGACTAGTTCACTCACACCTATCAAGTAAAGATTTTCGAGTGTCTTGGTTAGGATAAGTGGCACAAAAAATTGATGCAATTGTTAGAAAGAGTCAATAATGTTGAAAGAGATTCACAAATTTGCAAGCGAAACAGGTAAACCAATAGCAATGAATGGAACACGGAAACACACACACACACACACACACAAATAGATAAATGGGGTCATGCAACCAAGGAATGAGCACAAAATGCGGAATCCACGAAAAACGCTCATGCTGCACAAATCAAGAGAGAATCTAGCACGATTTCTCTATAGGCGGATACGACACTTGTGCACAACCTATGAGATGCCAAATGTATCAACTTTGTATCCCAAGTATGCTATGTATGTATGATGTTCCGGTGCTTTAGCACAAGATGTTCCAAGATGATCAAGTATGATATGATATTTTGTGATGCTATGCCTCTTGCTTACAAGCTTCTTTGTCTTTCTCTTTTTTGCTTAAAAGCTTATTCCTTTTTTGTATGGCCACGATGCGAAATGCACAAACCAAGATAGCAATTGTGTATATGCGGGAACAATCTTGTGACACAAGGGATGATATGATGATACCAAAATGATATGGTATGTAAGCAATGGATGCACGGATCAATGATCGGTAATGTGCACAAGTAACATTGTCGGTAATACTCAAAGGCTAGTCTCGATAGGAAAGTAACGCAAAATGGGCTAGAGGTTAACAATGCAAAGGCAAGAGGAATATACAATGATGTCGTCGAAGTTACCGTCCGATGATGATGAGAGGCGGTGTTATTGATGTAGAATCATTCCTAATTAGCCGAAACACCTTAGGAAATGGAAAAGCGACAACTAAAAATCTCAAGGACAAATGTCAAATGGTGGTAGCGGAATAGCGGTGGTGGTTGCAGAATTAATGGTGGAAACCCGGTCAAAATGGGTTATGGTGGCAGAAGGGTATGATGGTCTATACATGGTGTCGGAGTTGAAGTCACGGTTCCTAAGTAGCCGAAACACCTTAGGAACAAGCCACAACTCAAACAACCTCAACAAAATTGGGTTAGGTAGGGTTGGCGGAAATGTATAGTGGCAATGGGTATGTGGAGGTGGCGGTGATGGTTGATGAAGAAGCAATTGTCTCTAAGTAGCCTAAACACCTTAGGAGACTCAAATCACTACTCAAGCAACCACAAATGCTATGGTGGACAAAATGGGTTAGGTTGCGGAAGGCAATGGTGGCTATGCAGCTGATATGGTGGAAGGCCTAGGCAAACTTGCCAAATTTCACAAAATTTGATGGAGTCAAATGATGATTCTAGTATTTTTTTGGTATGGGGATATCAAGAGCTTCAAAATGAGCTAAAGAACGTCAAAATCAGAGTTCGGATGAATTAGTTATGGACAAAACAAAAATCAGCCAAAGTGGGAATCTACAGGTACCGGACATTCGGAAATGAAGAGGACATCACTAACAAGGTTACACCCACAGCTCAAACTGCCACATATACATGACCAATTACTAGAGCTCGCGCACGCCAATTAAATTACCAGGTACTTTCGTTTCTTGGTAATGAATCTAATGTCCATGAGAATATGATGCTGCCTAAATTGGATACATTGTCTTGCTTACAAATGAAGGGCCTAGCTTGGACAGGAAGGATGAACATTGGAGCAAGATCAAGCATGGAGAGGATGGCATGCACAAGGGGAACAAGAGCGGAGTTACAAGTTATGATTTCAGGACTTTGAAGCCACCATAATGAGTGCGTGAAGCCTTGGACGAAATATACAAGATGCCACTTCATAAATTTCGTCCAGAGGCTATTATAGGTGCTGCGTCACCTTATTATTGGGCCAGGCCCATGTAATTTCGAAATACTTGAGTATAGGCTATTTCTAGAGTCCGTATGTGTGGGGAAACAAGAGTTAGGGTTGGTTTCGGACCCCTCCTCCAAGGGCCACGAAATTCCCCCTTCTTCCCCCATATATACAACCCTTAGGGTGTTCTTTAGACTTTGGGGTTTTGTTTAGATTAAAGTTCGCCATAGCTGCAACTTCGCGTACTTCGTTTGTGTTCATCGACCAGACAAAGACGTCACAGAACCCCACTTGATCAATAAAGCTTTCCTCTTGAATCCGCAATATCTAGATTGCAATCTCAGTTTCTTGCTTGTTCTTCGTTTGCCTGCAGGAAACAGACCTTCGTGGTCAGGTTGATCGTGCCCTGGCGTGGTCAATAACCTCTCGGAGTTGGTTTAGCGATTGCTAAGGCGCGACGTCCACGCACGTTCGTAGTCGGATCGTCCAAGTCGACTTCCTCCAAAACGATAGCCACCATCTCATCGAAAGACGGGACACCTTTGCCTCTATCAAGTGGTATCAGATTTCCAGGTTGCTCGGTGAGATTTTACAGTTTTTCGTAGATTAGATCGAGTCTGTTCTTCATACCTACAGTCCACGAAAAAGCCAAAAAAATAGGGTTAGTTCATCATATCCGAACCAGTCTGAGCCATTGCATAATATTTTCCGTGTTTGCTTAGTTGAATTTGCGGTTGCATCGTCGTGTCAAGTTGCTGGTCGTAGCGTCTAGTCTTTTAGAGTTTCGAGTTCTGGTCATAAGTTGTCACGCCGCCGCCGCAACATCTTCATCGCTACTGCCACATACCACCACCGATCCGTATCCATATACCACCACCAATCCGTATCCATATACCACCACCGCTGCCATATACCACCACCGCTGCCATATTCTACCACCACATATCCACCCCCAATCCGAGTTCTTTTCATTTTAGATTGGCTTTCGAGATCCATCTAGTTTTGATTTCGTGTTTCCTTGCCTGAGTAGGTCTCGAAAAAAAAAGTCTGGAGACCCCTGGGCAGTTTTTAGGCCAAAATTTCGGCAGGTGAAAATATTTATTCCCTATCCTATTTTTGGGCTTTTCTGAGTCTTTTGAGACACGTGCCACCATATTTTTTTTACCGTACTTTTTCGTCGACGCTGCCCTGATTCCGAAAAAAAATCGTCAAAAAAAAAAAATCCGTGCCTATCATCTTAGTTTGACTTGGCAAGTGTTTTGAGACACTCGCCATTATAGTGATTTTCGGCACAAAAAAAAGGAGCCCAAAAAAAATACAGGCGAATTTTTTTTCAGAGTGTGCTTCCCCCTTGATTACGTGCAGCGCCGTGATTTTGTTAGTGTTCTAGGCTCGCGTCTCTAGTACGGTCTAGCCTAGGACCAGCACAGTACCGTCGTTGAGTGTTTATTGAACTTTGCATCTCTAAATTGATTATTGCTGACCCTTTTTGCTACCATCTTATAAGCCTTCCCAGCTCCACATACATCTACGTTGTGCGTTTGACTCTCCCTGGTAATCGATCCAACCTTTGAGTGTTTTGACTACCACGGTTGCCGATCACCACCTGCTGCTGGGTAAGAACTGGTAAGAATTTGAGTTTTGCTTGACGGATTTGTGACGCCCCACCACCACCATTTTCTAGTAGTCTGTAGGATCATATTTTTGTGTGTTTCTATTGCTGCTAACCATGCCAGGATCACAAGTCGACGAGACCGACTGGGAGAACATGACAAACAAGGAGTTGCATGATAAATTTCAGCAAATGATGGGTCAACAGGTAGCAGATGTCATGACCAGTTTTGACAACGCACTAGCGAGGATGGATGGCATTGAGAAGTCAATTGACACCAAGTTGGATGCCAAATTCGCTGAAGTGCTTGCGCGTCTACCTCCACCTGCTGCTCCGTTGCAACAACAACAACAAACACCTTCACATTGCGAAATCGCCCTCCGCAAAGCGAGTCGTGTCCCTCTTCAGCCTGGCCAACCTATTGGTGTTGCTGTTGATACTTCTGTAGCTCCTGTTGCTGCTGAGGAGGAGGACGATTACGCGAGGGATTAAGAGGAAGAGGTTGATCAAAATCAGAACTACATGCAATAACCAACACCACAACAACCAGGTCGTCCACATGCATATAATCACAATGGTAGGGCTGCACCATACCCTCCGGTACGCGATCATGACCATCTCCCTAAACTAAAATTGAATATTCCACCATTTGAGGGTAGATATGTTCCTGATATATATCTTACTTGGGAGTTAGAAACCGAACAACGTTTTACATGTTTAAAATATCCCGAGGAGAGACGTGTTGCTGCTGCTCTTTGTGCTTTCACTAGTTTTGCTTGTGTGTGGTGGTCTGAATATTGTAGATTACATCCGAATAATATTCCAACTACTTGGGCTGCTTTGAAAACTGCTATGCGTACTCGTTGGGTTCCACCATATTATCAACGTGAATTACTTCAAAAATTGCAGCACTTAAGACAAGGAAAAAATTCTGTAGAAGAATATTATCAGCAATTACAAACTGGCCTGATTAGATGTGGTATTGTTGAGGAGAATGAAGCTATGCTTGCACGTTTTATGGGTGGATTAAATATAGAGATTTAGACCATTCTAGAGTATAAGGACTATAATAATATCACTCGTTTATTCCATCTTGCTTGTAAAGCTGAACGTGAAGTGCAGGATCGACATGCATTGGCGCGGACTAACTTTTCTGCAGGTCGACCTTCATCATGGACACCGCGAGCATCCTCTACTTCCACACATTCTACTGCACCGCCACCTCCATCAGCTGTTACCTCCAGCCGTGATACAAGGAAGCAGGCACAACCACCATTATCTGCCAAGAGCACACCTATTGGGCCTGCACAGAGTTCTTCTTCTTCCATGGCATCAACAGGGCACACCGGTGATATTATTTGTCGTCGTTGTAAGGGAAAAGGACATTTTGCGAGAGATTGCAAATCTCAGCGTGTGATGATTGCTACTGAGGATGGTGGATATGAATCCGCTAGTGACTATGTTGAGGAGACTTTGGCTCTTATTACACGTGAAGAACACGGTGGAGACGATTCTGATAATGAGACGCAATACATGGCTCCTGAAGATGCTGACATGTATGAATGTTTAGTTGCTCAACGTGTTTTGAGTGTGCAGGTTACACAAGCTGAGCAAAATCAGAGGCATAATTTGTTCCATACACAGGGAGTTGTGAAGGAATGTTCTATTTGCGTGATCATAGATGGAGGGAGTTGCAACAACTTGGCTAGCATGGAGATGGTGGAGAAGCTATCTCTCACAACAAGACCACATCCACATCCTTACTACATCCAATGGTTCAACAACAGCGGCAAGGTTAAGGTAACACGTACTGTTCGTGTGCATTTTAGTATCTCTACATATGCTGATTATGTTGATTGTGATGTGGTACCTATGCAAGCATGTTCCTTATTACTTGGTAGACCATGGCAATTTGATAAAAATTCTGTACACCATGGTAGAAACAATCAGTATACTCTTATTCATAAGGATAAAAATATTACTTTGCTTCCTATGGCTCCTGATTCCATTTTGAAAGATGATATTAATAGAGCTAATAAAGCAAAACAGGAGAAAAATAAGAGTGAAAATCAGATTGTGGCTAATAATAAACCATCTACTGTTGTTTCTGAAATTAAATTGAAAAGTGCATGTTTACTTGCCACCAAATCTGATATTGATGAGCTAGATTTTGGCAAATCTGTTTGCTATGCTTTTGTGTGCAAAGAGGCATTATTTTCATTCGAGGACGTGCCTTCCTCTTTGCCTCCTGCTGTCACTAACATTTTGCAGGAGTTCGCCGATGTTTTTCCACAAGACGTGCCACCATGATTACCACCTATTCGAGGGATTGAGCATCAGATTGACTTAATTCCCGGTGCATCGCTACCCAACCGCGCACCATACCGTACCAATCCAGAAGAGATGAAGGAGATTATGCGTCAAGTACAAGAGCTACTCGACAAAGGTTATATACGCGAATCCCTTAGTCCTTATGCTGTTCCTATTATTCTAGTGCCGAAAAAGGATGGTACATCGTGTATGTGTGTTGATTGTAGAGGCATTAATAATATTACTATCCATTATCGTCATCCTATTCCTAGGCTAGATGATATGCTTGATGAATTGAGTGGCTCTACAATATTCTCCAAAGTTGATTTGCATAGTGGATACCATCAAATTCGTATGAAATTGGGAGATGAATGGAAAACATCATTTAAAACTAAGTTTGGATTATATGACTGGTTAGTCATGCCTTTTGGGTTAACTAATGCACCTAGTACTTTCATGAGATTAATGAATGAAGTTTTACGTGCGTTCATTGGACGATTTGTCGTAGTATACTTTGATGATATATTGATTTATAGAAGATCTTTGGAGGAACATTTGGAACATTTACGTGCTGTTTTTATTGCTCTACGTGATGCACGTTTGTTTGGTAACCTTGGAAAGTGCACCTTTTGCACCGACCGAGTCACTTTTCTTGGCTATGTTGTTACTCCACAGGGAATTGAGGTTGATAAAGCCAAGATTGAAGCTATTGAGAGTTGGCCGCAGCTCAAAACGGTCACACACGTGAGGAGTTTCCTTGGCCTCGCTGGATTCTATCGGCGTTTTGTGAGAGATTTCAGCACCATTGCTGCACCTCTCAATGAGCTTACAAAGAAGGATGTGCCTTTCGTTTGGGGTACTGCACAGGAAGAAGCATTCACGGTATTGAAAGATAAGTTGACACATGGTCCTTTACTCCAACTTCCTGATTTTAATAAGACTTTTGAGCTTGAATGTGATGCTGGTGGAATTGGGTTAGGAGGTGTGTTATTACAAGATGGTAAACCTGTTGCATACTTTTCTAACAAATTGAGTGGGCCTAGTCTGAATTATTCTACTTATGATAAGGAATTATATGCTCTTGTTCGGACTTTGGAAACATGGAAACATTATTTATGGCACAAAGAATTTTTTATACATTCTGATCATGAATCTTTGAAGCACATTAAAAGTCAAGCAAAACTGAACCGTAGACATGCTAAATGGGTTAAATTCATAGACCCTTATGTTATTAAACACAAGAAGGGAAAATAAAATGTTATTGCTGATGAATTGTCTCGTCGTTATACTATGCTTTCACAACTTGACTTTAAAATATTTGGTTTGGAGACCATCAAAGATCAATATATGCATGATGCTGAATTTAAATATGTATTGTAGAATTGTAAAGAAGGGAGAACATGGAACAAGTTCGTCGTTAATGATGGATTTGTGTTTCGTGCTAACAAGCTATGCATTCCAGCTAGCTCTGTTCGTCTTTTGTTGTTGCAGGAGGCGCATGGAGGAGGATTAATTGGACACTTTGGCGTGAAGAAGACGGAGGACGTACTTGCTACACATTTCTTTTGGCCAAAGATGCGACGGGATGTTGAGCGTTTTGTTGGTCGCTGCACTACATGTCAAAAAGCTAAGTCACGACTCAATCCTCATTGTTTATATATGCCTTTGCCTGTTCCTAGTGTTCCTTGGAACGATATATCTATGGACTTTGTTTTGGATTTACCTCGAACAAAGAAGGGGAGGGATAGCATATTTGTTGTCGTGGATAGGTTCTCGAAGATGGCACACTTTATACCATGTCATAAAAGCGATGATGCTGCTAATGTTGCTCATTTGTTCTTTCGTGAAATTATTCGCTTGCATGGTGTGCCAAATACTATTGTTTCAGATCGTGATACTAAATTTTGTAGCCACTTTTGGAGATGTTTATGGGCTAAGTTGGGGACTAAACTGCTTTTTAGTACTAGTCACCCCCAAACTGATGGTCAAACTGAAGTAGTCAACAGAACTTTGTCTACTATGCTTAGGGCTGTTTTGAAGAATAATAAGAAAATATGGGAAGAATGCTTGCCTCATATTGAATTTGCTTATAATCGTTTGTTGCATTCTACTACTAAGATGTGCCCTTTTGAAATTGTCTATGGTTTCCTACCTCGTGCACCTATTGATTTGTTGCCTCTACCATCTTCGGAGAAGGTAAATTTTGATGCTAAACAACGTGCTGAATTGATCTTAAAAATGCATTTGTTAACTAAGGAAAATATTGAGCGCATGAATGCTAAATATAAACTTGTTGGAGATAAGGGTAGAAAACGTGTTGTCTTTGCACCTGGAGATCTTGTTTGGTTACATTTGCGTAAGGATAGGTTTCCTAATTTGCGCAAGTCAAAGCTAATGCCACGTGCTGATGGTCCTTTCAAGGTGTTAGAGAAAATAAATGATAATGCATATAAACTTGAGTTTCCTGCAGATTTTGGGGTTAGTCCCACATTTAACATTGCAGATTTGAAGCATTACTTGGGTGAGGAAGACGAGCTTCCGTCGAGGACGACTTCAATTCAAGAAGGGGAGGATGATGAGGACATCACTAACAAGGTTACACCCATAGCTCCAACTGACACATATACAAGACTAATTACTAGAGCTCGCGCACGCCAATTAAATTACCAGGTACTTTCATTTCTTGGTAATGAATCTAATGTTCATGAGAATATGATGCTGCCTAAATTGGATACATTTGTCTTGCTTACAAATGAAGGGCCTAGCTTGGACAAGAAGGATGAACATTGGAGCAAGATCAAGCATGTAGATGATGGCATGCGCAAGGGGAACAAGAAGCTTTTGGCTTCACCCGTCTGAGGTACTGGTCTGGATTACCCAGTTGTAACAATCACGAAGGTGCTCCGTTTACACCCTAGCCGAACAATCGGGAACGTAGGGTATAAAAATAGGAGCCAGGTAACCCAGCTTGGCAAAAATTTAAGTCATAAAGGTGCATATAATGGCGAAGAGACTGTATGAAACAGACGACATGAGTAATGTAAGCAATAAGCTTGTAATAATGAGCTTCATTATAGAAGCCCCCAGGTATTTTGAGGTATATATATTTAAGAATGTTCACCCCTAATAGTTCAGTTTAGCCGAACACTTTCCGGGAAGGAAAAAAACAAAAAATGAAGACGAAAATAGAAAAAACAAGGGATGAGACCTAAACCGAAAGAGCGAATAAAAGGTGCTACCGAACCATCTGTAGAATCGTCGGAGCCTGGTGATGTCTACTGCACAACCTTCTTCTTGTAGACGTTGTTGGGCCTCCAAGTGCAGAGGTTTGTAGGACAGTAGCAAATTTCCGGATGACCTAAGGTTTATCAATCCGGGGGAGGCGTAGGATGAAGATGGTCTCTCTCAAACAACCCTGCAACCAAATAACAAAGAGTCTCTTGTGTCCCCAACACACCCAATACAATGGTAAATTGTATAGGTGCACTAGTTCGGCAAAGAGATAGTGATTCAAGTGCAATATAGATGGTATATATAGGTTCTTGTAATCTGAAATATAAAAACAGCAAGGTAACAAGTAATAAAAGTGAGCGAAAATGGTATTGCAATGCTTCGAAACAAGGCCTAGGGTTCATACATTTACTAGTGCATGTTCTCTCAACAATAATTCCATAATTAGATCATATAACAATCCCTCAACATGCAACAAAGAGTCACTCCAAAGTCACTAATAGCGAGTGACAAATGAAGAGATTATTGTAGGGTACGAAACCACGCCAAAGTTATTCTTTCCGATCAATCCATTGGGCTATTCCTATAAGTGTCACAAACAGCCCTAGAGTTTGTAGTAAAATAACACCTTGATAGACAAATCAACCAAAACCCTAATGTCACCTAGATACTCCAATGTCACCACAAGTATCCGCGGCTATGATTATACGATATGCATCACACAATCTCAGATTCATCTATTCAAACCAACACAAATAAATTTAAAGAGTGCCCCAAAGTTTCTACCGGAGAGTCAAGACGAAAACGTGTGCCAACCCCTATGCATAGATTCCCAAGGTCACGGAACCCGCAAGTTGATCACCAAAACATACATCAAGTGAATCAATAGAATACTCCATTGTCACCACACATATCCCACGCAAGACATACATCAAGTGTTCTCAAATCCTTAAAGACTCAATCCGATAAGATAACTTCAAAGGGAAAACTCAATCCATTACAAGAGGGTAGAGGGGAAGAAACATCATAAGATCCAACTATAATAGCAAAGCTCGCGATACATCAAGATCGTGCCAAATCAAGAACACGAGAGAGAGAGAGAGAGAGAGAGAGAGAGAGAGAGAGAGAGAGAGAGAGAGAGAGAGAGAGAGAGAGATCAAACACATAGCTACTGGTACATACCCTCAGCCCCGAGGGTGAACTACTCCCTCCTCGTCATGGAGAGCGCAGGGATGATGAAGATGGCCACCGGTGATGGATCCCCCCTCCGGCAGGGTGCCGGGACAGGGTCCTGATTGGTTTTTGGTGGCTACAGAGGCTTGCGGCGGCGAAACTCCCGATCTAGGTTATTTTCTGGAGGTTTGGGGATTTATAGGAGAGGTTGGCGTCGAGAACGAGTCAGGGGACCCCATGGAGAGTCCACGAGGCACAGGGGGCGCCCCAGGGGGGTGCACGCGCCCTCCACCCTCGTGGGGCCCATGGGCCTCCCCTCCAGTAACTCTTCGTTCCAATATTTTTTACATTTTCCAGAAAAAATCTCCGTTGATTTTCAGCGCATTACGAGAACTTTTATTTTTGCACAAAAACAACACCATAGTAGTTCTGCTGAAAACAACATCAGTCCGGGTTAGTTCTAACCAAATCATACCAAAATCATGTAGAAATATTATAAACATGGCATGAATACATCAAAAATTATAGATACATTGGAGACGTATCACCTGGCAGCGTTCCATGGATTCGGCTCAAGGCGATTGTCTGATGCGTTTCGAAGGCGATAGGCTCCTCTGGTGAGTACTTCGTAAATAATGAAGGGGCCCTCCCATCCTGGTTTGGGCTTATCCTTTTTCTTCTCCGGGAGGCGTAGAACGAGTTCGCCCACATTGTATGTTTTGGCCTGTACTTCTCTGCTTTTGTATTACCTGGCCTGTTGTTGATACAATGCGGAACGGGCATGCGTGATACCGCCCTCCTCTTCGAGGCCGTCTAGGTCGTCCAGCCGATCGAGCTCGGCCTCTCGCTCTTCATACATACGCACGCGAGGTGAGTCATGAATAATATCGCATGCCAGAACAGCCTCTGCGCCATACACCATGAAAAAAGGAGTGTATCGAGTTGTCCGGTTAGGTGTGGTCCGCAGCCCCCATAGTATGGAGTCGAGCTCCTCAACCCAGTGTTTATATGACTCCCATAGGGAGCGCACCAGTCGGGGTTTAATGCCGCTCATTATTAGGCCATTGGCCCTGTCAACTTGACCATTTTTTTTGACGGTGGTACACGGAGGCGTAATCAAGTTTAATGCCTAACTTGGCGCACCCATTTTTCACCTCGTCAGCTGTGAAGTTGGAACCGTTATCTGTGATAATACTATGTGGGACACCATAACGGTGTACTACACTGGATATAAAATCTACCACTGGCCCTGCCTTAGCCGTTCTGGCTGGTTTGGCTTCTATCCATTTAGTGAATTTGTCCACCATGACCAGCAAATATTTCTTTTTATGGCTTCCCCCTTTAAGGGGTTCGATCATATCCAGCCCCCAGACCGCAAAAGGCCAAGTAATAGGGATGGTTCTCAGCGCGGTGGCATGCATATGACTTTGATTTGCGAAAAGCTAGCATCCAACACAATGTTGTACTAGGGTTTGACCATCTGCTCTGGCACTTGGCCAGAAGAAACCTGTTCGGAAAGCCTTGCTTACGAGAGCCCGAGTCGCGACGTGATGGCCGCCCATGCCAGTGTGTATTTCGGCTAGAAGTTGCCGTCCCTCTACGGAGATGCACCTTTGGAGAACACCAATAGTGCTTTTCTTGTATAATTCACCTTCATGAACTTTATAGGCTTTAGAACGCTGAATTATGCGACGGGCCTCATTTTGGTCATCAGGGAGATGCCGCCTATTAATGTAGGCCAGGAAGGGTTCAGTCTAGGGGGCTATGACAGCCATGATCTCATGGACCGAATATGTTATTTCCATATCCGAATCCCTGATGACGTCTGCATTGAGTTTGGCTGATGGGGGCGTGTTCGGGTCTGCATTAGAGTCTCCGCTGTCGTCCTGCGATGTCAATGATGGCTTAAACAACCTTTCTAAAAACGTGTTTGGTGGGACCGGGTCGCGTTTAGCGCCCATACGAGCGAGTATATCTGCTGCCTGGTTACTGTCCTGAGCCACATGGTGAAATTCCAGACCCTCAAATCGAGCCGATATTTTTAATATGGCGTTTCGATAAGCTGCCAACTTTGAATCCTTCGCATCAAATTCTCCATTTACCTGAGATATTGCGAGGTTTGAGTCTCCGCACACCTCAAGGCGTTGTATGCCCATGGATATGACCATGCGAAGACCGTGCAGTAGTGCCTCATATTCGACCGCGTTGTTTGAGTCTGTATACATGATTTGTAGTACATAGCGGACGATATCCCCTGTGGGAGATATCAAGATGATTCCAGCCCCCAATTCGGCTAGCATTTTGGAGCCGTCGAAATACATGGTCCAGTGGGAGTATGCTCCGTACTCTTTAGGGAGTTTAACCTCAGTCCATTCTGCGACAAAGTCGGCCAGCACCTGAGATGTAATAGTCCGGCGTGGTTTGTATGTTATTTCGAACGGCAAGAGCTCGATGGCCCATTTGTCTATGCATCATGTGGCGTCTTTATTGTTTATGATTTCATTGAGTGGTACTTTGGATGCTACTGTAATCGAACACTCTTGAAAGTAGTGTCGGAGCTTCCGAGATGCCATGGACACCGTATAGGCAATTTTCTGTTAATGGGGGTATCGTGACTTGCACGGTGTGATAACTTCTGATAGGTAGTATACTATTTTTTGGACAGGGAATTTATGTCCCCCTTCCTCTCGTTCAACGACGAGTACCGCACTCACTACTTGGTGAGTGGCTGAGATATAAAGTAGCATTGGCTTGTCAACACTTGGAGCGGCTAGGATTGGGTTGCCCGCTAATAGGGTTTTTATCTCTTCTAATCCAGTTGTGGCCGCATCCATCCATTCAAATTTGTCTGTGCACCTCAGCAGTCTATAAAGTGGTAATGCTTTTTCTCCCAGTCTAGAGATAAAGCAGCTTAAGGCCACCATGCATCCTGCTAGCTTTTGGACTTTTTTTAGATCGGTTGGCGTAACCAGCTCTGACAAGGCCCGTATTTTAGCTAGGTTCGCCTCAATTCCTCTATGCGATACAATAAACCCTAACAGCTTTGTGGCCGGAGCGCCGAAGACGCATTTTTCTGGATTGAGCCGTATGTCATATGTTCAGAGGTTATCGAACGTGAGGCGGAGATCGTCCACCAAATTTTCTATGTGTTTGGTCTTGATGACTACGTCGTCGACGTATGCCTCCAATGTTTTGCCAATTTGTTTCTCTAGGCATGTTTGAATCATGCGTTGATGCGTGGCACCAGCGTTTTTGGGCACAAAGGGCATAGTGTTGAAGCAAAAAGGCCCGTATGGAGTGATAAACGGCGTCGCGGCCTGGTTGGATTCCTTCATTTTTATATGATGGTATCCGGAGTAAGCATCGAGGAAACATAATGAGTCATGTACTGCGGTTACATCGATAATTTGGTCAATGCGGGGCGGTGGAAAAGGATCCTTAGGGAAAGCCTTGTTTAGATCCGTAAAGTCGACACAAAGGCGCCAGGATTTATCCTTCTTTGGTACCATGACTAAATTGGCTAGCCAATCCGGATGTTTAATTTCCCTTATGAACCCGGCTTCTAGTAAATTGGCCAGCTCTCCCCCCATCGCTTGTCTTTTGGGTTCAAAAAATCGTCATAGTGACTGCTTGACTTGTTTGAACCCTTTAATGCTGTTAAGGTTGTGTTTGGCCAGCCTGCGTGGGATTCCCGGCATGTCTGAAGGGTGCCATGTGAATATGTCCCAGTTTTCACGGAGGAAGGCGCACAAGGCGCTATCTACCGTCAGGTCCACCTGTGCCCCAATGGATGTCGTCTTGTTGGGGTCCGTCGGATGCACTTGAAATTTGATAATTTCATCTGCTGGCTTGAAGGAGGTAGATTTCGATCGTTTATCAAGGACTACGTCATTCTTGTCTACCGTGGATCGTAAGGTGGTTAATTCTTCAGTCGTGAAGGCTTCAGATAGTTCCTCTAGGTCCAAGGATGCAATTTTGTTCTCGGCAAGGAGTGCTCTGTCCGGATCACTTGTGTCAGGAACCCGATCCTAAGTCACACCGATCTAGCATGTAACACATCATATCACTTTACGGCCTCACGCACGGCACCCCCACGGGTGCCACCTTACCTGGCCCGGGACCGTTTGCGCATTTTGGCTCACGTATATGATAGTGTCGCTAGCATCCATATGACAGAGAACCCGGACCGACATGACTAGTTATAAACCAAAAGTGGCGCTAAATTACAGGGACATGCATACATGACCCAGCAACGAACGTGTCGGTCATCAACGTATGAACCCAAGTCGTAGCAAGCTACAAGGACTTAAAGGAACAACGCGTGACATTTCCCCGAAGGGATAGACACAGGAACGAAGAAGGACACATGCCGGCCATCCTAAGTGTTCCGGAGTAGTAGGAAGCTACCAAGGCTCAATGGAAGCACTAGGAGGCATTTCCCCATAAGATAGGCTACAGAGGGTAAACTACTAGGTGTCAAATCCCACACATATCAATACACATTACACGTACACATAACATGCAAGTATGTGTTGTACAACATGGCATCATAACATAACTCAACAACTCATATAGATAAAGGCCCAGAAGAGCCATAATAGCATTTATTACAAGAAGTGGGTCTCATGACCCAACATACAGAGCATACAGGCAACGAAAGGATAAACAAGTCTGAGTACAGACATCAGAAAAAGGAAGAACGCTATCAAGCCTGACTATCTACCAGACCCTCCCAAGGGTACAAGATTGTAGCTGAGGTAACAAGCTAAACGCCAAAGTCCACGCGGGAACCACTAGTGAGACTGAAGTCTCTCTGCAAAACATAAATTAAGCAAACATGAGTACACATGTACTCAACAAGACTTACATCAGAATAAGCTACATATGCATCAGTATCAACAAAGGGGTAGTGGAGTTTAAACTGCAGGAAGCCAGCTTTAACTCAGTGGCTATCATGTACTACGACTGCTGGTAACTCTTTTGAGGTGGCACACACGAGTCCACATACTCACCAATCAATACACCACTACGGATCCGCTCCCGGCTCCCTACGAGAAGGCCATCCATAGCACTCACGCTTATCTTGCGTATTTTAGAGTATCCCCTTTCACTTGTCTATGAACTGTACAGGCAACCCAGAAGTCCTTTACTGCAGACACGGCTATTCGAATAGATCATTTATAACCCTGTAGGGGTGTACTTCTTCACACACGCTCTCACCACTTATCGCCGTACTCGGCAACCTTCAAGCGGAAACCCAGCGAGGGTGTCGGCCACGACCTGACTAACCACGCAAGTCTCTAGTCCAGGTTTATCGCTTATTCCGGTTCCATCCGCAAGGAGATCCGGCCGGGGTGTCACTCACGACCCCAGATGATGTGTACATGGTTCCCGAGACACCAAACGAGCGACTCAGTACACCGTGCCACGGTGTATCTACCGTGTCATAGCCCACCCCGAGGGTCAGCGCTACGCACGGCCTCCAAAACATATCCTACAAACACCAGAAACTAGTTGCAACTCCTGGACAGAGATCAGGTTGATTAATAAGTCGAGAGGGGCACTTAAGCATTCCAATGCGTGGTAGTAACTGTTCATGGATCACAAACATAGCACTCAGTTCCTGAGGACGGTTTCAATGAGACACTCCACCATGTACTCCTACATGGTCTCTCACCGCTACCTTTACCAATCAGTCTTGACTCAACTCTAAGCAGTAGTAGGCATGACAAACAAGCATGAATGAGTAGGCACATAATGGCTCAAACAACTCCTACTCATGCTAGTGGGTTTCAACTATTTACTGTGGCAAAGACATGTCATGCAGTGGAAATGGGTTCAACTACCACATCATGTAATAGTTGAAACATTGTTGTCCTAATGTAGTAAAAGAGAGCAGGAGCAAGAGAGTGGGATTGTATCGGAATGCTCAATGGGGGTTTGCTTGCCTGGCACTTCTGAAGATAGTATAACTCTTCATCGATGTCATCGAACTCATTGTCGTAACACGTCTATCGAGAGGGAACAAACACCGGCAAACAAGAGGGAACACAATCAATGCAATGCAACAATATGATGCATGATAATGACATGGCAATATGTTGTTGATTGAGCTAATGCAACTAGCAACGAGTTAAATGAAGTTGGTTTGAACGCAAGGTTCAAATTCAAACTCCATATGTGATTATTCAAATGTCACTTATTTGATTTGTCCTAGACAGTAGCCATAAGTTGTTCTAACATGCATGAAAATGCCATAAATAGATTCTTTGGATTTTTCTGATAATTAGTCATATATAAATTATTTCATTTGGAGTTATGGTTGATTTTATATGAATTTTAGAAGTTTTAACTAATTTCTGAAATTTCCAAGATTAAATTTAATCCAGAAAGTCATTAATGACGTCAGCACTGTGTCAGCACGTCAATTGAGCCATCCAGGTTAAACCTGACCTGTTGGGCCCACATGTCAGTGTCACCACTAATTAACATAGTTAATTAGCGCTCAGTTAAATACTAACCTAAGTTAATTAGGGCCTGCGTCCTCTTGTCAGTGACTACTCTAGCTAATAGGGTTAATTAGCAGTAAACTAAACTTTGACCAGGGGATGGGCCCACATGTCATTGACCAGGGGATGGGCAGATTCGCAAAGCTGCATCCTATTCCACCAATGATGATTTTGCAACTCAAGACATTGCCGCAAATGCTTTAAAGCATATTCCTCAAGCTATTGTACCTCGTGTGATGGCTGATCGTGAGCTTCTCCTCAGTCTGCATCAGAAAGTTGATAGAAATCACAAGTGGGTCAAGCACCAGTTTGGTGCAATTCTTCAAAACATGGCTGTCACTCAGAATACTGAAGAAGAATCACTACTATGCGCATGAGATCTTCGACCGCACTTGGGTTATTCTTTCACATCACTTCAATGCTGAAAAACTCAAGGAGATGGAATTCCAATAGGACTTTGACTGGTCTCAGCCACCTTGGAAGAAATTCAAGAAAGTCGAAGTTCCTCAGCTGGTCACAAGCTCATTTTCTTCATCACGTGCGACGGATACAACTCAAGATTTGGATGACCCCGCGGCGGGCCCTACATCAACGGATCCAACAATGCTGGCGCTCCTCCATCAACTTCATGATGATATTCTTCAGGGGATTAGTCCTCACTTTTCGTCCCTTTTGGTCATTCGATGACAAAGGGGGAGAAATTTGAGTTAGTCTTCAAGCGGTCTCTATTATGGGCTATATTTTCGTTAAGTTACAACTCTCATTCTTCTGAGGTATTTGCTCTTATGAGTTGTAAACTTAAGTCCTATGGTGGTCTGATACTTTTTGAACTGCTTTCTGCAGACTTATTTCCTCAATACCTTAATGCACGCATGTTGAATTACGTTAGACACCATATTTCATCATGCATTTCAAATTCTTCATATCATATGTTAAATGCGTGTATGAATTACAAGATATAGGGGGAGATCTCCATGATATTACTCTACAATGTGCATTTCCTAACTCGAGCAAATTCCTCAAAAGTGCACATCTTCATGGGGAGTTCTTCTATATCTTGTAATCAAATTCCTCAAAATCAGTTGTTACACTTTATATGTTTATCTTCATTGAAATCTTAACCTATTTGTCGTCAATCACCAAAAATGGGGAGATTGTAAGTGCATCTAGTGCCCCTTAGTGATTTTGGTGTATTGAAGACTTACAGGTTAAGGGACTGATGTATTTTTGAGTGTACACATGTCTTATAAGTATATGAGGAGTTTGATATTTACGATGAAAGTTGACCCCTGGAAATGTATGTCTTTAGTTGAAGACTTTGGTTTTCTTGAAGACTTTGAAAGCGTGGAAATTGGTGTGATCTTAAAGACTTGAATAATCATGCGAGGATTATGAAGCGTGTAGACTTTTGTTTTCGTAGTTTCATTTTCTTCTTCTTGAGTCATAGGAAACACCGTACTATTAAAGGGGGTCAAGGTAAAACTAAGGAAACATATGTACAAGTGATGCTCAACTCAAAGCCTACACTACCTAATCCTTTCGAGTGAAGCCATTGGAAATCTCATACAGTCAATTTCCTCAGTGACAGAGACGAAGTTGTTCTGGTCTCTAAGGAATTTGTTCTAACTGAGGAGTTAGGAATTCGCCAGTGCGAATTTCCTACAAGTGAGGATCATGATAGCCCTGAGGAATTTGAGAGCTCAAATTTCCGACCGTTGCTGTGCTATGCACCAGCTGTCCCAAAATATCCTATCCACCTAACGGTCATATCATTTAAGGGCATTTATGTATTATCATGTTAGGATGCTCCATTGGCTATAAATAGCCGCCCCCTTCAACCACTAGCTGGTTGGCTGCTCCGAGAGAAACTGCCACTTGTCATTAGAGCAACCCATCCTCCGAGGACTTTGAGCAAAAATCATCAAGTGAGTAAAAACCCCAAACCCAAACACCTAAAACCCAAAAGTGATTGAGCATCACTGAAGAGAGTGTTCCTGTGTGGGCCGACGCTTGTTACCTTTGAAGACTGTGATCTTCTAGACGGTTAGGCGTCAATGGTCTAGAGCATCCAAGAGGAATTGTGGATTGTCGGGTGACCAAGTCTGTGAAGGTTTGGAAGTCACTTGGGAAGACTTACCACGAGTGATTGGGTAAGGTCTGTGTGACCTTAGCTCAAGGGGAATATAGTGAGGACTTGGTGTCTTGGACTGTGTGTCCAGGACTGGGTGTTTGGGACTGTGTATCCTCAGGTTTAAATACCTAGCCGCCCTAACCAGACGTACAACTGTCACAGAAGTTGGAACTGGTCTAACAAATCATTGTCTTCATCAAGCCTACTGGTTCTATTTCCTCAACTCTTTCATTTACTCATTCATGTGTTGATGAATTTGCTCTGTACTATTTGAAGACTTTGACTAAAGACTTTCTCAATTTCCTCAACCCAATTTCTTCAGTCTTCAGTCTTCAGTCCTCATCCTGCTTATCGTGTTTACATGCTACTTGTACTCTGTGCTTGTTTGCATTTTATCATGATGACCACGCAACTATCTTGTTATGCTTGCACCTGAGTATCTATTACGCTGCTAAGTAGTTCGTTGCTTAGGAAATTCTTCAGCTATAATTTCCTCAGTGAATAATTTGTAAAAATCGCCTATTCATACCACCCCCCTCTAGTAGATATAACACACTTTCACTATGCAAGAAGAGCTGCAAAAATTTGAGCTTAATAACGTCTGGGAGCTAGTCAAACGTCCTGATCCCCACAAGCACAATATCATAGGCACAAAAAGGATCTATCACAACAAACAAGATGAACATGGTCAAGTCATCATAAACAAAGCTCGTCTTGTTGCTCAAGGCTACACACAAATTGAGGGAATTGACTTCGATGAGACATTTGCTCCTGTGGCTAGGCTTGAAGCTATTTGCATATTGCTAGCCTATGCTAACCACAACAATATCCTTATGTATCAAATGGATGTGAAGAGTGCTTTCCTCAACGGCAAAATCGAAGAAGAAGTATATGTTGCTCAACCACCCACTTTTGAAGATCCCAAGCGTGACGATATGGTCTACAAACTCAACAAAGCATTGTATGGCCTCAAGCAAGCCCCTCGCGCTTGGTATGACACTCTCAAAGACTTCCTGAAGAGCAAAGGCTTCAAACCTGGTTCATTAGATCCTACCCTCTTCACGAAGACATATGATGGTGAACTATTTGTATGCCAAATCTATGTCGATGACATTATCTTCGGCTGCACTCACCGAAGATACAACGATGAGTTTGGGCATATGATGCAAGAGAAATAGCATATGTCCATGAAGGGGGAGCTGAAAATTTTCCTTGGTCTTCAAATCCGACAACAGAAATGGCATCTTCATATCTCAAGAGAAATACCTCAAAGATTGCTTGAAGAAGTTTGGAATGCAAGACTGCAAAGGACACACAATGCCAATGCCAATCAAAGGTCGTATGTGCTCCGACGACAATGGTAAAGGGTTCGATCAAAAGGTATATCGCTCCATGATTGGTTCTTTATTGTACCTTTGTGCATCTAGGCCAGATATAATGCTTAGCGTTTGCATGTGTGCCCGATTCCAAGCGGCACCAAAGTAGTCGCATCACCTTGCGGTGAACTGAATACTTCGATATTTGGTTCACACCCCAACACTAGGATTATGGTATCCAAAGGGCTCAGAGTTTGATCTAGTTGGATTCTCATATGTTGATTATGCTGGTGAAAAGGTTGATCACAGGTCCACATCAGGCACATGTAATTTTCTTGGACGATCTCTTGTCCGTTGGTCTTCAAAGAAGCAGAATTGTGTATCACTCTCCACTTTTGAAGCTGAATATATTGCTGCTGGATCTTGTTGTGCTCAACTTCTCTGGATGAAGCAAACTCTCAAGAACTATGGCATCAACATGAAGAAGGTGCCTCTCTACTGTGACAATGAACGCGCCATCAAGATTGTTCACGATCATGTTCAGCACACGAAGACAAAGAACATTCAGATCCGTCACCACTTTCTCAGAGACCATGTGATGAAGGAAAACATTCATATCACTCACGTCAACACTGAAGAGCAATTGACAGATATGTTCACAAAGCCCTTGGATGAGAAAAGATTTTGCAAGCTGCGGTGTGAGCTAAATATCTCAGAATCCTCGAATGTGCTGTGAATGGACACACATCCTAACGCTTATGCATATTGATGACTTAGGTGCGCAAAAGTCAAAGTAAGTTATGTCTTCAATTCATGAAGACATATCCTCTGAGTGTGAATACATTAATGCGGAATTTGACTTCGGGGCGCCATGATAATTGTGCATCGTGTCTAGGTCTAATACTTCTTATACAGTGGGTAACGCCACCACCAAAACGTTTCTGAAGTTTTCCAATTGGCCTCACACATGCATTATGTTCACATTTGGATTGTCTTCAAGCATGAATTTGTCTTCCAATGCCTTTGTTGATCTGATCTTATTGCCAAAGCATTTATATATATATGCGTGTGTTTTGTCCTCTACAACATTCACTTATAGCTATGTCTTCAAGTTGCTATTTTATGTGCTAAGTGAATGTGATCGGACCTCTACCCTCTCTATGCTCATTTCGCACCGTCTCTCTAAATCATCATATGCATTCTAGTTGACACATATCGATTGTCTTCACTGTGTCCTTGTCAGTCGAAGATATTGATACCATAATTTAAAATGTTTTTAATATTCTTATCCTCTTTGCCAGAATCCAGAGAAGCTAGAATGATAACCCATCTTACCAGGTGTACGTGGGGTCGTGGCTCAGTTTCCAATATGTTGCATGTATGCCACGTGTCGTTCAGATGCGCATCGCTAGGGGCAGCTGAGTAAATTCACAGCGCCGTCCCTCTTCTCATAAAACTCTGCCCCCGCGGTCATTAAATCTTACTCCCCTCATTGTCTCACTCAAGCCCTAGCGCTATCGCTAGCTTCCGTCGTCGCCGGAGACGAAGTGCTTCGCTGCCGCGACTTCTCCGCCACCGTCATCACGCCAGCTGCGGACATCCTTCCCTCCAACGCCGTTGTAGGTGTCTTCCGCCGCCAAGTAAGGGCACGGAAGATTGGATTGCTAGGCCTCCATCTCGCCTCGTCTTGCAGTTCTTCATCTGTTCTTGAGCGGTAACTAGACTTTCACTTTTCACCGTTTATTTGATCCATCCAATCTCCTAAAATTTCTTGAGATTGTTTTACCACTTCCAAATCTGGATCGCTCTTTTACTCGCATCTCATAACTTGCAAACAGTTTCACTTATGCTTAACAATCAGTTAGATTCCTCACTTGTACTTATTCATCGATTCATACAAATCTGGAACTAACATATCTTTATAAGTGAATGTCTTCATAATGAGGTAACTGTCTTCACACTTTTGTTCCTGTGGACATGGGAGAAGTCTTACTATTAGTAGTCATGTGAATTTGGTCTTCGTTCGATATTTCGATGAGATGTATGTTGTCTCTCCTCTAGTGGTGTCATGTGAACGTCGACTACATGACACTTCACCATTATTTGGGCCTAGAGGAAGGCATTGGGAAGTAATAAGTAGATGATGGGTTGCTAGAGTGATAGAAGCTTAAACCCTAGTTTATGCGTTGCTTCGTAAGGGGCTGATTTGGATCCATATGTTTCAGGCTATGGTTAGGTTTACCTTAATACTTCTTTTGTAGTTGCGGATGCTTGCATTAGAGGTTAATCATAAGTGGGAGTCTTGTAAAAGTAAGGGCAACACCCAAGCACCGGTCCACCCACATACCAAATTATCAAAGTACCGAACGCGAATCAGATGATTGTGATCAAAACTAGCTTGACGATAATTCCCATGTGTCCTCGGGAGCGCTTTACTTTATATAAGAGTTTGTCCAGGCTTGTACTTTGCTACAAAAAGGATTGGGCCACCTTTATGCACCTTATTTACTTTTACCGTTTGTCACTTGCTACCAATTATCTTATCACAAAACTATCTGTTACCTATAATTTCAGTGCTTGCAGAAAATACCTTACTGAAAACTGCCTATCATTTCCTTCTGCTCCTCGTTGGGTTCGACACACTTACTTATCTAAAGGACTACGATAGATCCCCTACCCGTGTGGGTCATCAAGACTCTTTTCTGGTGCCATTGCCGGGGAGTGAAGCGCCTTTGGTAAGTGGAATTTGGTAAGGAAAAATTTATATAGTGTGCTGAAATTTATTGTCACTTGTCACTATGGCTCAAAATCCTTTGAGGGTCTTGTTTGGGGTATCTTCACCCCGAACAAAAGAGCAAAGAGTTGCTCCTCAACCTACTGCACCTATTGAAAATGTTTGCTTTGAGATTCCTTCAGGTATGATAGACAAACTGCTTGAAAATCCCTTTACAGGAGACGAAACACTGCATCCCGATTTACATCTAATCTATGTGGATGAAGTTTGTGGGTTATTTAAGCTTGCAGGTATGCCCGAGGATGTTATCAATAAGAAGGTCTTCCCTTTATCTTTTAAGGGAGATGCATTGACATGGTTTAGGCTATGCGATGATATGGGATCATGGAACTATAATCGTCTGAAGTTGGAATTTCATCAGAAGTCTACCCTATGCACCAGGTTCATCATGATCGTAATTATATTTATAATTTCTGGCCTCACGAAGGAGAAAGCATCGCTCAAGCTTGGGGGAGGCTTAATTCAATGTTATATTCATGCCCCAATCATGAGCTCTCAAGAGAAATGATCATTCAAAAAATTTATGCTTGGCTTTCTCTTAATAATCGCTCCATGCTCGATACTTCTTGTTCTGGCTCTTTTATGATGAAGACTATTGAATTCAAATGGGATTTATTGGAAAGAATTAAACGCAACTCTGAATATTGGGATCTCGAGGAAGGTAAGGAGTCAGGTATGACCCCTAAGTTTGATTGTGTTAAAGGTTTTATGTATACCGATGTTTTCCGTGAGTTTAGCACTAAATATGGACTTGACTCTGAGATAGTAGCTTCTTGCTGTGAATCTTTTGCTACTCATGTTGATCTCCCCAAGGAGAAATGGTTTAAATACCACCCCCCTATTGAAGTAAAAGTAGTTGAACGTATTAAAGTGGAAGAAAAGACTATCACTTATAATGTTGATCCTGTTATTCCTACTGCTTATATTGAGAAACCACCTTTCCCTGTTAGGATAAAGGATCATGCTCAAGCTTCAACTGTAGTTCGTAAGAGTACTACTAGAACACCTACACCCTCGGAGCAAATTAAAGTTGAACCTATGGTTAAGGATCTCTTGGTAGAAGATTTAGATGGACATGTTATTTATCTCCAAGAAGATTCGGCTAGAATAGCCAAACCCAATGCTAGGAATAAACATAAACCTGTTGTAGGCTTGCATGTTATCTCTGTTAAGATAGGAGATCATTATTATCATGGTTTATGTGATGTAGGTGCTAGTGCGAGTATTATCCCTCTTGATTTGTATAATGAAATCATGCATGATATTGCACCTGTTGAGTTAGAAGGGATTGATGTTACTATTAAGCTTGCTAATAGAGACACTATTTCACCAGTTGGGATTGTTAGAGATACTGAAGTCTTATGTGGGAAGGTTAAATACCCTGCCGATTTTCTTGTTCTTAGTTCCCCACAAGATGAATTATGTCCTATTATATTTGGTAGACCCTTGTTGAATACTATTAATGCCAAGATAGACTGCGTGAAAGATATTGTTACTGTGGGGTTAGGGGATATGTCTCATGATTTTAACTTTGCTAAATTCCGTAGACAACCCCTTGAAAAGGCACTACCTAGTAAGGAAGAAATTATTGGTCTTGCTTCTATTGCCGTGCCACCTAATGATCCTTTAGAACAATACTTGCTAGACCATGAAAATGATATGCATATGAATGAGAGAAGGGAAATAGATGAAATATTCCTTAAACAGGGACCCGTATTGAAAAACAACTTGCCTGTTGAAATCCTAGGGGATCCTCCTCCACCCAAGGGTGATCCCGTGTTTGAACTTAAACCCTTACCTGATAATCTTAAGTATGTTTATCTTGATGAAAAGAAGATATATCCTGTTATTACTAGTGCTAACCTTTCAGAGTAGGAAGAAGAAAAATTATTGAAAACTCTGAAGAAGCATCGTGCTGCTATTGGATATACTATGGATGATCTTAAGGGCATTAGTCCCACTATATGCCAACACAAGATAAATTTGGAAGAAAATGCTAAACCGGTTATTGATCATCAGCGACTGTTAAATCCTAAGATGAAAGAAGTGGTAAGGAAGGAAATACTAAAGCTTCTAGAGGTAGATATTATCTATCCAGTTGCTGAGAGCCAGTCAGTAAGTCTTGTCCATTGTGTCCCTAAGAAGGGAGGTATGACTGTCGTTCCTAGTGATAACGATGAATTGATCCCGCAAAGAATAGCTACATGTTATAGGATGGTAATTGATTTCCATAAGTTAAATAAAGCTACTAAGAAATATCATTACCCCTTGCCATTTATTGATCAAATGCTAGAAAGGTTATCCAAACATACTCATTTCTGCTTTCTAGATGGTTATTCTAGTTTCTCTCAAATACCCGTGTCAAAAGGGGATCAAGAAAAGACCACTTTTACTTGTCCTTTCGGTACCTTTGCTTATAGACGTATGCCTTTTGGTTTATGTAATGCACCTGCTACCTTTCAAAGATGCATCATGGCTATATTCTCTGATTTTTGTGAAAAGATTGTTGAGGTATTCAGGGATGATTTCTCCGTTTACGGAACTTCTTTTGATGATTGCTTAAGCAACCTTGATCAAGTTTTGCAGAGATGTGAAGACACTAACCTTGTCTTGAATTGGGAGAAGTGTCACTTTATGGTTAATGAAGGCATTGTCTTGGGACATAAAGTTTCTTAAAGAGGTATTGAAGTTGACAAAGCTAAAGTTGATGCTATTGAAAAGATGCCATGCCCTAAGGACATCAAAGGTATACGAAGTTTCCATGGTCATGCCGGGTTTTATAGGAGGTTCATTAAGGACTTCTCCAAAATCTCCAAGCCTCTGACTAATCTCTCACAAAAATATATTCCTTTTGTCTTTGATGATGATTGTCTAGAAGCATTTGAAATACTTAAGAAAGCATTGATCTCTGCACCTATTGTCCAGCCTCCTGACTGGAATTTACCCTTTGAGATTATGTGCGATGCTAGTGATTATGCTGTAGGTGCTGTTCTAGGGCACAGAGTTGATAAGAAATTGAATGTTATCCAGTATGCTAGTAAAACTCTAGATAGTGCCCAAAGAAATTATGCCACTACTGTAAAGGAATTTTTAGCAGTTGTATTTTCTTGTGATAAGTTTAGACCCTATATTGTTGATTCTAGAGTAACTATTCACACTGATCATGCTGCTATCAAATACCTTATGGAAAAGAAAGATGCTAAGCCTAGACTTATTAGATGGGTTCTCTTGCTGTAAGAATTTGACTTGCATATTATTGATAGAAAGAGAGCTGAGAACCCCGTAGCAGATAACTTGTCTAGGTTAGAGAATATACTTGATGACCCACAACCTATTGATGATAGCTTTCCTGATGAACAATTATCTGTCATAAATACTTCTCGTACTACTCCATGGTATGCTGATTATGCTAATTATATTGTTGCTAAGTTTATACCTCCTAGCTTCACATACCAGCAAAATAAAAAGTTCTTCTATGATTTGAGACATTACTTCTGGGATGACCCACATCTTTATAAAGAAGGAGTAGATGGTATTATTAGACGTTGTGTACCTGAGCATGAACAGGAACAGATCCTACGCAAGTGCCACTCCGAAGCTTATGGAGGACGCCATGTGGGAGATAGAACTGCGCATAAGGTATTGCAATCCGGTTTTTATTGGCTTGCTCTCTTCAAGGATGCCCGTAAGTTTGTCTTATCTTGTGATGAATGTCAAAGATATGGTAATATTAGTAGACATCAAGAAATGCCTATGAATTATTCACTTGTTATTGAAGCATTTGATGTTTGGGGCTTTGATTATATGGGACCGTTTCCTGCCTCTAATGGGTACACACATATTTTAGTTGCTGTTGATTACGTTACTAAGTCGGTAGATGCTATCCAACTAGTAGTGCTGATCACAACACCTCTCTTAAGATGCTCAAAGAAGTTATTCTTCCAAAGTTTGGAGTCCCTAGATATCTAATGACTGATGGTGGTTCACACTTTATCCATGGTGCTTTCCGTAAGATGCTTGCAAAGTATGATGTCAACCATAGAAATTGCATCCCCCTATCACCCACAGACTAGTGGTCAAGTAGAACTAAGTAATAGGGAGTTGAAACTAATCTTGCAAAATACAGTTAATAAGTCTAGGAAGAATTGGTCCAAGAAACTTGATGATGCATTATGGGCCTATAGAACTGCATACAAAAATCCTATGGGCATGTCTCCATATAAGATGGTATATGGAAAAGCTTGCCACTTACCTCTTGAGCTAGAACATAAGGCATATTGGGCTATTAAAGAGCTCAATTATGATTTCAAACTTGCTGGCGAGAAGAGGTTATTTGACATTAGCTGTCTCGATGAATGGAGAACCCAGGCCTATGAGAATGCCAAACTGTTTAAAGAAAAAGTTAAAAGATGGCATGACAAAAGGATACAATAACCTGAGTTTAACGTAGGTGATTATGTCTTGCTATACAACTCTCGTTTAAGATTTTTTGCAGGAAAACTTCTCTCCAAGTGGGAAGGACCTTACATTATCGAGGAGGTCTATCGTTCCGGTGCCATAAAAATCAACAACTTCGAAGGCACAAATCCGAAGGTGGTGAACGGTCAAAGAATCAAACATTATATCTCAGGTAATCCTGTAAATGTTGAAACCAATGTTATTGAAACCGTAACCCCGGAGGAATGCATAAGGGACACTTTCCAGAACGATTCAGCCTCCGAAAAGGAAGAGGTATGTGATACGGTAAGTAAACCGACTCCAAAACAGTTTTAAAGGCAATTTTTCTCTGTTTTGGAATATTTAGAAAAATAGAAAAATAAGAAGCAGTCCAGAGGAGACACGAGGCGTCCACGAGGGTGGAGGGTGTGCCCCCTTCCCAGGGTGCGCCCCCTGCTTCGTGGACACCCCGTGTGTCCCCCGGACTCTGTTTTCTTGTGGGCTACTCCTTTTGGTCGGTAAAGACTCATTATATATACTCCCGAAGGTTTTGATCGCTATATCATGCAAAAATCCTCTGTTCTTGTTTTGAGCTATTTTCTGCTAGGGTTTGCGAAGCCAGACATCATGTCGTCTCCCTCCTCCAACAACAAAAACAATGATGCTTGGCTAATGAAGATAGATCTGAAGAAAGAAGGACCCAAGGAGATCCACAAGGAGAAGAAGATCAAGATGGAGGTGGAAGATCCGGCTCCGGCTTCAGGAGAAGAAGACACATCTAAATCCCTTCCTAATCTCTTTACCTCAACTGAGATAGAAGCTTTCAGGATGATTTAGTTAGCTCAGATTCGAAACAAGCATCTCAGAAGTGAAAATATTTTGTTGAAGGATTACATAGCTGCACTCAAAGGTATTATCCGCAGGCTGGAGGATCTCCTACGTTCGATATACGAGGATCCGCCGTCACTACTTTCAACTTCATTATCACCACCCCCGAAGAAGGAGACATAATCATATGGGTATGGGCACTCCCCTTGGCAACTACCAAGCTTGGGTGAGTGACCCCAGTATCGTATCACCATCATTCCTATCTTTACCGTTTTGCTTAGTTCGATCCTTTTGGTAGTACTTTTGATCTAGTAGAATAAAGTTAGCATGATCTAGTTGTGAGCTTTTGCTTTGTGAGATTTACCCTTTGTAATCGAGTCCGTGAGCTATATAATAAAGATTAGTGTTGAGTCAAGGGCTTGATTTTCTCACTTGGGTCATGATAAAAAGAAAGAAAGAAAACATAAAGAGTATCAAAGAGATCATATCGATCTTATGGGAAGTAATGACTTCACATATAAGAGTATGATAAATAAAAGTTGTTGGGAGTTGACAAACATAGTTTTGGTCATCGTTGCAATTAATAGGAAGTACTAAAAGAAGAGAGGCTTCACATACAAATATACTATCTTGGACATCTTTTATGATTGTGAGCACTCATTAAAGTATGACATGCTAAAGAGTTGATGTTGGACAAGGAACACAACATAATGGGTTATGTCTTCTTATATCCGAAATAAAGTATATTGTCATGGATCGTCCAACATGTTGAGCTTGCCTTTCCCCCTCATGCTAGCCAAAACTCCTCGCACTAAGTAGAGATACTACTTGTGCTTCCATATAACCTTAAACCTAGTTTTGCCATGAGAGTCCACCATACCTACCTATGGATTAGAAAGATCCTTCCAAGTAAGTTGTCATGTTGCAAACTCACTAAAATATGTATGATTTATTAGTGTGGGAGAAATTAGCTTTATACGATCTTGTGATATGGAAGTAATAAAAGCGACGGACTGCATAATAAAGGTCTTTATCACAAGTGGCAATATAAAGCGAAGTTCTTCTATGCTAAGACTTTGTGCATCCAACTATAAAAACACATGAAAACCTCTGCTTCCCTCTGCGAAGGGCCTATCTATTATTCTTGCCTTATAAGTGTCAAGGTGAAATCCACCTTTCCTTTTTTCCATTTTATCCTTTGGCAAGCACATTGTGTTGGAAAGATCCTGACATATATACCCACTTGGATGTAAGTTTTCATGATCTATTACTGTTGACATTACCCTTGAGGTAAAAGGTTGGGAGGCAACACCATAAGCCCATATCTTTCTCTGTGTCCGATTAAAACTCCATAAACATAAGTATTTCGTGAGTGTGAGCAATTGTGAAAGACTATATGATAGTTGAGTATGTAGGCTTGTTGAAAAGCTCTTATATTGACTCTTTCCGATGTTACGATAAATTGCAATTGAAACATTTCAATGACCGAGATCAAAGTTTGTTAGTTTCCAACGAAGTTTATGATTCATACTTGATATTGTGGATGCATTGTTACTTTAGCATAAGAATCATATGACTATATTTACATAAATTGCTGTTATGAGAATGATCATGATGCCTTCATGTCCGTATTTTGTTTTTATCGACACCTCTATCTCTAAACATGTGGACATATTTTTCGATATCGGTTTTCACTTGAGGACAAGCGAGGTCTAAGCTTGGGGGAGTTGATACATCCATTTTGTATCATGCTTATATGTTGATATTTATTGCATTATGGGTTGTTCTTACATGTTTTGTGACAATACTTATGCATTTTCTCTCTTATTTTACAAGGTTTACATGAAGAAGGAGAATGCCGGCAAGTGGAATTCTGGGCCGGAAAAGGAGCAAACTCTGGAAACCTATTCTGCACAACTCCAAAAGCCCTGAAACTCAACAGAACACCGTTTCAGAAAATATAAAAAATATCTGGCAAAAGAAGTCCACGAGAGGGGCCACCCGCTGTCCACGAGGGCGGGGGGCGCGCCCCCTGCCTCATGGGCCAGCCGGAAGCCCCCCGATGCCCATCTTTTCCTATATGAGGTGTTTTGACCTGGAAAAATCATAAGGAGGCTTTCGGGACCAGACGCCGCCATCTCGAGGCGGAACCGAGGTGGAAACCAATCTAGGGCTCCGGCAGAGCTATTCTGCCGGGGATACTTCCCTCTGGGAGGGGGAAATCATCACCACCGTTATCACCAGCAACTCTCCCATCTTGGGGAGGGCTATCTTCATCAACATCTTCACCAACACCATCTCCTCTCAAACCCTAGTTCATCTCTTGTATCCAATCTTTGTACCCAAACCTCAGATTGGTACGTGTGGGTTGCTAGTAGTGTTGATTACTCCTTATAGTTGACGCTAGTTGGTTTATTTGGTGGAAGATCATATGTTCAGATCCATTATGCATATTAATACCCCTCTGATCATGAACCATATTATGTCTTGTGAGTAGTTACTTTTGTTCCTGAGGACATGGGAGAAGTCTTGCTATTAGTAGTCATGTGAATTTGGTCTTTGTTCGATATTTTGATGAGATGTATGTTGTCTCTCCTCTAGTGGTGTCATGTGAACGTTGACTATATGACACTTCACCATTATTTGGGCCTAGAGGAAGGCATTGGGAAGTAATAAGTAGATGATGGGTTGCTAGAGTGACAGAAGCTTAAACCCTGGTTTATGCGTTGCTTCGTAAGGGGCTGATTTGGATCCATATGTTTCAGGCTATGGTTAGGTTTACCTTAATACTTCTTTTGTAGTTGCGGATGCTTGCATTAGAGGTTAATCACAAGTGGGAGGCTTGTCCAAGTAAGGGCAGCACCCAAGCACCGGTCCACCCACATACCAAATCATCAAAGTACCGAACGCGAATCAGATGATCGTGATGAAAACTAGCTTGACGATAATTCCCATGTGACCTCGGGAGCGCTTTACTTTATATAAGAGTTTGTCCAGGCTTGTCCTTTGCTACAAAAAGGATTGAGCCACCTTGCTGCACCTTATTTACTTTTACCGTTTGTCACTTGCTACCAATTATCTTATCACAAAACTACCTGTTACCTATAATTTCAGTGCTTGCAGAAAAGTACCTTACTGAAAACTGCCTATCATTTCCTTCTGCTGCTCGTTGGGTTCGACACTCTTACTTATCGAAAGGACTACGATAGATCACCTACATTTGTGGGTCATCACCCATCTTAACTCAGATGGTGTCATGAGGATGATCTCTTTCAAGGGAATAACAAGTTTGCCAAGAACTCTGTTGCTCAAAGCAAGAAGGACTTCGGGATTGACTTCAACCGTGGTCCAGCTAGACCTCGGCCTGACAGAAGTCATGAAGCCGAAGCAAAACTAATGCGTCCCTTCAATAATTTTGATGGGCGTCTCACACATATTGCTGAGCAAAGGGCCAACGTTGAAGATGCTGCCCAAGATGAGCTACAGTCTGAAGACTCTGAACCCCCAAAGTCTGTGAAGAAAGCAAAGGCTTCAAAACTCAAGGGGAGGAAATCTACAAAGAAGCTTTTGCTCCAAAAGCTTCAAAGATGAAGCCTTTGAAAATTGCACCTCTTGAATCTAATGTGCAGTCTGAAGACTTTTCTCGCACCTCCCCAAGAACAATTGATATCGTTGGTCGAGCTCCTCCTTCTAGCATCCTGCGGGATGATGGAGATATTATTGATCTTTCAAGTGATGAAGATCTTGATGATGATGCTCTGGAGATCCTGATCAAGAACAAGAAAGAAGAGGGTGATATATTCAAGGATCCGCCGCTCTTTGACACTGACATTCTGAAGAACTTTATTGATGAGCGGTTTGATGATCCATCTATCTCCCTTGGTGATCTTCAGCTGCCTATTGACAGTAGTGTCATGTTTCAAGGCTTTGTCAGCAAAGAGTTCACTCCTACTCATAGAGTAGTGGAAGAAAAGCACAAGATTAATCATGAGAAGGCTCTGTTCAAGTAGCATGTTTGCAAGCTAAGTGTTGCAGAAATTCGAAGCTTTAAGAACACGACAACATATTTTAAGGCTGAATTTCATAAGTGTCATGATGAAGCTAAAGGCTCTCGTGAGTGTCTGAAACTATATGATGAAAAGTGTGTTCATGCTCACAATGACGCCCTGAAGAGGAAAGCTCTTGGCCGTCCTGGCATAGACCCCAAGCTTGCTGCAAAGAAGAAGAAGAAGCCAGTTGCACCAACTGCTTCTCAGCAAGAAGTGCCCCGCATAGTCTCCCCCAAGGGTTTCACTGCTTCGAAGCCAACTGCTCCATCTGTTGCTTCCGAAAGGAAGAAGACTAAGCAAGCTGAGGCTGAGGCCAAGAAAGTGATTGAATACTGAAGCCTCTGCTGATGCTCCCTCTCTGAAGAAGCGCAAAATGAAGTCTTCAAGGGCTTCAAGAAAGGCTCAAGAAACAACATCTCCAACTGCTTCTGCAGAGATGTTGCTTGTGAAGCCTATCTCCCTTGTCCTTCCAGCCTCCTCCAACAAGGATCAAAGATTGATTGTGCATGAGCCTGCTATCACAGTGGCCCATGTCACTCAAGAGATTCCAGCTGCTGGTGATATCACAGCTGAAGACATTGGTCATGACGACAATGTTGAAGATGATGACGTCCTTCCTCAAATCTCCCAGAACCCGGCATCATTGCCCGTGCCTTCACACAGTAAACCTATCAGCATTTGCGATCCCACGACGCCAATCACTCAAGTTGAGTATTGGGAAGAGCAACATCCCAACACCCCTCTTCATGAAGTCATTCCTCGCACTCCGCCAGCTCAAGTCACTACTCATGTGATTGAGACTCCGCAAGACACCCCTGAAGACATGGAGAAGACCACTCCCTCACCACATGCGTCGCTCTCTTTTTGAAGGCTTCATAGAGGCCCTAGGCCCATGGTCTCCATGTCAAGCATTCCTGAAGAGGATGTGCAAGACACAAGCACACTAGCACGTCAAGTGTTCCCTGAAGCCATCCTCTCACAAACTGCTCATGAGTCTGAAGCCAAAGAGGCTGAAGATATTTCGGCTGCATCAGCCGATGAAAAAGAAGAAGAAGCTGTTATCCTCCCTACCGGTTAACCAAGCGAGAATCAAGATGTGATTCTGCCTGACCCACCAGTTATTGAAGCCACTGAAGCTAAAGCAAATATGGGTGCTGATGCCACTGCTACTGAAGCCAATAACATTGTCATGGCTGAAGACAATACGCAGCCCGCAGCCCTTCTTCAGATTGAAGCCCATGATGCCACTGAATACATACACCCATCCACCTCAGATGTTGATGCTGCTCCTCCCGTACCTCACACTATGGAATGGGCATTCTATCGTGGTGAGCTCATCACCGTCAAGTGGCCCATCATGACACCTCCAGTTGCTCCTAGTCCCCAATATGATTACCATGTCGAGCAAAGGCCTCAGACACACAAGCCCCAGCCCAGACTGCCAAGGCTTCCTAGTACTGTTAACTCTCAGGGCTCATTCAGTGTCCTTCGCTTCAGAGAGCATAACACATTCTTCGACAAGGCCAAGAATCCTTTCAAGAAGCCCAAGATCTCCTCTAACAGGTTCAGAAATCACCAGCAAGAAGCTATTACTCATGCATTATGTACAACCAGGACATGATCTTCCCCCACAAGCGCCTGTGCTGTGATGCCATTGTTGGCCTCCCCTGCTTTGAAGAAGCTCTTGACTATTTCTGTGAATTTGGCTTGCTCCCATTTGTCATCGACAAGGAGCACTGGCATGAAGAACTCTTGCTGCAATTCTATGCCACTCTTCCTATCTTCAGCTACAACAGGGATCCAAAGACATGGGTCCTTGAGTGGATGTCAGGTGATGTACATCATGAAGCCAAAGCTCAAGACATTATCGAGCTAACTTCCCAGCCCACTCCTAGTGATCTCTATGAGCTATGTTGTCAGCGCCATGAACAAGAATTGCACAGCATCTTTCACCAGACAGAGCCTAACATGAGTTAAATGTTAAGCATGATGAAGCTATTGCCTATTGATGCTGAGTACCGTCAGGACCGGGTTTTCGGGGTATTAATTCCCCAAAAGTGGCCCTTGTGCTCACCAGCCCCAGGATTACTGTTAGCTGATGAGGCACCACTTGATACAGAAATTCCAAGAAAAAATACAAAATATGTAGTACAAGACCATCCTGGCCTGAGAGTACCACACAAGGTTTCTAGTGGCTGATGGCGGAAGCGGTTTATAGTACATCGACGACTAGGGGAATCCATTTCCGACGGGAACAGCTGACCGGGTTAATTCCTATCTTCGCGAGGCTGCTTTCACCGTTGCGTAGGTTCCGGGGTGGTCATCGCAACGCACCTCTCCATGCAAGAAATCTGGCCAAGACAATAGCCAGGGACAAGGCAGTGAGTACTTTGAATGTACTCGCAAACATTATGAACGCAGGTACAATATAACAAAGATAATCATACTTGGAAATATTCGATGATCACAATGTTAGTTACTCAATGGTAATCCATGATGCAAGCAGGTTGTTCATATAAATATGAATATGCAAATCAGGGAGGGATAAAAATTAAAGCATGCCACAGTCGGGCGTCTGAGCAACACCACGTAACGGGCTTATAGGGAAAATAAATAACGAGTGTGCCACAGTCGGGCGTCTGAGCGACACCGCATAAAGGGCTTATAAGTAAATAACAAGCATGCCACAGTCGGGCGTCTGAGCGGCACCACATAAAGGGCTTATAGGGAGGATGAATAACGAGTGTGCCACAGTCGGACGTCTGAGCAACACCGCATAAAGGGCTTATAAGTAAATAACAAGCATGCCACAGTCGGGCGTCTGAGCGACACCACATAAAGTGCTTATAGGGAAAATAAATAACGAGTGTGCCACAGTCGGGCGTCTAAGCGACACCACATAACGGGCTTATAAGGAAAAGATAACACAATGAATATCCAGGAGGTAGGACCATCCCAGGGATACTCAATAATACAAATAATATAAAGGGTTAGTCCATAACAATAATAATAGTAACAGTCATCAAAGTTCACAAGTCATGATCCATGTTCTGTTTTAGTAGTTCCTCCTCCGAAGACCGACACTAAGACCGACTCTTGGCCCATCCCGGACTGTAGTCCTAACCCAGGGACACGGCTATTGGAATAGGTTTAATCTCTGCAGAGGGTGTACTCTTTACCCACGAATAACGGATTCCTTTAGTCCATCGGGACTAATTCCGTCTACGGTCTTTTAATTTGAAGACACACCTGACCGCACACACCAGCCTAACTTACCAGTGTCGGGAATCACCCACGACACCCGTTAAGCCAAACTCTAAATGGGGAGGCTGCAACCTCGACTAGCATGGGATCCCAAAATTTATAACGCGCGCAAACTGGGGAAGCTACCCCCTTCGGCTCCAACCGAAAACACCCATGCCGCCGGACCAGCTGGCATGCCTACCGGATGCAGCCGGTATCTTCCACCATGGCCTCTCTATACAGTGTGCGCTAGAACAGGGGTCGACAATTTACTAGACCTTACCCTGCCTGTGGCAGGGACAAGTGGGAGCGCGAAACAAGTATGGGGGTTACTGGAACAAGACTCGATCTACGGTCGACTTAGGAGATTCAAGCATCACTTGTATGATTAGCATAACCAATATATTCCACATCAACAGTCGGAATCACCACCCGTCATGCCTCACCATGCCATACCGAGCTCCACCGTCTCGACGAGGAACTAGTGACAAGCTCGTGTCTACACAAGACCGCGACTTTCACGGCTTTCTTCCATTATGCATGAAAGGCATACAAGGGGGAACACCGTCACGCATATTAATTTTCCATAGCAAGGAGTCTACATCATGCACTCATGGGTATGATCATATCATCACAAATGAATGCATCCATATAGAGGTGATATTGTAATCGTATCAACAACACCCGTAAGTATTGGGCCAGGGTTCAAAAATGCTTGCCTTCAAGTAGTGGAGAGGTAAAGTGCATTCCGAAACTTTTTGGAAGTTTACTCCCTGTTCAAAATCCTATTTGAGAGAATATGAAATTAACACATATCTTCAAAACAGCACAAAAAAGTTGTCTGGAAAATTTTCAAATAAATATGAAAATAATCTAGACCAAATTTGAGGAATAACAGAAAAAGAATCAAGTCATTTGGACTTGTATTTAAAAAGTTGTAGCCAGTCAAAGTTCTGTCAAAGTTTTGTTTTTAAACAAAAACCAGAAAAGAAAACGATTCGTGGGAGAATACGCTTTCGAGACGGGGAAACATACTTCGGGATTCTGCGCTTCCACTTAAACCAGCGCGGGTCGGTGCGGGCTCACTAACAGTGGGTCCCTTGGGCCCACTGGTCAGGTTTGACCAGCCACCGCGCCTTCTTCCTCCTCTGTTTCGAGCGGGGCGGTGCTCCAGCGATCGCCGTCGACGAGCCACGGCTCCTTGAGGGGTTCCGAGGGCGGGGATGGATCCGCAAGACTGGGGCGGTCCTCCCGGTAGTCACTAGGTCGGCGGGGGTGAAGGGAGTCGCCGACGGTGAGCTCCGCGGCGGAGGTGGCCTCGGATGGAATTGGGGGTCTCGGCTACGGTGGTTTCTGGTCGCATTTGAGAGCATGGGTAGCTCTGCACGAGCAATGGGAGTCTGACGGTGGTGCTGGATGGGCGGGGGAGGGTCTGTATGCTGCGGATGGAGCTGGGATGTGGCGGCGGCCGAACTGGCTGGAGACGAGGAAGATAGCCCTTCCCCTAACAATTGCTGGCCACGGGGGCTGTAGGGAGGTGGCTTGAGGTCGCCTGAGTGCTCGAGGTCGGTTCCGCGGTGGCCAGAGATAAGCTCGGCGAACCGATGTTCTGTAGCAAGGGGGGTGCATGGCGATGGCTCGCGGGGTCCGGCAGGTCGAGTGGATGAGAACAGGCTGTTCCAGGGGCAGCTGGCACGCTGAGGTGGCTTGGGCGGCGCCGTCCATGGCAGAGGCTCACTGTGGCCGCCGGCGTGCCGCCAAAGGGCTCTAAGGTGGCGATGTAGGGCCCCAGAGAGGCTTGGAGGCTTCAGACGAGTGGACGTGAGCGAGATGTGGCTCTGCGGACGAGCGAATGTCAGGGGGCAGGACGCGTCGAATCGGTGCGTGCGCGTGCAAAACGTGCACTCTGGGCGCGCCCAGAGCACGCACACTAGGTGCTCGACAAAATGTCAAGGCCTGCCAGGAGGCTCCAATCCACATGCGGTTTAACATGGTGGGGTTATAGGCTAGGTTAGTGCCATGAGACATGCTTGTTAGGTCATTGGAGTAACTTCTGAATGTAAGTCTAAAAGTGTGCCAAAACTGACCATGCTCCTAACCTGTTTGGTGAAATGCCAGAGGCATCTAGGCATCTCTTGGGTTGGTCAAACACTCCAGACCAATGCCTCTTTAGGTGTAGGAGATGGTGACAAGGTTAGTTGGGCAGAACTAGAAACTTGCAAGTGTAAGTTTTTGAGAAAGTCAGTTCTGGACAGAAGCTAGAAGGCATTATTGCATGGACCAAAAATGTTGCAAATGCTCCAATCTCCTGGACTTAAGGGTTTTGTAGGAAGGACTACAAGCAGGAGAAAACTCATGGTTAAAAGAGCAAGCTACCACAGGGCTGTAGTAGAAAGTGTCAATCTGGACCAGAGAGCAAAAGAGGATGTTTTTCTCAAATTTTTCAAAGATCACCAAATGGTTTTTGCATAAAAGTGATGTAGGAACTTCACATGACATCCCTAAGTTTTGGTGGAATTTTTGAATAAATCTATCAAAGGGTTGTAGTGCAAACAGAGCTTTAAAACTAATGAAAAATCACTTTAAGTGATAAAGCTTAGAGGGAAAATAATAATGCAAATGAACCCACTGATAGAAGAATTGTTTTTCTTGGGCAGGGCAAACAAGTCGAAATGACATGTCTGAAAAGCTTTCACTGGGGTAAAAATCTCCATAAATTCAAAAGGAAAAGTGGTTCTGAAACCAAAGAAAACCCACAGAATGAAAGTTTTAAACTCCTGGTAAATTTTTTGATTTATAAATCAGGATAAAAAAATTTGGGGTGTTACAACAGTACCCCCCTTAAGAAAGAAATCTCGTCCTCGAGATTTGCTAAAAGTTGTTATGAAAAGAACTTCTACTGTCACAAAAATGATTTCACCAGAGATACCCGTCCTGCTTATGCAATTAAATGCGGATACAGTGAATGGGTAATAAGTGGTGTAAACTACAGTGTGAAATACTAGCGTTGCGTGGAAAAATCTACGGTCGGGGAAAACGAGATATTTCTACTCTGGGCTATAGTAAATTTAGAAATAAAATTTCTAAATTTCTAGATTACGTTGGTCGCACCCGAGTGCACAGTGCTCTCTCTAGCTGATTGTTGGGCCCGGGGCCCACTGTCAGTCTCTCCTTCTACCTCTGGCTCTCTCTTCTCCTTCTCTCTCGCGCGCTTTCCCGCGCTTTCTCCACCGGCGATGTCTAGCGCCTAGGCATCTAGGCCGTACTGCGGTAGTGCGCGGCGTGCTAGCTACCGGTGCAGCGTGCACTCACCTCGTAGGCCAGCGTGCTGTCGGCACTACTCGCGGATTCGCCTCCGAACACCGGCGGTCGAGCGATGGGCAGTGCTGGTGGACTCCGCTCACCGTACACCGATCTCGAGCTATAAAATGACCGAGGTGCTCCTTCTTCTTCCTCACACTTGGCATCGCTTCTTCTCCTCCTTCCCTCTCCTCCATATGTATTTGCGGGAGCTCGGGACGAGGCTTCAATGGCGGAGGTGATGCCAGACTGGTGCATGATCCTAGTGTGCGGAGGGTTGGCGGCATTGCTGGGGTTATCCGTGCTCTTGTGCGCGATGATCCTCGACGATCGTCGTGATGCTGCTGCTCGAGTGCTAGCTCTTCGTGGCGGCGGCGATCACGAGGATTAGTCGCGGGTGTCAGGTGCTAACGGCTGTCAGTGTACGGAAGGCAACTTGTGCCTGAATAAATTCCCACAAGTTTCTCCTCGGGAGACTGTGGTGTGCTAGAGAGGTGATCAGTTATATGTAACAGGTGTACGTGGGTTTTCAACTTAGTGCACTGTGTGGAGTGGTCGGAGTTGTAAGTCTGCTGTTGCGGTGCTGCGTGAAAAAAAATCTATGTTATGCAGAGATATATGTTGCAACAACTCAGGGAAGAAAAATAAATAATATCTCACTCCAGGTTTTTACCTAGCGCGAAAATTAGTTAAATCAAGAATTATCAGCAGTAAAAACTACTCCATAAATTGAAATCAAACTTGTATAATTTGGCACACAACTCTAGGGTAACACGCACAATTGGCAACTCAAAAACATACGCTGGGACAACCAACATAGTAGTGACGTCTAAAATAGAAACGGTAAATGGACAGGGTCCTGGGAAAATGTCTCTGGTGCTGGGGCACACTCTTCTTCTATCGGAGGGAGCGGGTTGACTAGTCGATGAATGTGCTTCTCCTGCCCGAGCCTCAGTGGTCTGCCGATGGCGATCCGAGGATTTAAATCGGCGAGGCTCTAGAGATAACCCATTACCCGCTGGGTCAAACGCTCTTATGCGATAACATACTGCGTAAGGTTGGCCAGCACTGGGTCTCTCTCAATTCGCCCACCAGGAAAAGATGCTGCTTCTCCGGGCGCTGCACGGCTCGGAACGTAATAATACCCCCGTTCGCTGGCATAGGGTACCGCATATCGATGGCGAGCAAGCGCTTCATACGCGGCAGCGTCTTTGGCCATCTGTGGAGTCAGCATAGATTTCCCCATGAAGGAAATTTTTGTTGGGTCTTGGTTTGGGTGTGCGGGAGGGATGTGTACTACTGCCCAATATTTCGAGGTGGATGGTGTGATCCTCGATTTGAGCATCTCATACTGGGGTGGACGGGTACACTCATGGTACTGCAGGTAAAATCCCACAATATCTTAATGAAACTACGTGGGGAGGCGTCTGGGGTTCTCAGATAAATACTAGGGATTGGCATGGCGAAAGAAATGGCTGTGAGAGTAGTGCACCAGGTGAGGGATGCTTGGCAAGGTCAGGATGTGGCCTTTTATAAAGCAACTGGGCTGGGTTATTAAATCACGGTGAGAGGCAGCTATTTTGTCGGTTCCGCTTTACGGGGTCGGGGTCAAAGCTATAGATACACACCTATCACAAAGTGACATGTTTACTGTAGGAGTTGTCGGTGTCGTGCTTTGGAAGTTACACCCGGAATTTAAAAATGCATTCATTCACCGACATATTTATGCATGGCTGCTATAAGAATAAGGGTGCACAAGCAAACAGTATATACATATGGGAATACAGATCACACCACAACAGGGCGTGGATAAGATAAGGCTCGGTACTACTCGAGTGATTTAATCAACCTCGTTTATATCTAAGCAGCCTTGCCTTGTGGATGTCGAGGCTTCTCTAAGGGCTTCACCGTCGGTGTTGGCTGGAGGTGGCTGAGGGGCTGCAGGGTCGGGGCAGTGATGATGACCCTCGCGGGGATTGTTGGCCACAATCCCGTTGGAGCGCGCCCCAAACAGGCGACGCATCACCTCTAGAGACACCAAGGCATTTTGGTCAATGACCGGGGCAGACCTCAAGGAGTCGATCGGTTGTCCGAACAACACGACTGGGTTGTCGGTGCCGGACTCATCTCCTCCTCTTGCCGGGGCTCGGCGAACCAGTTCTCCACGAGCTGCGATCAGATCAAAAGTGATTTGATCAAACAGTTCCTCTAGTGCACTTACATAGCGCACCAGATGCAATAATGCAGGATCTGTCTCGTGGTCTCTGTTGGCAACCCAGGGTGGCCTACCATACCCATCATGGTTGGGGTTGTAGTAGAATGAGCGACAGTTAACTCTGGGCGACAAGTGTCAGAGTTGAACTATAGCCTCTCGAGCAGCTAGTTGGATGACTTGTGGCTCAAAGGAAGTTGTCCTTCCTGTGAACCTATAGGGGCGTTCTCGCGAGAGACCCCTACCATAGATGTGCACAGTGGCCCAGAATTGACGGCTTTCACCACTCATGGACCCTTGGTACACAACATATTCTGGGGGCTCCTCTAACAACAAGGCACGGCGGGTGAGGTTTGCGAGCACGGTCACAAAACCTCCAAGGTTGGTTGTTGTGGCTTCATTGTGAACAATGGGTCCTGACATTTTAGCTCGGTCTGGGGTAGAGGCTGTGCTGTGCTGATTGAGACTAGCGTGCCCTATTTATAGGAAAGGGGGCGGAGTCTTCCTTCGCACGCTTGCGGAGGAAACTATTTAGGTGTCGGTCACTGACGCGTGATCGACGGGCTAGGCTGATAGGTTGGGCACCGACTGCCAGAGGTGTCGGTTCACTGTGTGGGTATCTTACGCGAGAAGCTCGGTCGTGGTTAGGATAAGGTCTGGTGGGGTAGTTAACCTAGGTTTCTTGACCTGGCTAAGATAGGATTAGCCAATGGTCAGCCTGGATCTGATACCAAGGTTGTCAGGACCGGGTTTTCGGGGTATTAATTCCCCAAAAGTGGCCCTTATGCTAACCAGCCCCAGGATTACTGTTAGCTGATGAGGCACCACTTGATACAGAAATTCCAAGAAAAAATACAGAATATGTAGTACAAGACCATCCTGGCCTGAGAGTACCACACAAGGTTTCTAGTGGCTGATGGCGGAAGCGGTTTATAGTACATCGATGACTAGGGGACTCCATTTCCCACGGAAACAGCTGACCAGGTTAATTCCTATCTTCGCGAGGCTGCTTTCACCGTTGCGTAGGTTCCGCGGCGGTCGTCACAACGCACCTCTCCATGCAAGAAATCTGGCCAAGACAATAGCCAGGGACAAGCCAGTGAGTACTTTGAATGTACTCGCAAACATTATGAACGCAGGTACAATATAACAAAGATAATCATACTTGTAAATATTCGATGATCACAATGTGAGTTACTCAATGGTAATCCATGATGCAAGCATGTTGTTCATATAAATATGAATATGCAAATCAGGGAGGGATAAAAATTAAAGCATGCCACAGTCGGGCATCTGAGCGACACCACATAACGGGCTTATAGGGAAAATAAATAACGAGTGTGCCACAGTCGGGCGTCTGAGCGACACAATATAAAGGGCTTATAAGTAAATAACAAGCATGCCACAGTCGGGCGTCTGAGCGACACCACATAAAGGGCTTATAGGGAGGATGAATAACGAGTGTGCCACAGTCGGGCGTCTGAGCGACACCACATAAAGGGCTTATAGGGAGGATGAATAACGAGTGTGCCACAGTCAGGCGTCTGAGCGACACCGCATAAAGGCCTTATAAGTAAATAGCAAGCATGCCACAGTCGGGCGTCGGAGCGACACCACATAACGGGCTTATAAGGAAAAGTGAAGACAATGAATATCCAGGAGGTAGGACCATCCTAGGGATACTCAATAATACAAATAATATAAAGGGTTAGTCCATAACAATAATAATAGTAACAGTCATCAAAGTTCACAAGTCATGATCCATGTTCTGTTTTAGTAGTTCCTCCTCCGAAGACCGACACTAAGACCGACACTTGGCCCATCCCAGACTGTAGTCCTAACCTAGGGACACGACTATTCGAATAGATTTAATCTCTGCAGAGGGTGTACTCTTTACCCACGAATAATGGATTCCTTTAGTCCATCGGGACTAATTCCATCTACGGTCTTTTAATTTGAAGACACACCTGACCGCAAACACCAGCCTAACTTACTAGTGTCGGGAATCACCCACAACACCCGTTAAGCCAAACTCTAAGTGGGGAGGCTGCAACATCGACTAGCATGGGATCACAAAATTTATAACGCGCGCAAACTGGGGAAGCTACCCCCTTCTGCTCCAACTGAAAACACCCATGGCCTCTCGGATGCAGCCGGTATCTTCCACCTTGGCCTGTCTATACGGTGTGCACTAGAATAGGGGTCGACAATTTACTAGATCGTACCCTGCCTATGGCAGGGACAAGTGGTAGCACGAAACAAGTACGGGGGTTACTGGAACAAGACTCGATCTACGGTCGACTTAGGAGATTCAAGCATCACTTGTATGATTAGCATAACCAATATATTCCACATCAATAGTCGGAATCACCACCCGTCATGCCTCACCATGCCATACCGGGCTCCACCGTCCCGACGAGGAACTAGTGACAAGCTCGTGTCTACGCAAGACCGCGGCTTTCACGGCTTTCTTCCGTTCGGCATGAAAGGCATACGAGGGGGATCACCGTCACGCATATTAATTTTCCATAGCAAGGAGTCTACATCATGCACTCATGGGTATGATCATATCATCACAAATGAATGCATCCATATAGAGGTGATATTGTAATCGTATCAGCAACACCCATAAGTATTGGGCCAGGGTTCAAAAATGCTTGCCTTCAAGTAGTGGAGAGGTAAAGTGCATTCCAAAACTTTTTGAAAGTTTTCTCCCTCTTCAAAATCCTATTTGAGAAAATATGAAATTAACACATAGCTTCAAAACAGCACAAAAAAGTTGTCTAGAAATTTTTCAAATAAATATGAAAATAAACTAGACCAAATTTGAGGAACAACAGAAAAAGAATCAAGTCATTTGGACTTGTATTTAAAAGTTGTAACTAGTCAAAGTTCAGTCAAAGTTCTGTTTTTAAATAAAAACCAGAAAAGAAAACGATTCGGGGGAGAATACGCTTTGTAGACGGGGAAACGTACTTCGGGATTCTGCGCTTCCACTTAAACCAGCGCGGGCCGGTGCGGGGTCACTGACAGTGGGTCCCTTGGGCCCACTGGTCAGGTTTGACCAGCCATCGCGCCTTCTTCCTCCTCTGTTTCGAGCGGGGTGGGGCTCCAGCGATCGCCGTCGACGAGCCACGGTTCCTTGAGGGGTTTCGAGGGCGGGGATGGATCCGCGAGACTGGGACGGTCCTCCCGGTAGTCACTAGGTCGGCGAGGGTGAAGGGAGTCGCCGGTGGTGAGCTCCGCGGTGGAGGTGGCCTTAGATGGAATTGGGGGTCTCGGCTACGGTGGTTTGTGGTCGCATTTGAGAGCATGGGAAGCTCCGCACGAGCAAGGTCAGTCTGACGGAGGTGTTGGATGGGCGGGGAAGGGTCTATATGCTGCGGATGGAGCTGGGATGCGGCGGCGGCCGAACTGGCCGAAGACGAGGAAGATAGCCCTTCCCCTAACAATTGCTGGCCATGGGGGCTATAGGTAGGTGGCTTGAGGTCGCCTGAGTGCTCGGACGAGCTCGGGGGCCTCCTTTATATAGTGCTCGAGGTCGATTCCGCGGCGGCCGGAGATAAGCTCGGCGAACTGATGTTCTATAGCAAGGGGGGCGCGTGGCGATGGCTGGCGGGGTCCGGCAGGTCGAGTGGATGAGAACGGGCTGTTCCAGGGGCAGCTGGCGCGCTGGGGTGGCTTGGGCGGCGCCATCCATGGCAGAGGCTCACTGTGGCCGTCGGCGTGCTGCCAAAGGGCTCTGACGGTGGCGCTGTAGGGCGCCAGAGAGGCTTGGAGGCTTCCGGCGAGTGGACGCGAGCGAGATGTGGCTCTGCGGACGAGCGAAGGCCAGGGGGCAGAACGCGGCGACTCGGTGCGCACGCGTGCAAAACGTGCGCTCTGGCGCGCCCAGAGCACGCACACTAGGTGCTCGACAAAATGTCAAGGCCTGCCAGGAGGCTCCAATCCACATGGGGTTAAACAGGGTGGGGTTATAGGCTAGGTTAGTGCCATGAAACATGCTGGTTAGGTCATTGGAGTAACTTCCTAATGTAAGTCTAAAAGTGTGCCAAAACTGACAATGCTCCTAACCTGTTTGGTGAAATGCCAGAGGCATCTAGGCATCTCTTGGGTTGGTCAAACTCTCCAGACCAATGCCTCTTTAGGTGTAGGAGATGGTGACAAGGTTAGTTGGGCAGAACTAGAAACTTGCAAGTGTAAGTTTTTGGGAAAGTCAGTTCTGGACAGAAGCTAGAAGGCATTATTGCATGGACCAAAAATGTTCCAAATGCTCCAATCTCCTAGACTTAAGGGTTTTGTAGGAAGGACTACAAGCAGGAGAAAACTCATGGTTAAAAGATCAAGCTACCATAGGGCTGTAGTAGAAAGTGTCAATCTGGACCAGAGAGCAAAAGAGGATGTTTTGCTCAACTTTTTCAAAGAACACCAAAGGGTTTTTGCATAAAAGTGATCTAGGGACTTCACATGACATCCCTAAATTTTGGTGGAATTTTTGAATAAATCTATCAAAGGGTTGTAGTGCAAACAGAGCTTTAAAACTAATGAAAAATCACTTTAAGTGATAAAGCTTAGAGGAAAAATAATAATGCAAATGAACCCACTGATAGAAGAATTGTTTTTCTTGGGTAGGGCAAACAAGTCCAAATGACATGTCTGAGAAGCTCTCACTGGGGTAAAAATGTCCATAGATTCAAAAGGAGAAGTGGTTCTGAAACCAAAGAAAACCCAGAGAATGAAAGTTTTAAACTCCTAGTAAAAAATTTGATTTATAAATCAGGGTAATTTTTTTTGGGGTGTTACAAGTACTCAAGGAATTCTTCATCAATGACTTTGAGTATTTACCCCGCACCATCTATCACATACCGAGGCATACTCTATGGCCAATCAAAGGGCATTCTCCTCACGCTAATCTTGAAGGAACCATGAATACTTTGGTCTTCTACGTCATCAATGGCATCAAGTTCAATACTCAAGATTTCTTCATTCATCAGTTGGCAGCTTCTGGAATTGATCTGTTTGGCCTCAAGTTCTATGCACCATGGGCCATGCGACTGAGTAAGCTTCACTCCACCATCAATTATCAACCTTCAGCGCTCAACTATGTTGTCTTTCTGCCCGCGGTGGATATGTCCCATGAAGCCATATATCTCAAGCCCGCGAAAAAACCTGTTCGCGTAGACAATGCTCACTTCCAAAGCTTCACTCAACCACTCGAAGGAGTCCATGTGCCAAATCCCCATACTTCTGCTAGTCCTCTTGTTGGTCAGCTTCAGCCTCCACATCCTGCTCCCACTAATGCTACATCTAGCACAATAGCTCAAAGGCCTCAGAAGCGTGCGTGTGTATTGAATGACAGAGACCTGCTCGTTTCTCTTCATTAGAAGCAGGATAGGCATTATGATTGGATGAAGTGTCAGATGCAAAGTTTTCCTGTGGATGTCAATTGCGTACGCAATCTCTCCACCAAGAACTCGTTTGTTGCTCATGAACCCTGTCGGCGTGCCTGGAAGAGCCTCACACTGCTATGCTTTGAAGATGAACTTCAAGCAGATGGCTTCACTAAACACTTTAAATTTGACTCCAGGCCTCCACAGTCAGAAACTTGGCGGTCAACTCCCTCCATTGAAGATTCTGAATATTCATCTTCGGCTCCAACCTTTGTTGCGAGAGTAATTGATGAGGAGGACAACACCACTTCACCTAATATGGCTTCACTGCATCATGATTCTTCATCAAGCCCTACTGCACCACCCAACTCCAACATCTTCACCAATACCTTCGGGGAACACTTAGACACCCTATTTCTTCACACCTTTTGGTTCATCTGATGACAAAAGGGCGAGAAGCATGTGGGATGATAGTCTTCAAGTGGGTTCATATGGGTCGGGTGCTATATTTTGTTAAGTCTTGCAACTCTCGTTCGTGAACTGCTAGTTTTTGAGTTGTAACAATTAAGTCCAGATGGGAAGTCTGCTGCACTTTCTGTTGTTTTTATTGCGTGGTTGAATTTCTATCTTATGCGCATAATTTTTCAGTAGACGCCCATTTTTCATTATGCATACCATTTTCTTCACTACATTTTTGTATGCACGATAAATTGTATTCATACAATTGAAGGAGATATGCACAAAGCAAAACCTGCCATGTGCATTTGCATTCAAAGGCAAACCACCTATATGCACATCTTCAGGGGGAGCCCTTCCAACTTATGAAGCCATTCATCGCGTTCTTTAACTTTCACATATTTTTATCCCCGTTTAAAACTACAACTAGTTTGTCATCAATAACCAAAATGGGGAGATTGTAAGTGCATCTAGTGCCACCCTTAGTTGGTTTTGGAGTATTGACGACAAACGTGGTTGAGGTACTAATGTGTTTGTGAGGATTTCAGGATAACACAGGTAGAAGTCCCTCATTGATTTGGTTTACCTACCACAGATGGCCCCTAAAAATGTATGAAGACATTGAAGGTTATGGTGGTTCATGAAGACATTCACGCCAAAGACAATGACATGTGAAGACATTCATCTGAAGACAATGGAGCAGGAAGACATACTTGTTTCGTTGTTTAATTTTCTTCTTACTTGAGTCATAGGAACCACTAAACTGTCAAGTGGGGTCCAAGTGAACAAAGTCAAAAAACTGATGCGATGCTCAACCCAAATCATATGTCTTCGAGTGAAGACAATGTGAGAAAATCTTATCCTGAGTTGGACAAGTCAGCTTTACTTCTAGCCCAAGTCAAGCTGCCACATTTTTTAAAATCCGACCATTGGACACGTGTCGGTTCCCCAATGACCAAGGGTCATTTCGGACAAATCATGTCGGGTTGCCTCCTGGCTATTGTAAGTGCATCTAGTGCCCCTTAGTGATTTTGGTGTATTGAAGAGTTATAGGTTAAGGGACTAATGTGTTTGTGAGTGTACACAAGTTCTATAAGTCTTTGAGGAGTTTGATATTTTCGAAGAAAGTTGACCCCTAAAAATGAATGTCTTCATTTGAAGACCTTGGTTTTCCTGAAGACTTTGAAAATGAGGAAATTGGTGTGACCTTGAAGACTTGGATATTAATGTGATGATTATGAAGTGTGAAGACTTTTGTTTTTGCAGTTTCATTTTCTCTTTCTTGAGTCATAGGAAACACCGTACTGTTAAAGGGGGTCGAGGTAAAACTAAGGAAACAATTTCCAACTGATGCTCAACTCAAAGCCTACACATACCCAATCCTTTGAGTGAAGCCTTTGGGAATCTCATACAGTTCAGTCAATTTCTTCAGTGAAAGAGACGAAGATCTTCTGTTCTCTGAGGAATTTCTTCTATCTGAGGAGTTAAGAATTCGCTAGTGCGGATGCCTACAAGTGAGGAACATGATAGCCCTGCGGAATTTGAGAGCTCAAATTTTCGACCATTGCTGTACTTCGCTCTAGCTATCTGATGACCCACATGTATAGGGGATCTATCGTAGTACTTTTGATAAATACGAGTGTCGAACCCAATAAGGAGCAGAAGGAAATGACAAGCGGTTTTCAGCAAGGTATTTTATAAAAGCGCTGAAATTATCAGTAAGAGATAGTTGTGTGATAAGATAATTCGTAATGGGTAACAAGTAACAAAAGTAACTAACGTGCAGCAAGGTGGCCCAATCCTTTTTGTAACAAAGGACAAGCCTGGACGAACTCTTATATCAAGCAAAGTGCTCCTGAGGACACATGGGAATTGTTGTCAAGTTAGTTTTCATCATGCTCATATGATTCACGATCGTTACTTTGATAATTTGATTTGTGGGTGGACCGGTGCTTGGGTGCTACCGTTACTTGGAGAAGCATCCCACTTATGATTAACCCGTCTCCCAAGCATCCATAACTACGAAATAAGAATTACGATAAATCTAACCATAGCATGAAACATATGGATCCAAATCAGCCCCTTACGAAGCAACTCATAAACTAGGGTTTAAGCTTTTGTCACTCTAGCAACCCATCATCTAGTTATTACTTCCCAATGCCTTCCCCTAGGCCCAAACAATGGTGTAGTGTCATGTAGTCGACGTTCACATAACACCATTAGAGGAAAGACAACATACATCTCATGAAAATATCAAACGAATACCTAATTCACATGATTACTTATAACAAGACTTCTCCCATGTCCCCAGGAACAAACATAACTACTCACAAACATATTCATGTTCATAATCAATGGGGTATCGAATAGCATTAAGGATCTGAACATATGATCTTCCAACGAATAAACCAACTAGCATCAACTACAAGGAGTAATCAATACTACTAGCAACCCATAGGTACCAATCTGAGGTTTTGAGACAAAGGTCGAATACAAGGGACGAACGAGGGTTTGTGAGGAGATGGTGCTCATGAATATGTTGATGGTGATTGACCCCCTCTCGATGAGAGGATCGTTGGTGATGATGATGGCTTTGATTTTTCCCACCCGGAGGGATGTTTCCCCGGTAGAATAGCTCCGCCCGAGACCTAGATTGGTTCTACTCAAGTTCAGCCTCGAGACGGCGACACTTCGACCCGAAAGCTTCTTCCTTATTTTTTCTAGGGAAAAACCCTTCGAATAGCCAAAGATGGGCACCAGGGCCTGGCAGGCTAGCGACAAGGTAGGGGGCGCGCCTAGGGGGGGTAGGGCGCCCCCATCATTGTGGATGGCTGATGGACCCCCTCTAGTACTTTCTTCACCCAATATTTTTTATTAATTCCAAAATGACTCCCCGTGAAGTTTCAGGACTTTTGGAGTTCTGCAGAATAGGTCTCTAATAGTTGGTCCTTTTCCAGCCCAGATTCCAGCTGTCGGCATTCTCCCTCTTCATGTAAACCTTGTAAAATAAGAGAGAAAAGGCATAAGTATTGTGCCATAATGTTTAATAACACCCTTAATTCAATAAATATTGATTTAAAAGCATGCTGCAAAATGGATGTATCAACTCCCCCACGCTTAGACCTCGCTTGTTCTCAAGAGAAAGACGAAACCAAAAAATATGTCCACATGTTTTAGAGATAGTGGTATCGATAAAATAGAATACAGTCATGAGGGCTTCATGATCATCTTTAAAACAACAACATATATTGTCATATGGTTTCTTATGACAAAGTAACAATTCATTCACAAGGTAAAGTATGAATCAGAAAATTTGTTGAAAACTAACAAACTATGATCTCAGTCATTGTAGCAACTGCAATTTTATCATAACATCGAAAAGAGTCAAGTTAAGAGCTTTCCAGCAAGTCCACATACCCAACTATCATTTAGTCTTGCACAATTGCTAACACTCACGCGATACTTATGGGTTCAAAGCCTCAATCGGACACAGAGAAAGATAGAGGCTTATAGTTTCGCCTCCCAACCTTTTATTTCAAGGGCAATGTCAACAATAATACTTTATGATAACCTACATCCTAGTGGATATATTTATCTCGATCTCTTCCAACACATAGAGCTTGCCAAAAGGAAAAAGTGTAAAAAGGAAAGGTGAAGATCACCATGACTCTTGTGTATGGGCAGAAGATAAAAGTAAAAGATAGGCCCTTCGCAGAGGGAAGCAGAGGTTGTCATGCGCTTTTATGGTTGGATGCACAAAATCATAGAGCAAAAGAACGTCACTTTATATTGCCACTTTTGATAAGGACCTTTATTATGCAGTCTGTCGCTTTTATTTATTCCATATCACAAGTTCATATAAAGCTTATTTTCTTCACACTAATAGAGAATACATATTTAGAGAGAATTTTTTTGCTTGCGTCGATGATAACTTACTTGAAGGATCTTACTCAATCCATAGGTAAGTATGGTGGGCTCTCATGGAAAAACTGGGTTAAGGGATGTTTGGAAGCACATGTAGTATCTCTACTTGGTGCAAATGATTTTGGCTAGCAAGCTCAATATGTTGGAGGATCCATAACAATATATGTTCTATTCGGATATAAGAAGACATAACCCATTATGTTGTCTTCCTTGTCCAACATCAACCTTTTAGCATGTCATATTTTAATGAGTGCTCACAATTACGAAAGATGTCCAAGATAGTATATTTATATGTGAAACCTCTCTTTCTTTATCACTTCATATTAATTGCAAAAATGACCAAAACTATGTTTGTCAACTCTCAACAAATTTTACTCATCATACTCTTTATATGTGAAGTCATTACTCTCCATAAAATCATTATATGATCTTTCTAATTCTTATCATTTATTCTTTCTATCAATTTATTCCCTCAAGATCATAGCAAGAAAGTAAAGCCCTCAACTCAAAACCACCCTTCATTATATAACTCACGGACTCGATTACATAGATAGAGATCAAAACAAAACTCAAAGCTAGATCATACTAAAAACTTTCTTCTACTAGATCAAGATATAACCAAAAGCCCTGTTCAAGAATTCACCCAAATAACCAGTTAACTTGCCGATTAATCCCTACTCATGGGGTCACCGAGTAGTCGATAATCCGATAAATCGTCCGATTAATTGATTAAATGGCCGATTAACTTGCCGATTACCCGATTAATCCCCTACTCGCCAGCCAACCGAGTAGGTACCAGTTAACGATTTCCTCAACAATGACCAAAAGGATCGAAATAAGAAAACACATAAAGGTAAATGTGTGATGGTGATACGATACTGGTCACCTCCCCCAAGCTTGGTGGTAGCCAAGGGGAGTGCCCATACCCATGTATTTATGTACTTTCCTCGAGGGTGGAGATGCAATGCTTTTCTCTAGTTTCTGTCTCAGGCTAATGCTTTCCTCCCTTAGATCTTCGTTCTCCAACTCGAGCTTTAGTATCTTCTTGCATAGCGCTGCCTTACTATCCTTCAAAAAACGAGAAGGGATGGATTGGGTTTTGTTGGGTAGGCTTGACTTCTTGAATTCCACATGCATATCCCTAGGTTGAGGTAGAGGGTCGTCGTCTTCATCCGAACTAAAATCCTTGATCACTTCCAAATTGGAGTCTTCTTCCTCCTCCGAATTCCTAGCATAAGGAGAGAGATCTCCATAGGTCCCCGGGTTCGAAAGATAGTCCGAAACATAGCTCTCTCCATCTGAATCTTGAGAAGACATATTTCCGTATTTGCCTAGAAAACAGCAGAAAGAAGAACAGAGGATTTTGTCGTGGTACGGTGGTCAAAAACTGACGATGTTCTGGGAATCAGGTACCCATACTTGCCTCCCTACGGCCAACGACATGGATCCTTTTCAGGCCTGGTACGGCCCATCTTTAGCCTCGGCACTCACGAACCTCGCGAGGGGCCAAGCCTTGCGGGGCGGACGACACTAAGACCTCCGGAAGGGGCAGACTCGTCTTGCTGGCTCCTATGGAGCGGATAACTCTATGCAACGCCCCACCTCTCGAGGTTTGCATCACACAAGCCATGAGGACCGAGGACAGGCGGGCGCCAGCGGGCACAGTGCAACAATTTCCTCTTTGGTGCTAAGGAAGCGGGCTCAGGCGCAGAGTCCTGAGGAATCTGCCAAAGGTTTCCATTCCAGTGCAACAAGACCGAGACCGCCAGGATGGCAGGACGGAGGTCATCATCGAGCCCACCATGGCATCAGGATCAGAGATTTTGCAGGCGAAGACCACCTTTAGTCAGGATAAGATGTACTAGCTTCCCCCTTCAAAATTGGCCGTTGTGGGATCCCTTCCCGCCAAACATTTCAAGGAAGAGGACCAAGGCCACTATATAAGTAGGATAGCCACCACCCAGCAAGGGGACGGATCATTCAGACCCTCTCCTCCACCACCAAGCAAGAGCACCTCACCTCCGGAGGTTGTTCAGCCATTGTAGTAGTTCATCCACAACCCAACTCGAGGCTAATCCACCATACTACTGGAGTAGGGCCACTCACCGCTAAGTGGCCTGAACCAAGATAAACTGCCTCGTGTCTCTTGTACATTCATGTTCATCGTGCTAGTTTGTGAGACGGCGAGTAGATAGATAGGCGAGGTTGAGTTCTTCGCACGCACCCCAGAGTTCGAACCTAGTAGGGTTTTGCGGAGCCCTGAATTCGACATTTGGCACCCCAGGTAGGGATGCGTCGAAGCTCCTCTTCGTCCGTTCAGGTCATCATCACCTCGCCATCCCCATCGCTGGCATCTGGCTGGCCCACACCGAGCCAGGGACCGCCCCGCCTTCTCAGGCGGCGCCCCTTGCCCAAGAAGGCCTCAACCCCGCACCTTCCACGGGTCGTGCGCCACCCAATGCCGCCAGCCACGGGCGATAAGGGCCGCTGCCTTTCTCCTCCACCCAACGCCGCAACCGCTCCACCGCACGGTCTTCAAGCTACGCAAAGGTGACAGCCCCGCACACGCGTTGGGAGAAGGGGAATATGCGGGCCGCGGTTGTGGTGGCTCGAGAGCTCCTACGATGCAGGTTGATGGAAGGCGGCCGCGACGCCTTGCTGGAAAGAGTAACGGAGCTGCTCGAAGCAGCGTGCAGGGGCACCGCACCCATCTGGAGCCTGCCAGCATCTCAGGTGCCGTTGGGGGTACACCCCAGCCTCCACGGCGCTCACCCAGCTCCTCTCGGGGAGCCCCGGGATCCTCATGGCGCCAACCGAGTCGTAGCGTCGTTCGCCAGGCAAGGGCAGTGATGCTCGCAGACATGGCCAGCTCAAGCGGCATTCCGCGAGGCAGCAGCGGGCCGACATCGTGCGATCACCTCGACCAAACACCACGCCAATCGGACAGACATGTCATGTGGCTGGGTAATGACGCAAGGGCGAGAGCAACTGACACCGCCGCGTCGCCGGCGGTAGACCCGCCATATTCGCCTGGGAATCCTCAATTGTTTCCCCAACCAGCCTGGACGTCGGGACCAAGCAAGCCGGATGCCCCCTGCGGGGCCCCATGGAGCTTCATCGACGCCTTAATCAACAACAACCACATGGTATAGCCGATGTCTTCGGAGAATGCTTACGCTAACCATGAACCACACGTGAACCAGACCGCAACGGCTGCCGGAGACCTCAGGGCGGCGTCCCCAACCGAGGCCGAGGTGGCGCGCTGGTGTGTGCGCGGAAGAAGCCTGGAGCTAGGGCCTTCCCCGCACCACACGGAGAAAGGTGTTATGCGGAGGTAGGTCCTCTGCCGGGGGAGGCGCCGGCGAACCCTTTCCCCCCGGCAGAGGGCCCGTGGTCGCCGAGGGTGCCGCTAGCGTCCCCCTTGCCCCTTAGTATCGTCTTGGTTTCCGGACGCCCCAACGGTGGTCGGGGATGGCGCAAGGCGGGACCCTCGTCTGGCGATATGAAGTAAGGCTCGCACCTGTGAAGGTCTCAGCTCGTGACACTCTCACATAATAATGAGTGGGGCTGTACACCCCCCCCAGAGTCTCCGGAGAGCCGCCCTCGGGCCTCGCGGGCTCCGCCCCACGTCCAAGTGGAAGCACCATGCTCCGCGCTGGCCGTCGCCACTATCCCCCAATGACTATGCTCACATCAAGTGAAAGCACTTAGCTCCATGCTGTTGGGAAGACAAGAAGACCAGCTAGATGCCGAACGCGGCTGTTTGCTTTCGCCTCGTTTTCTGTAATTCAATTTGTCGCTTTCTGGACTAAGATTTGGAGATCTTTTATGTTGTCAAAAATGGGTTGAAGCTGCCTTTTTCTCTTATCTCACAACAGTTTCTTGCTTTCTGGTTTTGTGTTTAGCAAGTAAGGCTCATGCCTACTACCCCTCCCTGCGAGCACCCTACGAGCGGGGGCTCAGCGTGGCACGCATGCTCCAAGCTCCTCGGGCCAGCCCGGGGACGCCAAGGCCCCCCTCGGGGATCAGGGGCTCAGTCGCCACGCGCACACCCTGCTATGGTCCGGTAGTTGATTCCTCGCGAGGGACTCTCAGGCGGGCTACCAAGCTCCTCGAGAGGCTCAGGGCCTCATGAGCCCTTAGGCTTGCCTCAAGAAGAAGGTGCTACCACGGCATCAGGGCCCACTCAAGATCTACGAAACCAAAGATAAGTCACAAACAGCTACCCCGCTCACAAGCTCACAGGCTCGCGACGGCTTAGTTCAGATCCTACCTCAAAAGCATATCACCGTGTCATACATTACAAGGGGCACACCCTTTTCAAAAATGCTTTCACGTCCCCAAGGTTCTTGCATGCATGTCAAGGTAAAAGGGAAACGCGAGCTTAGCCGGAGGAAGCTGAGGCCTCGCCTGCGCCACCAATGCTGCCGTCAGCATCATCTTCGTTGGCACCATTGCCACCATAGTCACCCGCGTCGCCCACGCTATCGCTAGTTTCGTCTTCATCATCGTTGCCTGCATCGCCTTTCTTCGGCCGTGATCACGACCGTGTCGTCCTCAGGAATGAACTTTGCTATCGGATCGTTGACATGGTCATCCACCCATTCCACCAGACTGCTATGAATAATCTAGGGCAAGGGGGCTATCACGGCGTCAAAATTAAAATGAGGATCGAGACTCTGAAGATGGCTGAAGACGCGCAAGAACGTGCGCCCAAGAAGGCCGCGGCTTCTCTCTTCAACGAGCTCCCAGGCCCTCGCGGCCTGACCCTCCAGGCGAGTCACGATCTCGGTGAAGAAACGGAGGTGGCTGGCGTAGTCGTCCTCATGCGGATGAGGGGCGCTCTCCTCGCAGATGGTGCCCAAAGCTCGATTGGCCGTCACCCTGAGAGCCTGGAGCATCGAGGAATGCTCGCGCTGAAGCGTTAGACATCAGTACACCTCGTCTGCGTTCTTCTTCGACGGAGATGTGGCATCATCGATCTGCTATTGGAGGGAATGCAGGTTGGCACGAGTGGATGCCAAGTCACCTTGGGCTGAGGCCTGGGCTTCCTTGGCAGCCCTCTCGCGCTTTTCTGCCTTGTCCAACCTTTTTCTGAGGGCAGCGGTCCTGCCCTCAGCCTCGGCTCCCAGGAGTTCCAGCTTCATGCGGTGCTCGTCGGCGAGAGCCACGCGGGCCTTCGCCACCCTCTGGTCGACCTCCTCCTGGATCTTGGCTTTGCGCGCGGTGACATCATCCTCAGCCATGGTCACTTGGGGCTCCCTCGCCTCCCGCCGCTCAAGCTCCACACTGCACTTCGAGGCTTCCAGCATCAGCTCTTCCTGGTGTTTCTGGATTTCCTCCTCTTCAGGAGGTGCCCCTTCATCAACACCAAGGCGGCCCTACGTGCCTCGATCCACTATTCAAGGGCAGCATTCAAGGCCTGGAGTTCCCGCTCGCGCTTCTCGGCGACCTCGCACCGAAGGTCGGCGGCCCTGGCCTCCTGCAAGGCCCGGGCGCAGGCCTCACATGAGGTCGCGAGCTCCAGCGCGGCCTTCACATTAGCGCGCTCATGCTGAAGATGCTCGAGATTGATGGCCACCTTTAGCTTGTGCCGCTCCTGCGCCAAGATAAGGCTCTCCGACTCAAGGCGTACATCCACATCGGCGAGCTCTTCCCCAAGGCGGCTGAGCGCGCCGACAGGCTCGTGGAAGAGGTCGTGACGATCAACACTGCGTCCACACGCATGACCAGATCCCTCCTCGGCGCAGGGAGCAGCAGAGGGGGCGCAATGAGTCCCGCCCGTTCCTCGTGGGGGGGGGGTATCTAGCGCTCCCCCAACTTCCATATCAGCCCTTGCAGATGGGTCGGACTGCACGGTCCTGGCACTCGAAGATGGACCTGGTGCCAAGGAAGCCCAGCCGCTCGCAGGGGTGAACGGGAGAGCCCTCGGCACGCGTTCGACGCCTCGGAAGCAACTCCAAGGCAAGGACACAGGAGGCCATTGACCCCCCCAGAGGCGCCCCAGCCTCGCGAGCTGTCACCACATCTCGAGCGAGCACCAGGAGCGGGAAGGCCGAAGCAGGCGGTAGGTCGGGAGCGCCCGAGCGGCAGACCTTAGAAGCCTTTGTCGCCATGACCGGAGGAGCCCTGGAGAGGCAGGGTCAGGAAAGGACGCTGCGCATGAAGAACCATTAAGATAGAGCATTTACCCTTTCACTGCTACATATTTCCTCTGGTTCACGGGCCGGAAACCACCACTGTCGTGGCCCCGCAGCTTTCTCTTTTTGTGAAGTGCCTCCAGGTTCGGGCGAAGATGGCCGAAAGCTGGGGCACGATCCTCCGCAGCTCGGGGACTTGGCGTTGCCTTGGAGGCTTGCGCTAGGCTCGCGGGCGAGGCCTGGCCAGCGGCTGTGGGGCACGCCTGCTGGTGACGGCCGACCTCAGGAGCGCACGCAGAGGCTCCGGGAGCAGCCACCACTGGAACACAGGGCGAACTCTTCTCCTCGGCAACCGCTTCATGAGTGCCCGGTGGAGCCCGCCCTTATAAGCCCGCATTGGGGGCGTGCGTCAAGGGATCGGCAAGTACTGCAGTCACCAAGACAGGGTTCCCACGGGGCCCTCCAAGGCCCACCGGGCATATCCCCCATTTGTCAAAGAGGGGCATCTGCTTCATGAAGCTCTCCTTGTTCGAGCAGCTGTACAGGAGGCAGCCATTCTTCGGGAGCTTAGCCCGCATCGGGTCGCCAGTCAGGAGCTCAAGCACTGAGCACCGCGTTTCGAGGGGGAGCGAAGGCACCTAGAGCCTTATCTAGTCTTCGGGGCCAGAAAAGTTCCACATCGGGCGAGACTGGCGCTGGAGCGAGGCAATGCGCTGCCCGACAAACTCCCTCACCACAATTGGAGCGGTTACACCGGCCTTCCTCAACCTGGTCAGCATGTCCAAACAAAGGCGAGCCGTCGGTCGACAAGCTTCTCATGGCACCAACCGGAACTAGGCTCCACTGATCTTTGAGGGAGCACAAGCAAAGGGATGAGACTGGTGGCGTCCACAAACACCCATTGCTTCCGGAACCCCTTCACATTTGGATGGAGCGCGAAGTCGATGCCTGAGCCAGACATCGCTGCTTCAGCTTGGAAGGCCATGCATCCCGAGCACTAGCGGTTGTCGATCAGGTGGAGCGAGAAGAAATGGCGGAACAAGGCGACAGATGGGGCGATGCCTGCCATGGCCTCGCACAGGAAGGCAAAAGGTGGCAATGAGGATGATGGACGCGGGATCCAGATGCAGCGCCTAGATCTAGTAATGCGTGAGTACATCATTGAAGAAATCAGAGAAAGGGGGAAACAATCCAGCCAAAATAGGATGGAGGTGGATAGGGATTTCAGTGGCCTCCATGTCCTCCATGCACTAGGAAGCGGGCCAGACCATCGTCGCTTTCCACTTATTGGAGCCGGCGACGAGGGCCGGCCGGAGCTTGGCCAGCCCCTCCGAGTTAATCGTTGTGTGACCGGTTGAGCTCATGCTCCCAGACGGGCCGAGATTCGGCGGGAGCGCTATTTCTCCCCTTCTTCTTATTCAACCTAGGGGCCATGGGGGCGAAGGGAAGATTGGCGAGGCACTGAGTCAAGGAAGAGGGTCGCGGGGTCGTAATGGAGACACGAAGGGACTAGTCTGAGGGCGTCGTGCGAGTCTGGCAGGGTTGTGCTAACAGCAGGCGGTCGTCAAAGCATGCAGTTGCCAGGCAGCATGGGGAAGTAGAGACGCCCACGTCAAATCCAGGCGCCACACGTCAACCAGGCCCGCAGGCGATTGGGGCCCGCGGTGCTTCGCCCTTGCCCCTTGGCTTCACCTCGAAGCCAAGTCCGAGGATGCCCTGGGACCGAGGGCTACTGTCGGCGTTCTGGGAACCAGGGTATCCAGACTTGCCCGCCTGC
>LR738713.1:282596929-282608971 GCA_902687465.1 Secale cereale | reverse complement strand
CGCTATTTCTCCCCTTCTTCTTATTCAACCTAGGGGCCATGGGGGCGAAGGGAAGATTGGCGAGGCACTGAGTCAAGGAAGAGGGTCGCGGGGTCGTAATGGAGACACGAAGGGACTAGTCTGAGGGCGTCGTGCGAGTCTGGCAGGGTTGTGCTAACAGCAGGCGGTCGTCAAAGCATGCAGTTGCCAGGTAGCATGGGGAAGTAGAGACGCCCACGTCAAATCCAGGCGCCACACGTCAACCAGGCCCGCAGGCGATTGGGGCCCGCGGTGCTTCGCCCTTGCCCCTTGGCTTCACCTCGAAGCCAAGTCCGAGGATGCCCTGGGACCGAGGGCTACTGTCGGCGTTCTGGGAACCAGGGTATCCAGACTTGCCCGCCTGCGGCCTATGACGTGGCTCCTTTTCAGGCCTGGTACAACCCATCTTCAGCATCGGCACTAAGGACCCTCGCGAGGGGCCAAGCCTCGCAGGGAGGAAGACACCAAGACGTCCGGAAGGGGCGACCTCATCTGGCTGGCTCCTGAGGAGCAGAGAACCCTATGCAACCCCCACCTCGCGAGGTTTGCATGACGCAAGCCATGACGACCGAGGCAAGGCGGGCGCCAGTGGGCACAGTGCAACAGTTTCCTCTTTGGTGCTAAGGAAGCGGGCTCACGCACAGAGTCCCAAGGAATCAACCAAAGGTTTCCATTCGAGTGCAACAAGACCAAGACCGCCAGGACGGTAGGATGGAGGTCATTACCGAGCCCACCATGGCATCAGGATCAGAGGCTTTGTAGGCGAAGACCACCTATAGTCAGGATAAGTTGTACTAGTTGTCCCCCTTCAAAATTGGCCGTTGTGGGATCCCTTCTCGCCAAACATTTTGGGGAAGAAGACCAAGGCCGCTATATAAGTAGGATAGCCACCACCCAGCAAGGGGACGGATCATTCTGACCCACTCCTCCACCACCAAGCAAGAGCACCTCACCTCTAGAGGCCGTTCACCCATTTTACTAGTTCATCCACAGGTCATCTCGAGGCTAATCCACCATACTGCTGGAGTAGGGCCACTCACCGCTAGGTGGCCTGAACCTGGATAAACTGCGTCGTGTCTCTTTTACATTCGTGTACATCATGCTAGTTCGTGAGACGACGAGTAGATAGATAGGCGAGGTTGAGTTCTTTGCACGCACCCTAGAGTTTGAACGTAGTAGGGTTTTGCGGAGCCCTGAATCCGACAAAAACCTTCTTGAGATTATATAGTGAACTTTTATCGACCAAAAGAAGTATCCTGCAAGAAAATCGAGTCCGGAGGGCACGAGGTGGCCACAACGCAGGGGGTGCGCCCTCCTCCCTTGTGGTCGCCTCGTGCAATCTTAGGACTGCTTTTAATTTTTCTATTTTTCTAAATATTCCAAAACAAAGAAAAATTGCCATTAGAACAGTTTTGGAGTCGGTTTTCTGACCGTACCACATACTTATTACTTTTCAGGGTATGAAACGTTCCGAAAGTATCCCTTATACTACTCCAGTGTTACGGTATTAATTATATTGGTCTCAATATTTATGGGAGTACGTGAGATATAATGTTTGATTCTTTGACCGTTTACCACCTTCGGATTTTTGCCTTCGGAGTTGTTGATTTTGATGGCACCGGAACGATAGACCTCCTCGATAATGTAAGGACCTTCCCATTTAGAGAGAAGTTTTCCTATGGAAAATCTTAAATGAGAGTTGTATAGCAAAACATGATCACCTACATTAAACTCACACTTTTGTATCCTTTTGTCATGCGATCTTTTAACTTTTTCTTTAAACAACTTGGCATTCTCAAAGGCTTGGGTTCTCCATTCATCAAGAGAGGTTATGTCAAATAACCTCTTCTCACTGGAAAGTTTGAAATCATAGTTAAGCTCTTTCATAGGCCAATAAGCCTTATGTTCTAATTCAAGAGGTAAGTGACATGCGTTCCCATAAACCATTTTGTATGGAGACATGCCCATAGGGTTTTTATAAGCAGTTCTATAAGCCCATAATGCATCACCAAGTTTCTTAGACCAATTTTTTCTAGATCTATTAACAGTCTTTTCCAAAATCAATTTAATCTCTCTATAGCTCAATTCTACTTGACCACTAGACTGAGGATGATACGGAGATGCAATTGTATGGTTAACATCATATTTAGCAAGCATTTTACGGAAAGCACCATAAATAAAATGTGAACCACCATTGGTCATCAAATATCTAGGGACTCCAAACCTCGGAAAAATAACATCTTTAAGCATCTTAATAGAAGTGTTATGATTATCACTACTGGTTGGAATAGGTTCTACCCACTTAGTAACGTAATGAAAAACAACGAAAATATGTGTATACTCATTAGAGGAAGGAAAAGGTCCCATATAATCAAAGCTGCAAACATCAAATGCTTCAATAACAAGTGAATAATTCATAGGCATTTCCTGATGTCTACTAATATTGCCATTTCTCTGGCATTCATCACAAGATAAGACAAACTTACGAGCATTCTTGAAGAGAGTAAGCCAATAAAAACCAGATTGTAATACCTTGTGTGCAGTTCTATCTCCAGCATGGTGTCTCCGTTGGCCTCAGAGTGACACTTGTGTAGGATCTGTTCCTGTTCATGCTCAGGTACACAAAGTCTAATAACACCATCTACTCCTTCTTTATAAAGATATGGGTCATCCCAAAAGTAATGTCTTAAATCATAGAAAAACTTTTTCTTTCGCTGGTATGTGAAACTAGGTGGTATAAATTTAGCAACAATGTAATTAGCATAATCAGCATACCATGGAGCATTAGGAGAAGCATATATGACAGCCAATTGCTCATGAGGGAAGCTATCATCAATAGGCATTGGGTCATCAAGAACATTTTCTAACCTAGAAAAGTTGTCTGCAACGAGGTTCTCAGCTCCCTTTCAATCAATAATATGCAAATAAAATTCTTGTAACAACAGAACCCATCTAACAAGTCTAGGTTTAGCAACTTTCTATTCCATAAGATATTTAATAGCAGCATGATTAGTGTGAACATTTACTTTGGAATCAGCAATATAAGATCTGAACTTATCACAAGCCAAAACAACTGCTAAGAATTCTTTTTCAATAGTAGCATAATCATGCTAAATCCAATGATGTTGCTTCTAGTAGTTCTCTTGATTCCACTAATGAATCTCTTAGCCAAGTTACACTTGAGCAAGAAAATAGCTTATTGAAGGGAATTATAGAGAAAGGTATTTACAAGAGCCTTGCCGGGAGTAAGCAATTTGAGGAGATTGTACGCAAGCAAGGAAGGCACCGGAAGAATCAAGGTGTTGGTTTTGAACGGAAGTTCAATGCCAATGGAGTTGAGTGGGAGGAAGATCAATACCCCAAGACAAAGTTTGTTCCTCAACAAGAGAAGTATGATCCTACTTCTTTTTAAGGGACACAAGCACAAGATGATCTTCCATTGCAAGACCACAAGCTAAAGGGCAAGGACAAGATTCAAGAAGAGATTGATGCATTTGAAGAAGCTCCTAAGGCCTTGGTCAAGTGGATTCCCAAGACTACATCAAGTTCTACTTCATCAAGTACGACTACAACACCAAGGATTCCCATCAAGATGGTGTGGATCCCGAAGAAGAAGAACTAGAGAATTCTTGAGGGTGACTCCGCCAACATACTTCACTCATATCATTTTGGCGAGGACAAGTGCAAAGAGCTTCCATATCTTGCACTAGTTCAAGGAGTCACAAACCCTCTTGTTGGTAAGACAAGGGACAAGGTAACCTAATACTTTCATGGACATCATCATGTGTGCAATTCACTCTATGTCTATGGATATCTTTGTTTTTTCCTTGTGGGACTAACCTGTGTAGGTATTGAAAGTGCAACTCACTCCAATGGATTGCTCCAAATGATCTACATCAACATTGAGCATCTACATCTTCAACACCTACATGAAGTCATCTTCGACAAAACCCAAGGTTAGTTCATCCCTCTTAGGGGGGATATCACATCTAGGGGGAGCTTTACTCTAACAATTGAGCTAAGGCAACTCTAATGATGTGAACACAACAATGCTTTATGTAAAAGTGGAAACCCCACTTGTGCCTAAACGATGAGTATGACCTATGATCAAATGTTCTCATTTGACTCTAAGTCAATATACTCATATATAGATGACCTAGTCATCGCCAATTGCTTGATAGATGCTAGAATGGCTGTGCATGCTTTGCCACATGTTTCATTTGCTATCTTATTGTGTGAGCATGTTGAATGCATATTTTTCTCATTCGAGGACATCCATTTGTTTCTTTGATTGTTTGGCTCTTTTCTTTCACCAAATGGATGGACAAGAATGCCTAAGAACACCCTCTAGCTATCTATGCTTTTCTCGTCTCAAAATCTATTCATGCTACATCACAAAGTTTGATTAAGTCAGATTCGAACCACTCTGTGTGAAGAGCACTCGGAGTCCCCGATTCGTCATAGACTTAAACTTCCAAAACCTCTATGTGCATTTCGGTATGACCGAGTCATCCACTTCGGTCACACCGAGTTCACTAAGTTGATCTAGGTTTTCAATCTCGGTGCAACCGATTTGAACTTTTCGGCACACCGTGTTGCAGTAACTGCTAGCAGTTTTGCATGTCGGTGCCACCGAGTTGTTCCACTCGGTCACACCTATAGGGTTAGGTTATATATACCGACGGGTTAAATTTTGAAAAACTTCCCGAAATCTTTCGGCCGCGCGTGACCTGCTCTGCCTCCTCGGGTCTCCAGATCATGTCCTCACCGCCAGCGACCTCCCGCCGTTGGACTCCGCCGCCGTTGCCGCGGTAGCAAGTTCACCGCCGAGTTAGGGTACGAACTTGATCCTTTGTGCCACTCTTTAACTCCGATTCATAGCACATTGCTTTGCCATGTTTCTTGCCACGTACGAAATCTTCCTATCTAGCAGAAACTCCATAGAAAGTAGTTTTGATTCGAAAAATTTAGGGTTAGGTCTCCGTCGAACTCATCTCGAACCGACCGAGTTGTAGAAATCGGTCCCACCGATTTGGCTTAGGCCATTGCACTTGCTCTTTTTGGTCTGACCGAAAATTGCAAATCGGTGCGACCAAGTTCAACCCTCTGTGAAACCCTAGAAATATTGGTGCCACTGAACTATGACTCGGTCTGACCGATATCACTAGTCAAGGCTCCAGAATTGCTTTGGTGTCACCGAGTTTAACAAATCGGTAGCTCCGAAATGCTTTCTGTAGAGAACTAAAACTAAGTTTTTCTTGTCATCTATTTTTCAAAAATTATGTGCTTTGTGATGCTCATCACTCTACCTCATCTACATCTATTCACAGGGTCAGCTTTCAGTTTGCAGTGTCAAGATGTCTGACCAGAGTGATAGCCAGAATGTGTGTGAGGAGCAAGTCAACCTGAGTGAGGGCACTAGTCCCTCTAGCAGCTATGATGAGGGTAGCAGGAGCACACGTAGTGATCTTCCTAAGGCAGCTACCAAGACCAGAAAGAAGTAAACCTGAGATACTAAGGATGAGGGATTTGTGGTTGATGAGGCCACTTCAAAGAAGAAGGTGCTCAGAAAGGAGTATGGTACATCTGCTGCAACTGAGCCAAGTTTGAACAAGAAAGCACCTACCAAGAGGATTCCTATGTCAAAGGCCAGATCATCTACTCAAGAGACTATGGCGTTCACACTTGAATCCAAAGATGATGATCCAGGAGGAACTAAGAAGAGAGCAAGAAAAACCATAGCTAGAGTGATTGGCAAGCCAACCATGAGGGATGATGATGATGATGAGGATGAATCTGAGGAAGAAGAGGTTGCTGCACCAGCTCCTAAAGCTTAGAAGCTTATGGGAGATGTTATCAAGTCTGGGGCTGCTCCTTCTAAGCCCAAGACTGCTCCCAAAGCTGCTCAAGCCACCAAATTTGCACCCACGAGAAGCACTAGGAACATTCCAGCTTCAGAGAAGAGCAAGGCCCCAGTGCCTGAGGTTGCTGAAGAAGCTGAGGCCTAAGTGCTCAGAAAGTTGAAGCCCAAGATCCCTGATCACAATGATGCTCATCTAGTAGCAGAAGACATGAAGTCAGGAAGGATGTAGGTCTCAGATTATGGAGAAAGACTGATCCATATGATGTGAGGAGAAGGACTGCTCTGGACTACAGATTCCATACCAGAGAACAACAAGACTTCTATGAGATAATTCTACTTGACAAGAAGCCCATAGTGTGTGATATGAGGAGGGTGGACTGGAAATTCATTCATGACAATGCTAATTATTTCCCCAATGTGCATGAAAGCTTCAAAGCATGTGGAGTTGACAAGTTTGTGGCTCAGAAGTTGACAAACTAGAACGATGAACTCGTCATGCAATTCTACTCCACAGCTCACTTTTATCCTGATGGTAGAATTGTATGGATGTCTGAAGGTACAAGGTACCATTCAACTGTTGATGAGTGGGCCAAACTGATCAAAGCCCTTGAAGAGCATGAGGATGATTTGGGTGTGTATGCCAAGAAGAAGCAAGACCACAACTCTATGGCCAACATGTACAAGGTGATCCCTGATGATGATTTAGAGACACATAAGTTTGGATCTATACATCACTTGTTGTCTGGTCTAGCCACTTTCAACACAATCTTGAGGCATACATTGTTGCCCAAATATGGAGATGCAAAGATGATCAAAGGACATTCAATCAACTTGTTGCATATATTTGACGTGCCTCGGAAGTTCAAAGTCATGAGTCTCATTGTTGAAACAATCAAGGGGACTGCTGCAGATCAAAAGAGATCATGTGGATATGCTTCACACATCCAGATGCTCATCAACTCTAAGATGGGCATAGGCACATACTTATTGGACAGAGAATATCTACCCTTGGTGCCTAAATTTGAGGACAACATAGTTTTCAGGGATGAAAATGAGCCATCATTAGTGCAAGCACATGAAAGGAGAGAGAAAGCCATGGCAAAGAAAGCTGCCAAGATGCCAAGTGTTGCAGAAGCATCTCAAATGACTCTCAAGTCCAAACATGATCAAATGGCATATCTGATTCAAGCAACCATGAGGATTGAGAAGGGCTTGGCTACCCTGACTCAGAATCAGGAAAGCTTGGAGAGGATTATTGAGACTAAGTTCTATGGTCTTGATCTGAAGGTGACAGAGATCTAGTCTGCAGTTGAGCAGCTCCAGGAGGAAGCAGAGGAGAGGAGAGGACAGGCTACCACAGATGCATTTCAGCGAGTGCCTCGAGTTCAGAGATCTGTTGCAGTGCCAGTTCCAGACACTAGAGGTACAACATCAGCACCAGCAACCACAGCTTCAGCGCCACCTCCAGCAGCCACTCCACCAGCTCCAGCTACTTCGTCTAAAGCCTTCGTCCTTGGAGTTCTCTCTACACCACCTCCCGAAGACCGAGCCTGAGAGACGCATAGCACTATGCATTTTCAAACTTTTTGGTAACTTGTTGCCAAAGGGGGAGAGATATGTATAGATCATAGGCTTCGAGAGAGAGTGTTTTGCCTCTTTGGTCTCTCTTGCTTTTGGTTGAACTTTATTGTGCGTTTGCTTGAGACTCTATGTCCGTGTGTGAGATACTTGTTTGATCATGTGATTGCTCATATGCTACATTAATGCTTGCTTGGATGATACTATCTTTTATATTCCTAATAAGATCATTCACTTTGCTTGGTGATGAGTGCATGTTTTTAGTTATATATCATTTTGAGCGCTCCATCAAGATGTATGTGACATGGAAGAGTAACCCATGATCCTAATCGATTGTGCATTTGCATTCAAACGCAAATTCTAAATAATGCACAAATTTAGGGGGGGCTCTTGTTTATCAAATACTTCTCAAAGCGACGATGTATTTCAATCTTATTCATTTGTCGAAGCTTTGATCTATATTATGTCACCAATTACCAAAAAGGGGGAGATTGAAAGTGCAACTATCCCCGGGTGGTTTTGGAAATTGCTAACAACATATAGCTCATTGAACTAATGCTATCTCAAGATGATATTTCAGGAAAGTTCAAGGATTGGCATGGCATGGACTAGGAATGTGGACCCCTCAAAATGCTAAGGACAAAGGATTGGCTCAAGCTCAAGAATCTACATTTTCCAGTTTAGTGATCCAAGATCACATTGAGTCCATAGGAAAGCCAATACTATTAAAAGGGGATGAGGTGTTGATTAATGGGTTTCTTGCTCAAAAATGCTTAGTGATATGCTCCAAAACCCTCAAGCACTTTATCACATCCACATATGTCCCAACCAAAAGTCAAACTCGGCCCCACCTAAAAGTTCTATCCGACGCCACCGAGTTCATTTGACATAGCCACTGCCACCAAACCCTAATCATTTTGGTCTCACCGAAAGGGATCTCGGTCTCACCGAGATGGGATTGCAAACTCTCTGTTTCCCTTCGTAACATTTCGGTCTCACCGAGATGAGCGATCGGTCCCATCGATTTCGCAATGCAAACTCTCTGTTTCCTCTTCGTAACATTTCGGTCCCACCGAAACGAGCGAATCGGTCCCACCGAGTTTGCCTGGCCAACTCTCTGTAAGCTTATTACCGAAATCGGTCCCACCGAGTTTGTGTAATCGGTCTCACCAATATTATGTTATGCCCTAACCCTAATGAAATCGGTCCCACCGAGTTGATCATATCGGTCCCACCGAAATGCCTAACGGTCACATTATGAACTAAATCGATCTGACCGAGTTCTCTGAATCGGTCCCACCGAGTTTGGTAAATTATGTGTAACAGTTAGATTTTGTGTGGAGAATATATATACCCCTCCACCAACTCTTCACTCGTGGAGAGAGCCAGCAGAACATACCTACACTTCCATCATACATGTTCTTAGAGAGGACCACCTACTCAAGTGTTGAGATCAAGATATTCCATTCCTACCATATGAATCTTGTTCTCTAGCCTTCCCCAAGTTGCTTTCCACTCAAATCTTTCTTCCACCATATCCAAATCTGTGAGGAGCTGTTTATGTGTTGGGGAGACTATCATTTGAAGCATTTGAGCAAGGAGTTCATCATCAACACACCATCTATTAACTTTTGGAGAGTGGTGTCTCCTAGATTGGTTAGGTGTCACTTGGGAGCCTCTGACAAGATTGTGGAGTTGAACCAAGGAGTTTGTAAGGGCAAGGAGATTGCCTACTTTGTGAAGATCTACCCCTAGTGAGGCAAGTCCTTCGTGGGCGATGGCCATGGCGGGATAGACAAGGTTGCTTCTTCGTGGACCCTTCGTGGGTGGAGCCCTCCATGGACTCACGCAGCCGTTACTCTTCGTGGGTTGAAGTCTCCATCAACTTGGATGTACGATAGCACCGCCTATCAGAACCAAGACAAAAACAACTGGGTCTTCACTTGCGTTTGCTCCTCCAAACTCCTCCCTTTACCTTCATATGCAATTGTTTTACTTTCTGCTGCTACACTCTTAGAATTGCATGTGTAGTTTGATTGCTTGATTTGTGCTAAGTTGCTAAAATCTGCCAAGAATTAAAATTGGGAAAAGGCTAGATTTTTGTTTGGTAAAGTAGTCTAATCACCCCCCCTCTAGACATACTTTCGATCCTACAGTAGCACAGGAGATCACGTGCCATGAGCAACGCAGCCTGCGCGTTTGTGGCTCCGCGGCGAGCGTGAGACGACGAGCCCGCCGGGGTCAGTGATGGGGCCGCGGTGCGTTCGTCTCGCCGCATGAAGGGGGTGTAGAGACGAGGCCTCCTGCTCGTGTCGCGCCGGGCCAGTGGTGGCGTTGGCACCAGGCGATGGAGAACGGCGAGGAGGTCCGCAGGCGGGAGCTGTTTGAGAAACACGGGCGGCAAGGGCGGCCTGCCGCTCAGCACAGGCTCTGCGAGCGTCGCCATCAGGCCGGTGGGATGACGGGGCATGGATCGACAAAAGGGAAGCTTTGGCACACCCCTACCTGGCATGCCAAATGTCTGATCTTGGGTTCCGGCAAAACCCTTGAGGTTCAAACACTGGGGTCCGCACGAAGATCTCCCCATTCCGCTCTAGCTCGATCTCGCACTGGTTCCTAGGCCTAGCTCGTCGAACTCGAAGAACAAAGGACACAAGGGTTTATACTGGTTCGGGCCACCGTTGTGGTTTAATACCCTAATCCAGTGTGGTGTGGTGGCTTGCCTTATAGGTTGAGGAAGACTAGTATATGGGAAGAAAAACCTCCTAAGGAGAGGTGTTCTTGTGCTTGGAGAGAGCAAGGGCGGTCTTGATGATCCGATCCCTCCTTCTAGGTTTTGGGTTGGCTCCAGATGACATGCCCCATATGGTGGTGGCTAGTCCTATTTATAGAGGCTCGGGTCCTCTTCCCAAATATTGAGCGAGAAGGGATCCCACAACGGCCAATTTTGAAGGGGGGCAACTAGTACAAGCTATCCTCACAAAAGGTGGTCTTCGCCTGCCAAAGGCTCTGGTGGTGACACCGCCGTGGGCTCCGTGATGACCTCCATTATGCCATCCTAGTGGTCTTGGTCTTGTTGCACCAATATGGAAACCTTTGCCTGATGCCCCGGGACACCTCGCCTGCGCCTGCCCCTTTAGCACCAAAGAGGAAACTGGCACCCTGCGCCCGCTGGCGCCCGCTTGGCCTTGGTCGTCATGGCTCACGTCACGAGGACCTCATGAGGTGCCCCTTGCCTTGACATCTCCGCTCCTCGGAAGCCAGCCTAGTGAGGCCGCCCCAGGGGAGGTCTTGCGTCGCCCGCCTCGTGAGGATCAACCCCTCGCGAGGGTCTTGAGTGGTTGCTGATGTGGTTGGGCCGTACCAGGCCGCTGGATGAGCCACGCCCTGGGCTGCAGGCAGGCAAGTCTGGGTACCCTCATTCCCAGAACGCCAACAGTAGGTGCAAATGTCTCCAAACTCAACTCCAAGCTCCTCCTCATCCATAACGCCTCCAAAGATGAATGCCGTAGGAGGTGGCAAAGCATCACTCTCCTCCGAGACCGGAGAGAAAGTCTCATGTGCACTCGCGTAGCTTGACTCGGAGTCGTAGAGGGGCATCGTCTTCATGTTGTGGAAGAGGTTCATGCTCGTCGCCTTGGTTGAAGGGGATGGCCCATGATCGACCGTCTTGCTTCAGAGGCTTCCGAAGATGGAAGTGTCGTCCTCGCTCGTAGGTGGTCGCTTTGTTATTGAAGATGTCGAGGTAGGCTAACTCACGGGAAGTAGGCGAAGATGTCGTACGTCCGAAGATGGAGATGCCTTGAGAACACTTAGCGAAGATGCTGAAGTGGAGGTGGTAGCAGTAGCATCTTCTTGGTCATGTGTGTCTCGCGGTCTTCTCTTGTGCTCATGAAGCTTGGTCGTAGCTTGATGTAGATGTTGGGGAACGTAGTATTTCAAAATTTCCTACGATCACGCAAGATCTATCTACTAGATGCATAGCAACGAGAGGGGAGAGTGTGTCTACGTACCCTCGTAGACCGGGAGCGGAAGCATCTAGTGACGCGGTTGATGTAGCCAAACTTCTTCACGATCCAACCGATCAAGCACCGAACGTACGGAGCCTCCGTGTTCAGCACACGTTTATCTTGACGATCTCCCACGAGCTCTTCATCTAGTAAAGCTTCACGAGAGAGTTTCGTCAGCACGACGGCGTGGTGACGGAGATGATGAAGCTACCGGCGGTGGTGTGTTTCTGTGGAGAGGGGCACCCCACACGGTTGGGAGAGATCAACTGATCAACTTGTGTGTCTTTATGGTGCCCCCCACCCCCGTATATAAAGGAGTGGAGGAGGGGGAGAGGCCGGCCCTCTATGGCGCGCCTAGGAGGAGTCCTACTCCCACCGGGAGTAGGATTGCCCCCTTCCCCAGTTGGAGTAGGAGAGGAAAGGAAGGAGGAGTAGGAGAGAAGGAAAGGGGGGCGCCACCCCCCAAACCTTTTCCTATTCAGCCTCCTTCCCAAGGGGGGCGCACCAGCCCCTTGTGGGCTGGTGTGCTTCCTTCTTATGGCCCATAAGGCCCATAACTTCTCCGGGGGGGGG
>LR738713.1:282537175-282596808 GCA_902687465.1 Secale cereale | reverse complement strand
GGGGGGGTTCCGGTATCCTCCCGGTACTCCGGAAAAATGCCCGAACCGCTCGAAACCTTTCCGATGTCCGAATATAGCCTTCCAATATATCGATCTTTACGTCTCGGACATTCTGAGACTCCTCGTCATGTCCGTTGTTTCATCCGGGACACCGAACTACCTTCGGTACATCAAAACTCATAAACTCATAATACCGATCGTCATCAAACGTTAGGCGTGCGGACCCTACGAGTTCGAGAACTATGTAGACATGACCGAGACTCATCTCCCGTCAATAACCAATAGTAGAACCTGGATGCTCATATTGGCTCCTACATATTCTATGAAGATCTTTATCGGTCAAACCGCATAACAACATACGTTGTTCTCTTTGTCATCGGTATGTTACTTGCCCGAGATTCGATCGTCGATATCTCAATACCTAGTTCAATCTCGTTACCGGCAAGTCTCTTTACTCGTTCCGCAATACATCATCTCGTGAGTAACTCATTAATCATTTGCTTGCAAGGCTTATTATGATGTGCATTACCGAGAGGGCCCAGAGATACATCTCCGACACTTCGAGTGACAAATCCTATTCTTGATCTATGCCAACACCATGAACACCTTCGAAGACACCTGTAGAGCATCTTTATAATCACCTAGTTACGTTGTGACGTTTGATAGCACACAAGGTGTTCCTCCGATATTCGGCAGTTGCATAATCTCATAGTCATTGGAACATGTATAAGTCATGAAGAAAGCAATAGCAGTAAAACTAAACGATCATAGTGCTAAGCTAATGGATGGGTCTAGTCCATCACATCATTATCCTAATGATCTGATCCCATTGATCAAATGAAAACTCATGTCTATGGTTAGGAAACATAACCATCTTTGATCAATGAGCTAGTCTAGTAGAGGCATACTAGGGACACTCTGTTTTGTCTATGTATTCACACATGTACTAAGTTTCCGGTTAATACAATTCGATCATGAATAATAAACATTTATCATGATATAAGGAAATAAATAATAACTTTATTATTGCCTCTAGGGCATATTTCCTTCAATATCCCACTTGCACTAGAGTCAATAATCTAGTTCACATCTCCATGTGTTTTAGTACCGATAGTTCACTTCGTTATGTGAATAACACCCATATTTCACATCGCCATGAGACCAATACCCAAAGGGGTTACTAGAGTCAATAATCTAGTTCACATCGCTATGTGATTAACACACAAGAGTAGTAAGGTGTGATCATGTTTTGCTTGTGAGAGAAGTTTAGTCAACGGGTCTCACACATTCAGTTCCGTATGTATTGCGCAAATTTCTATGTCCACAATGCTCTGCATGGAGCTACTCTAGCTAATTGCTCCCACTTCCAATATGCATCCAGATTGATACTTAGAGTCATCTGGATTAGTGTAAAGCTTGCATCGGTGTAACTCTTTACGATGAACTCTTTATCACCTCCATAATAGAGAAACATTTCCTTAGTCATTCAGTAACTAAGGATAATTTTGACTGCTGTCCAGTGATCTACTCTTGGATCACTTTTGTACCTCCTTGCCAAACTCATGGTAAGGTACGCAACAGGTTTGGCACACAGCATGGCATACTTTATAGAACCTATGGCTGAGGCATAGGGAATGACTTTCATTCTTTCTCTATCTTCTGCCGAGGTCGGGCTTTCAGTCTTACTCAACTTCATACCTTACAACTCAGGCAAGAACTCCTTCTTTGACTGATCCATTTTGAACTACTTCAAAACTTGTCAAGGTATGTCCTCATTGAAAAAACTTATCAAGCGTCTTTATCTATCTCTATAGATCTTGATGCTCAATATGTAAGCAGTTTACTCGAGGTCTCTCTTTGAAAAAACTCCTTTCAAACACTCCTTTATGCTTTCTAGAAAGTTCTACATCATTTCTGATCGACAATATGTCATTCACATATACTTATCAGAAAAGGATGTAGTGCTCCCACTCACTTTCTTGTAAATACGGGCTTCTCCAAAAGTCTGTATAAAACCATATGCTTTGATCACCTCATCAAACCGTATATTCCAACTCCGAGATGCATGCACCAGTCCGTAGATGGATCGCTGGAGCTTGCACACTTTGTTAGCACCTTTCGGGTCGACAAAACCTTCTGGTTGCATCATATACAACTCTTCTTTAAGATATCCATTCAGGAATGTAGTTTTGACATCCATTTGCCAGATTTCATAATCACAAAATGCGGGAATTGCTAACATGATTCGGATAGACTTAAGCATCGCTATGGGTGAGAAAGTCTTATCGTAGTCAACTCCTTGAACTTGTCAAAAACCTTCCGCAACAAGTCGAGCTATGTAAACAGTAACATTACCATCAGCGTCGGTCTTCCTCTTGAAGATCCATTTATTTTCGATGGCTTGCCAATCATCGGGCAAGTCAACCAAAGTCCACACTTTGTTCTCATACATGGATCCCATCTCAGATTTCATGGCCTCAAGCCATTTTGCGGAACCGAGGCTCATCATCGCTTCCTCATAGTTCGTAGGTTCATCATGGTCTAGTAACATGACTTCCAGAATCGGGTTGGTGTAGGAATCACTGGAACTAATTTCTGTGATGTACTACTTTCCAATTCGGGAGAAGGTACAATTAGCTCATCAAGTTTCACTTTCCTCCCACTCACTTCTTTCGAGAGAAACTCCTTCTCTAGAAAGGATCCATTCTTAGCAGCGAATATCTTGCCTTCGGATCTGTGATAGAAGGTGTACCCAGCAGTCTCCTTTGGGTATCCCATGAAGAAACATTTCTCCGACTTGGGTTCGAGCTTATCAGGTTGAAGCTTTTTCACATAAGCATCGCAGCCCCAAACTTTAAGAAATGACAACTTTGCTTTCTTGCCAAACCACAGTTCATAAGGCGTCGTCTCAACGGATTTAGATTGTGCCCTATTTAACGTGAATGAAGCTGTTTCTAATGCATAACCCAAAACGATAGTGGTAAATCAGTAAGAGACATCATAGATCGCACCATATCTAATAAAGTACGGTTACGACATTCAAACACACCATTACGCTGTGGTGTTCCGGGTGGCGTGAGTTGTGAAACTATTTCACATTGTTTCAAATGAAGACCAAAATCGTAACTCACCTATTCGCCTCCACGATCAGATCGTAGAAACTTTGTTTTCTTGTTACGGTGATTTTCTACTTCACTCGGAAATTCTTTGAACTTTTCAAATGTTTCGGACTTGTGTTTCATCAAGTAGATATACCCATATCTGCTCAAATCATCAGTGAAGGTCAGAAAATAACGATACTCACCGCGAGCCTCAGCACTCATCGGTCCACATACATCAGTATGTATGATTTCCAACAAATCAGTTGCTCGCTCCATTGTTCCGAAGAATGGAGTTTTAGTCATCTTGCCCATGAGGCATGGTTTGCAAGCACCAAGTGATTCATAATCAAGTGATTCCAAAAGTCCATCACTATGGAGTTTCTTCATGCGCTTTATACCAATATGACCTAAACGGCAGTGCCACAAAAAATTGCACTATCATTATTAACCTTGCATCTTTTGGCTTCAATATTATGAATATGTGTATCACTACGATCGAGATCCAACAAACTATTTTTATTGGGTGTATGACCATCGAATGCTTTATTCATGTAAGTAGAATAACAATTATTCTATGACTTTAAATGAATAACCGTATTGCAACAAACATGATCAAATCATATTCATGCTCAATGCGAATACCAAATAAGATTTATTTAGGTCCTACACTAATCCCGAAAGTATAGGGAGTGTGTGATGATGATCATATCAATCTTGGAACCACTTCCAACATACATCATCACTTCTCCTTTAACTAGTCTCTATTCATTCTGCAACTTTCGTTTTGAGTTACTAATTTTTAGCGACTGAACCAGTATCAAATAACCAAGGGATGCTGATACGTCTCCAATGTATCTATAATTTTAGATTGTTCCATGCTATTATTTATGAAGTCTTGGATATTTAATAGGCTTTGTCATACACTTTTATATCATTTTTTGGACTAACCTACTAACCCAAAGGCCCAGTCCAGATTGCTATTTTTTGCCTGTTTCAGGGTTTTGCAGAAAAAGAATATCAAACGGAGTCCAAACGGAATGAAACCTTCGCAAGAGATATTTTTGGAGAAAATCACGCACAAGGAACTTGAGAACCACGTCAGGGGAGCCTCTAGGCGCCCACGAGGGTGGGGGCATGCCCCCTGCCTTGTGGGCCCCCCGAGCGTCCCCCGGTGTCCTCCTTCCTCCTATATAAGTCTACGTACGCCGAAACCATCAGCAACAGAGAGAAAACCCTAATTCCACCACCGTAACCTTCTTATCCCATAAGATCCCATGTTGGAGCCTGTTCCGGAGCTCCGCCGGAGGGGGATCCATCACGGAGTTCTTCTACATCATCATCATCGCCCTCACCATGAGTTGTGAGTAGTTTACCACGGACCTTCGGGTCCATAGCTAGTATCTAGATGGCTTCTTCTCTATCTCTCTGGATCTCAATACAAAGTTCTCCTCGGTCTTCGAGGAGATCTATTCGGTGTACTCTCTTTTTGCGGTGTGTTTGTCGGGATCTGATGAATTGTGAATTTATGATTAAGATTATCTATGAGAAATATTTGGTTCTTCTCTGAACTCCTTATGTGTGCTCATAATATCCTTGCAAGTCTCTTCGAATTATTGGTTTGGTTTGGCCTACTGGATCTACAGTTCTTGCAATGGGAGAAGTGCTTCGCTTTGGGTTCAATCTTGCGGTGTCCTTTCCCAGTGATAGTAGGGGCAGCAAGGCACGTATTGTATTGTTGCCATCGAGGATAAAAAGATGGGGTTTATATCATATTGCTTGAGTTTATCCCTCTACATCATGTCATCTTGCTTAAGGCGTTACTCTGTTCTTATGAACTCAATACACTAGATGCATGCTGGATAGCGGTCGATGTGTGGAGTAATAGTAGTAGATGCAGGCAGGAGTCGGTCTACTTGTCTCGGACGTGATGCCTATATACAATGATCATGCCTAGATAGTCTCATAATTATTCGCTTTTTTATCAATTGCTCGACGGTAATTTGTTTACCCGCCGTAGAATATCGCTATCATGAGAGAAGCCACTAGAGAACACTATGGCCCCGGGGTCTATTCTCAACATATCAATCTACATCTAATTTACTTTTTACGCTTTTACTTTCTGTTCTTATAAACAAAAATACCAAAAATATAAACTATCATCTCTATCAGATCTCACTTTCGTAAGTGACCGTAAAGGGATTGACAACCCCTTATCGCGTTCACTATGAAGTTCTTATTTGTTTGTGCAGGTGCGAGGGACTCGCGCGTGGTCTCCCACTGGATTGATACCTTGGTTCCCAAAAACTGAGGGAAATACTTACGCTACTGTGCTGCATCTCCCTTTCCTCTTCGAGGGAATACAATGCAAGCTCGAGAAGTAGCAAGAAGAATTTCTGGCGCCGTTGTCGGGGAGGCTTACGCAAAAGTCATATACCAAGTACCTATCACAAACCCTTATCCTTCGCATTACATTTTTTGCCTCTCGTTTTCCTCTCCCCCACTTCACCCTTGCCGTTTTATTTGCCCTTCTTCTGCCGTGTGTTTATCGTTCGCTTGCTTCTTGTTTGATTGTGTGTGTTGGATTGCTTGCTTGTCACTATGGCTCAAAACAATACCAAATTGTGTGACTTCTCCAATACCAACAATAATGATTTTGTTAGCACTCCGATTGCACCTATTACCGATGCTGAATCTTGTGAGATCAATGCTTCTTTGTTGAATCTTGTCATGAAAGATCAATTCTCCGGCCTTCCTAGTGAAGATGCCGCTACCCGTCTGAACAACTTTGTTGATTTGTGTGATATGCAAAAGAAAAGGGATGCGGATAACGATATTGTTAAATTGAAGTTATTTCCGTTTTCACTAAGAGATCGTGCTAAAACTTGGTTTTCCTCTTTGCCTAGAAATAGTATTGATTCGTGGAATAAGTGCAAAGATGCTTTTATCCCTAAGTATTTCTCTCCTAGGAACGATATTATGAACTTTAAGCAACTAGACCATGAGCATGTTGCACAAGCTTGGGAGAGAATGAAACTAATGATACGTAATTGTAATGCCCAGGATGGGACTATATCTCCTACGTGTCGAGGCACGACTTAGAGACATAACCCCATGCTGGAATGATCACAAGTTTGGTATCTTTGCACAACTCATGTAAAAGATGGGGATGGAAAACATAAAATAGTTGGCTTACACTCGCCACGTCACACAAATTCATTACATGATTCAGTCATCATACAAAAGAACATCACAGCCCATCTAAGGGTAAAATCCAAATGACAAGATACCAAACATAATTTAAATCCACAGGTCGGATCGAATCCTAGTAGAAGTACCACTACTGATCATCAGGATAACGAACATAGTAACGGCTACGCTCCTCGTCGTACTCCAGTCTAACTCGGTGCCATCACCTGGATAGCTCACCATCGGACCTGCATCTGGTGTGGTGAAGTAACTGTGAGCCACAGAGGACTCAGCAATCCCGTTCCCGGGTAACATGACTATTTAAGCCTTGGGAGTGGATAAGGCTGAAGAAAAGAACAAGTGTTTGCAGCAGCAACTAGCACTAGATTACGTAAAGAGAGCCAGAAGAGAAGGCGCCTCGGTCGAGAGATCCTAACCAAAGCCAGTCAAACATAACCCCACCGTGTTCATCTCCCGAAACCCCTTTCGGAAAATGACAGTCACGGTACACACGCTGGTAGTGTATTAGAACAATGTGTCAAGTTTTCTACAACCGGATATTAACAAGCTCCCATCTGCCACATAACCGTGGGCACGGCTTTCGAAAGTTCAAACCCTGCAGGGGTGTTCCAACTTTTCCCATGACAATCCCACGATCCGCGGAGTCGCAACTCCAAGGTGGGAAGGCCCGAGTATTCTCGGAATCCCTTGCTCAAGTACTCCGAACTAAGGTAAGGCTAATCCAGCAAATCCTCCCGGCGTGCCGACACCCTGATAGTAGCCGCGCGTATCTAGTCTCAGGCCACGACCGGATGAGCACAGCGTACAGTGGCCAAAACCCAAGTTGCCAAGGGGGGCCCCGCACACGACTCTAGTTTGGACCAACACTCAAATCGAGCACTAGCCCAGGGGGGTTGAATTAATTAATCCTCGGGTTAATTACTCCCTCGGTAAGGTTTTAGTTGTTTAGGCGAATAGTACCAATGTTGGGACTTGCTGGAAAAGACTTAGCACTTAGCGGTTTATCGAGGGGGTCCCATAAACCCCTAACCGTGTTAGGAACGCATGATCAAGGAACATAACACCGGTTTAAACGGTTCCTAGCGGCATGAGTGGAACAAATCACCGAGCAAAAGGCTTAGCCTTCCACCCATTACCAATATATAGAGTATTTCATTTTAAGCATTTATATAGTGTGATATAACCCAACAAAACTTCAACATGAAGCAAGCATCTTCAACTTCACCTGCAACTAGCAACGCTATAAGAGGGGCTGAGCGAAGCCTACGTATAGCCAATCAATGGTTTGCATAGGTAGGGTGGTTAGACATGATCATGGTTACAAGTAGGAGGCTGACAGGAAAGACATGGGCATCGAGGCACAACTATAGATCGAGACTTCTAGCAATAGGCAAAAATAGTAATGGTATCCGGGTTCGGTCATCTTGCCTGAAGAGTTGTCGTTCGGATCGTAAGAGGGGTCCTCATTCTCAAGCTCGGTAGTAACCTCGTGCTTGTACTCGTGCTCGGTCTCAGCTTCCGGCTCTAATCAACACAAGCACACAAGGCACGAATCAACAAGACGCAATGCGCACACAACAATGATGGATGCATGACTTATGCACTATGGGAGCTCAAAGAGCATGGAAAATTGCACTCAAGCAAAATACTTCAAAACATGATAACAATATGATATTATGAATCTACATGAAAAATCAATCAAGCTTCATATAAGACTTGCTCAAAACGGAGCTACGGGCTAAAAGTTATGCCCAAAACAAGAAATATGCACAAGCTGAAAATTACAGCAACATAGCAACTTCGGAGCACTAGATAAATAAGCCACATCACTCAAACATCATGGAAAAGAGCATGAACATAAACTAGACATATCCTACAGCAAATAAGTCCATTGGTGCACCCCCAAAGGAGCCACGAATCAATAGCAACAAGCTTGGACATATTGAACTTGACAACAAAATCCTGACAGCAGTATTTTATTGCAACTTTGGAGCAAAAGTTAAATATGCTACAGCCACTCAAATAAGCATGTGAGAGCATGAATGGATAGCCAACAATATATACTACAAGGAACCATCAAGAGTCACCCCAAAACTATCATGGATTGGTCTAGAACAACAAGCAAACATGGCATCTGGAAATTACAGATTCCAGACTTAGTGAAATTTCACTAAGTGTTAAAACAGCAGTTTCATCATGGCATCTTTGAGAGCAAGTTTAAGTCACCTCAAAACTAAACATGGCAAGTGGTGAGCACCACATCAAAGTACATATGATGGTGATTCCAAAACACCTAAGCATTCATCATGGAGATAAACATAACGGTAGCAACGAGCTCAACAAGATGGCATCTCATAACAAGTTTATCAACTAAACAGCCACATGGCACTTTGCAACGAAGATAAACATGTCAAGAATAAATCTATCATGCAACCTAACACAAACAACATGTAGAGCATGGCAAGACGAACACGTGGACATGTCATTTGCATCATTCGGATAAACGAGCTAAAAGATATCACTATGCAAAGATGGCATAAAAACATCACTAACAGCAGTTTATAACGGGATGCACTCTTGCAACAGAAAAATAAGCATCTAGATGACCACAAACATGCATGGCACAATGAAAAGAAACGTAGTGCTAGTCACCACGAACGTCTGGACATCTCATTCACTCAAATCGGAGCATCACACACAAAGTTATCCACGTTTGAATATTGCATCAGAGAAGGAAAAATACAGGGATTTAGAGGATTTAGGGTTCAACCTCTCAGATCTGAAGGAAAAATGGGCTCGGGCCGGATCTGCAGATCGGGCGCGGCCCGCGGAGAAGGCACAGCGGGGCGGCGAGGAAGTGGCCTTCGGCCCGTGGAGGCGGCGCCCTGGAGGGAGGCGGCCTGGCGAACGGCGGCCTGCGGAAGGGGTTCGAGCGGCCTGGCTCGGGCCTGGAGGCGGCCAAACCTGGCGCGGCGCGCGGCTGGCGGAGGCCCAGGCGCCCTGGCCCGACGCGCCTAGGGTTCCTGGCGGCGGATCGGGCCCCAAGTGACGGCGCGCGGCGACTCGCGCGATGCGGGACGGAGGGAACCGGATGGATCGGGCCGCCCAGGAGGCGATGCGGGAGCTGGCCGCTGGCTGGGGCGGAGTTGATGAGTGGGCCGGCTGCGGGCGATGGAAGGCCCAGGGGGAGGCGTCGGCCTGTGGGAGGAGCTGGCAAAGCGGAGTCAACGGCCCTGGGTGGGGCCTCGGGCGGAACGGATCGATCGATCGGGGCCTCAGGCGGAACGGATCGATCGATCGGGGCCTCCCTGCCCCGATCCGATCTGGCGGTTGCGCGAGCGAAGGACCCTGGCGGCGTTCGGTCTGGAGATCGACGGGGCTCCTGCGCGAGAGGAGGCTGGCGTCGAGAGGCTGGCTGGGTGGTGAGGGCGCCGGTGGGATGAGGTGGCGGTGGTGGTGAGGTGAGAGGAGGGAGGAGATGAGGTGGAGGAGTGGTGTCTTCCGGCGAGGTGGAGGAACTCCGGCGAGATTCCGGCGAAACTCCGGCGAAGCTCCGGTGAGGTGGTGGTGGCTAGAGGAAGAGGATGAAGTGGGGCTAGGGTTTCCTTGATTTGGGGCAAAATTGTGGGAGGTGGACAAATATATAGGCACAAGGAGCTAGGGTTGCCCAAATGGAGTGCGGTTTTCGGCCACACGATCAGGATTGGATGGCCTAGATGAAGGAAGTGGCTACGAGTGGTTTGGTGGGCTGTTGGAGGGGTGTCTTGGGCCTCAAAGTGGAGGCACTTTGAGCCCACGAGAATAACTGTTGGGGTAGAAAACGGACTCGAAACGCGACGAGATTTGACAGGCAGGTTACACACAACAAAACAACAACACACGACAAGTCTCGCGCCAAACCGGTAACGTTACACGGCCAAACACCAAAGTAGGCCTACGGGACGCCACGGACACGTGAGAGAGCTCCGGAACGCGAAACGGACAACGGGAAGGAACGCGTGGGACCGGATGCAACCGACAACACAAATGCAATGCGATGCATATGACTACATGATATGAATGAATGCCACACACGCACACAACAAAACGACGAAAACCCGAAAGACAAAGAACCCGGAATGGAAGTGATGAAGCCGGAAATATATTATATGCCCAAAAGGGAAAGTATTACATCCGGGGCATTACAAACTCTCCTCCACTACAAAAAGATCTCGTCCCGAGATCTAGGACTGGAAAAAGGAAGGGTACTCGGAACGAAGATGGTCTTCTCGTTCCCACGTAGCTTCTCGGTCGGTATGGTGTGACCACTTGACTTTCAAGAATTTGATGGACTTGTTGCGGGTCTTGCGCTCGATTTCTTCGAGAATAGCAACTGGGTGCTCTCGGTAGGACAAATCTTGTTGAAGATCAATCTCTTCAAACGGAATCATGCGTTCAGGTGCCTTGAAGCATTTGCGGAGTTGAGACACATGGAACACATCATGAACATTGGCGAAGTTGGAAGGGAGCTCAAGTTGATAGGCTAGATCGCCTCTTTTGCTAAGGATCTTGAAAGGCCCGACGTATCTAGGAGCAAGCTTTCCTTTGATACCGAATCTTTGGGTGCCTTTCATAGGAGAAACACAGAGATAAACATGATCACCAATGTTGAAAGCCAAATCACGATGCTTGCCGTCATAGTAGCTCTGCTGACGCGACTGAGAGGCCTTGAGATTCTCACGTATGACTTTGCACATTTCTTCGGCTTCTGAGATCAAGTCATTGCCAAGAAGTTGACGTTCACCTGTTTCGGACCAGTTGAGAGGGGTATGGCACTTTCTGCCATAGAGGATTTCAAATGGAGCTTTGCCTGCACTTGCTTGAAAGCTGTTGTTGTAAGAGAACTCGGCAAATGGAAGGCAATCTTCCCATTTCATGCCAAAAGATATGACACAGGCTCTAAGCATGTCTTCTAGAATCTGATTCACTCGCTCGACTTGACCACTAGTCTGAGGGTGGAAAGCAGTGCTGAACCTGATCTTAGTGCCCATGGCGGACTGAAAGGAGTCCCAGAACTTTGAAGTGAACAAACTTCCACGGTCTTAGGAGATAACTTGAGGGATGCCATGTAAGGACACAATTCTGGAAGTGTACAACTCTGCCAATTGAGCTGCATTGATGGATTCTTTGACTGGAAGGAAGAGAGCGACTTTGGTAAGCTTGTCAATCACCACAAAGATAGAATCATTCCCTCTCTTGGACTTCGGAAAGCCAGTGACGAAATCCATTTCAATGTGGTCGAATTTCCACTCGGGAATAGGAAGAGGTTGGAGAAGACCGGCTGGACGTTGATGCTCTGCCTTCACTCTTCTGCAAACATCACATTCATTCACGAATTGGGCAATTTCCCTTTTCATGCGTGTCCACCAGTAAGATTGCTTGAGATCTTGATACATCTTGGAACTACCAGGATGAATGGAAAGGAGTGAATCATGTGCTTCTTCCATTATGAGCTTCCTGAGATCTCCTTTGGGAACAACGAGTCTGTCCTCAAAGAACAATGTATCTCTCTCATCAACACGATAGCACTTGTATTTCGGAGTGCCCTTTGCAATACCATGTTTCACCTTCTGCACCATGGCATCACTGAGTTGGGCCTCACGGGCCTGATCTTCCAAGGTAGGAGCAACTTGAAGATTTGCAAGAAAACCCTGCGGAACAACTTGGAGGTTGAGTTTCCTGAAAGCTTCACAAAGCTCAGACTGGAACGGCTTGATAAGAAGGCTGTTGCAATATGCCTTTCTGCTCAAAGCATCTGCAATCACATTTGCCTTGCCAGGAGTGTATTCGATGCTGGGATCATACTCTTGGATCATTTCAACCCAACGAGTCTGGCGGAGGTTCAGATTCGGCTGTGTGAAGATGTACTTCAAGCTCTTGTGATCAGTGAAGATGTCGACTTTTCTGCCCAACAACAGATGTCTCCACGTAATCAAAGCATGTACCACAGCTACTAGCTCGAGATCATGTGTGGGGTAGTTCTTCTCACTTGGCTTGAGCTGACGAGAAGTGTAAGCCACAATTCTCTTGTCTTGCATAAGCACACCACCAAGACCTTGAAGAGAAGCATCACAGAATACTTCGTAGGGCTTGGATTCATCTGGAGGAGTAAGAGCTGGAGCAGAGACGAGCTTTTCTTTGAGAGTTTTGAATGCCACTTCACACTCTGGAGACCAAAAGTATTTGACATTCTTCTGCAGCAAGTTGGAGAGAGGCTTGGCAATCTTGGAGAAGTTCTCAACGAACCTTCTGCAATAGCTGGCAAGACCAAGAAAGCTTCAGAGTTTCTTGACGTTCTGAGGAGCTTCCCAGTTGACAATTGCTTCAACTTTCTCGGGATTTACCGCAATACCGTCAGCGGAGATGATATGGCCCAGGTACAAAACCTTATCGAGCCAAAATTCGCACTTGGAGAACTTGGCATAGAATTTATGCTCACGGAGTCGATCAAGAACCAGACGTAAGTGCTTTTCGTGATCTTCTTCATTCTTTGAAAATACCAGAATATCATCCAGATACACAAGCACAAACTCACCGGTGTAGGGGTTGAAGATGTAGTGCATCATTCTCGAGAAGGTAGGAGGAGCATTGGCGAGACCAAAAGACATGACTGTATACTCGTATGAACCGTAGCTCGTTCTGAAGGCAGTCTTGGGGATGTCTTCCTCGCGACTGCGAATTTGGTGATAGCCCATTCGGAGATCGAGCTTAGATAACACTTTAGCTCCTTTGAGCTGCTCGAACAGTTCATTGATGTTGGGGAGCGGATACTTGTTATTTATTGTCTTCTTGTTCAATGGCCTGTAATCAACGCAGAGGCGCTCCGTGCCATCCTTCTTCTTGACAATTAAGACACCACAGCCCCAAGGAGACGTACTAGGCCTGATGAGACCCATACGCTCCTGTTCATCAAGCTGCTTCTTCAATTCCTTCAATTCTTCGGGAGAGAGCTTGTACGGACGCCGGCATGCTGGCTCAGTACATGGCTCGAGTTCAATGACGAATTCCACCTTACGGTGTGGAGGCATGCCTGGAAGTTCTTCAGGAAAGACGTCTTGGTATTCGTTTACCACCGAAATTTGAGAGATGGCATTAATCTCGCCCTTATCATTGAGAGAGAAAAGCCTAATAGTGTTATCCCTGGAGGCAAAGATAATCACATCTTCATCGGAATGAGTAATCTTGACTTCCTTCTGTGCACAATCAATTTGAGCATCATGCGGAGAAAGCCAGTCCATTCCGAGGATAAGGTCGATGTCGGAATTACCGAGAATAACCGGATTAGCCAGAAAGCGATAATCACCCATGCGAATAGATACATTCGGAGCAAAGTTGTTGGAGTTCATAAGCAAACCCGGAGAAAGCACAGACATCGGTCTAGGCAAAGCTTGCAATGGCATATCATGTGACAATGCAAAAGGTCTTGACATGAAAGAATGTGAAGCACCTGAATCGAACAAGACTTTTGCAGGAAAAGAGTGAACTGAGAGGTTACCCAAAATCACATCAGAAGAATTCTCCGCTTGCGCTGCATTCATCAGATTCACCCTGGCAGACTTTGGATTATGCTTGACAATAGCTGTACTGACAGGTGGAGGTGGCGGAAGGCGCCTTGGGTTCGGGCATCTGTTAGCATAGTGACCCTTCTGAGAGCACTTGTTGCAGACAACTTCTGAGAGAGGACGGAAATGAGAACCACTTGACTTGGAACCTTGAGACTGAAACTGGTTCTTCGACTGGTTGGTCGGGTTGGGTGGGTGGGAGAAACCACGTCCACTAGAGTTCTTGTTGCTGTTGGAGTTGTTGTAGGGAGCTCGAATCACTGGAGGTGGAGGAAGCCAAAATTTCTGTTGTTTCGAGACCATCTGAGACGATGAGGAGGAGTGAACGGCATCTTGAATCCTCTTTTTAGAAGCCTCCATCTTGAGCTGGGCTACCTCTTGCTTCAAAGCCATGTTATAGAATTTGTCGAATTCATCGGGCTCGAACAAGGTGAGAGCAAGTTGAAGTTCATCTTTGAGACCTCCTCGGAACTGATAGATTTTGCTCTTGGCATCAGGAATGTCTTGCTTAGCATAGCGGGCGAGGTTTTGGAACTTGTCATTATACTGGTAGACAGTCATAGAGCCCTGCTTCAGGTTGCGGAATTGCTCACGCATACCCTCGATGACACTTGTTGGAATGTGGTGAGAGCGAAAATTCTTGCAGAAATCCTCCCAAGAGATCACACGACCTGGCCTGGAGTCTTTGTACTGCTGCCACCAGTCAGCTGCTTGGTCTTTGAGTTGGAAGGCTGCAAACTTCACATAATCCTCTTCTCTTACGTTACTGCACTCAAAATGCTTCTTAATATCGGTTAACCAATCTTCAGCATCGAGAGGGTCGACACAGTAACTGAAAGCTTTTGGATTATTGGCCAAGAACTGGTTAAGAGTAGCATGGTGCTACTGGTTGAAGAAGTTGCCTTGATTCCCTGGAACACCCTGATTAGCTTGATTAGCTTGCATCTGCTGCATCATCTGCATCAACATCTGGGTGTTCTGATTTGTAGTCTGCATAATCGCTCTCCAAGCCTCAGACGGAGGAGGAGGGGAAGGAGGACGATCTGGAACCTCTTCACCCTCTGGGTTAGCGTTGGGAACCCGTTTCGGAGCCATCCTGAAAGAGATGACCACGAATCAGCAATTTGATTGAAAGAAGGTATAAGCTGAATCAACGGATTGAAATGCAACATAGTCTTCACAATAATCATTCGAACAAGAGGAACGAATGAAATTCTCAGTTAAATGATAACATCAATCTTCACGAGAAGCCACATAGGGGACAAAAGGTAAATAAGAAAAACAAACAAGGTACAGACGGAAACAAACACAAGATAGGAGCTTCGTTCTAACATCTTTGTGCTGAAAGCTTCTGAACGCATTACGAAAGGGTTTTGCAATCCCCGGATCAGCATAGCCAAGGACCCTTTAAGATGCAACTCCCGATCGGAACATCGGTCATAAAACCACTTTACTCAATGTAGAACCCCGAACTCGCTAACCTGCATTCGTTGGAAGAATGCATACGATCTACTGGATAAACCCACCTATGAATTTCCGAAAGTTTCCAGTTATGCAATCAGGTGTTGGGGATACAGGGGAAGCATCGCGCAATCAACTCTAAACCTACATCCAGCTGTATCCATCCTTCAACACATAACCAGTCTTTCTCAGAAACTGTCTACCTCGGACCTTCGAAAAGCATCCACTATAACAAGCTATGGCAATACTCCCGAACTACCTCCCCAGTACTGGGTGATGTCGGGGTTATCTTACCACTAACCGCATAGGAGAGATTTTCGATGTCGGCCGTCTTAAGTATTTAGTACTGCCGCAATATGCTTGTGACGACAATACCCCAAAGCTCAACTCCCCGGGACACTGCCACAACCCCTAATGTCAGGAGGCATCGAGAACAATATTCTCGTCACAAGAACATCGAAACAATCCCAGAATACTCGCGAGATTCCTAAAAAAAATTTGGTTCAATTTTTGAAGATAGAAGAGACAAGAGTAGACGTCAGGAGTCCTCACCAGAGAGAAAGGGGATGAGAAGCAAAGAATTCCTACTCTCCGATATAAATATAGGACTCAAAATATTTTTAGTGTGTGCCTAGACTCGACCGTCAACGATTCGATCAATCAGTGGGGGCTCCTAGGTCGGAGAAGGCTCTGAATACCAACTTGTAATGCCCAGGATGGGACTATATCTCCTACGTGTCGAGGCACGACTTAGAGACATAACCCCATGCTAGAATGATCGCAAGTTTGGTATCTTTGCACAACTCATGTAAAAGATGGGGATGGAAAACATAAAATAGTTGGCTTACACTCGCCACGTCACACAAATTCATTACATGATTCAGTCATCATACAAACGAACATCACAGCCCATCTAAGGGTAAAATCCAAATGACAAGATACCAAACATAATTTAAATCCACAGGTTGGATCGAATCCTAGTAGAAGTACCACTACTAATCATCAGGATAACGAACATAGTAACGGCTACGCTGCTCGTCGTACTCCCAGTCTAACTCGGTGCCATCACCTCGATAGCTCACCATCGGACCTGCATCTGGTGTGGTGAAGTAACTGTGAGCCACAAAGGACTCAGCAATCCCGTTCCCGGGTAACATGACTATTTAAGCCTTGGGAGTGGATAAGGCTGAAGAAAAGAACAAGTGTTTGCAGCAGCAACTAGCACTAGCTTACGTAAAGAGAGCGAGAAGAGAAGGCGCCTCGGTCGAGAGATGATCACTAAGTGATCATAACTAAAGCTAGTCAAACATAACCCCACCGTGTTCATCTCCCGAAACCCCTTTCGGAAAATGACAGTCACGGTACACACGCTGGTAGTATATTAGAACAATGTGTCAAGTTTTCTACAACCGGATATTAACAAGCTCCCATCTGCCACATAACCGCGGGCACGGCTTTCGAAAGTTCAAACCCTGCAGGGGTGTTCCAACTTGGCCCATAACAAGCCCACGATCCGCGGAGTCGCAACTCCAAGGTGGGAAGGGCCGAGTATTCTCGGAATCCCATGCTCAAGATACTCCGAACTAAGGTAAGGCTAATCCAGCAAATCCTCCCGGCGTGCCGACACCCTGATAGTAGCCGCGCGTATCTAGTCTCAGGCCACGACCGGATGAGCACAGCGTACAGTGGCCAAAACCCAAGTTGCCAAGGGGGGCCCCGCACACGACTCTAGTTTGGACCAACACTCAAATCGAGCACTGGCCCAGGGGGGTTGAATTAATTAATCCTCGGATTAATTACTCCCTCGGTAAGGTTTTAGTTGTTTAGGCGAATAGTACCAATGTTGGGACTTGTTGGAAAAGACTTATTATTTAGCGGTTTACCGAGGGGGTCCCATAAACCCCAACCGTGTTAGGAACGCATAATCAAGGAACATAACACCGGTTTAAATGGTTCCTAGCGCCATGAGTGGAACAAATCACCGAGCAAAAGGCTTAGCCTTCCACCAATTACCAATATATAGATGATTTCATTTTAAGCATTTATATAGTGTGATATAACCCAACAAAACTTCAACATGAAGCAAGCATCTTCAACTTCACATGCAACTAGCAACGCTATAAGAGGGGCTGAGCGAGGCCTACGTATAGCCAATCAATGGTTTGCATAGGTAGGGTGGTTAGACATGATCATGGTTACAAGTAGGAGGCTGACAGAAAAGACATGGGCATCGAGGCAAAACTATAGATCGAGACTTCTAGCAATAGGTAAAAACAGTAATGGTATCCGAGTTTGGTCATCTTGCCTGAAGAGTTGTCGTTCGGATCGTAAGAGTGGTCCTCATTCTCAATCTCGGTAGTAACCTCGTGCTCGTACTCGTACTCGGTCTCAGCTTCCGGCTCTAATCAACACAAGCACACAAGGCACGAATCAACAAGACGCAATGCGCACACAACAATGATGGATGCATGACTTATGCACTATGGGAGCTCAAAGAGCATGGAAAATTGCACTCAAGCAAAATACTTCAAAACATGATAACAATAGGATATTATGAATCTACATGAAAAATCAATCAAGTTTCATATAAGACTTGCTCAAAACGGAGCTACGGGCTAAAAGTTATGCCCAAAACAAGAAATATGCACAAGCTGAAAATTACATCAACATAGCAACTTCGGAGCACTAGATAAATAAGCTACAACACTCAAACATCATGGCAAAGAGCATGAACATAAACTAGACATATCCTACAGCAAATAAGTCCATTTGTGCACCCCCAAAGGAGCCACGAATCAATAACAACAAGCTTGGACATATTGAACTTGACAACAAAATCCTGACAACAGTATTTTATTGCAACTTTGGAGCAAAAGTTAAATATGCTACAACCACTCAAATAAGCATGTGAGAGCATGAATGGATAGCCAACAATATATAATACAAGGAACCATCAAGAGTCACCCCAAAACTATCATGAATTGGTCTAGAACAACAAGCAAACATGGCATCTGGAAATTACAGATTCCAGACTTAGTGAAATTTCACTAAGTGTTAAAACAGCAGTTTCATCATGGCATCTTTGAGATCAAGTTTAAGTCACCTCAAAACTAAACATGGCAAGTGGTAAGCACCACATCAAAGTACATATGATGGTGATTCCAAAACACCTAAGCATGCATCATGGAGATAAACATAACGGTAGCAACGAGCTCAACAAGATGGCATCTCATAACAAGTTTATCAACTAAACAGCCACATGGCACTTTGCAATGAAGATAAACATGTCAAGAATTAATCTATCATGCAACTTAACACAAACAACATGTTGAGCATGGCAAGACGAACATGTGGACATGTCATTTGCATCATTTGGATAAACGAGCTAAAAGATATCACTATGCAAAGATGGCATAAAAACATCACTAACAGCAGTTTATAACGGGATGCACTCTTGCAACAGAAAAATAAGCATCTAGATGACCACAAACATGCATGGCACAATGAAAAGAAACGTAGTGCTAGTCACCACGAACGTCTGGACATCTCATTCACTCGAATCGGAGCATCACACACAAAGTTATCCACGTTTGAATATTGCATCAGAGAAGGAAAAATACAGGGACTTAGAGGATTTAGGGCTCAACCTCTCAGATCTGAAGGAAAAATGGGCTCGGGCCGGATCTGCAGATCGGGCGCGGCCCGCGGAGAAGGCACAGCGGGGCGGCGAGGAAGTGGGCTTCGGCCCGTGGAGGCGGCGCCCTGGAGGGAGGCGGCCTGGCGAACAGCGGCCTGCGGAAGGGGTTCGAGTGGCCTGGCTCGGGCCTGGAGGCGGCCGAACCTGGCGCGGCGCGTGGCTGGCGGAGGCCCAGGCGCCCTGGCCCGACACGCCTAGGGTTCCTGGCGGCGGATCAGGGCCCAAGTGACGGCGCGCGGCGGCTCGCGCGATGCGGGACGGAGGGAACCGGATGGATCGGGCCGCCCAGGAGGCGATGCGGGAGCTGGCCGCTGGTTGGGGCGGAGTTGATGAGTGGGCCGGCTGCGGGCGATGGAAGGCCCAGGGGGAGGCGTCGGCCTGCGGGAGGAGCTGGCGAAGCGGAGTCAACGGCCCTGGGCGGGGCCTCGGGCGTAACGGATCGATCGATCGGGGCCTTCGTGCCCCGATCCGATCTGGCGGCTGCGCGAGCGAAGGACCCTGGCGGCGTTCGGTGTGGAGATCGACGGGGCTCCTGCGCGAGAGGAGGCCGGCGTCGGGAGGCTGGCTGGGTGGTGAGGGCGCCGGTGGGATGAGGTGGCGGTGGTGGTGAGGTGAGAGGAGGGAGGAGATGAGGTGGAGGAGTGGTGTCTTCCGGCGAGGTGGAGGAACTCCGGCGAGATTCCGGCGAAGCTCCGGCGAGGTGGTGGTGGCTGGAGGAAGAGGATGAAGTGGGGCTAGGGTTTCCTTGATTTGGGGCAAAATTGTGGGAGGTGGACAAATATATAGGCACAAGGAACTAGGGTTGCCCAAATGGAGTGCGGTTTTCGGCCACACGATCAGGATTGGATGGCCTAGATGAAGGAAGTGGCTACGAGTGGTTTGGTGGGCTGTTGGAGGGGTGTCTTGGGCCTCAAAGTGGAGGCACTTTGAGCCCACGAGAATAACTGTTGGGATAGCAAACGGACTCAAAACGCGACGAGATTTGACAAGCGGGTTACACACACCAAAACAACAACACACGACAAGTCTCGCGCCAAACCGGTAACGTTACACGGCCAAACACCAAAGTAGGCCTACGGGACGCCACAGACACGTGAGAGAGCTCCGGAACGCGAAACGGATAACGGGAAGGAACGCGTGGGACCGGATGCAACCGACAACACAAATGCAATGCGATGCATATGACTACATGATATGAATGAATGCCACACACGCACACAACAAAACGACGAAAACCCGAAAGACAAAGAACCCGGAATGGAAGTGATGAAGCCGGAAATATATTATATGCCCAAAAGGGAAAGTATTACATCCGGGGCATTACAGTAATTGCCCTACCCATGGTTTGAATCTATGGATGATTATTCAGAATTTTTATGCTGGCTTGAATTTTGCTTCTAGAAATCTTTTAGATTTGGCCGCAGGAGGCACTTTCATGGAAACTACCTTAGGATAACCTACCAAACTCCTAGATAATATTATGGTTAATTATTCTCAATGGCACACCGAAAGATCTACTAGTAAAAAAGTGCATGCTATTGAAGAAATTAGTGTTTTGAGTGGAAAGATGGATGAACTTATGAAATTATTTGCTGCTAAGAGTGCTTCTTCTGATCCTAATGATATGCCTTTGTCCACTTTGATTGAAAATAACAATGAATCTTTGGATGTGAATTTTGTTGGTAGGAATAATTTTGGTAACAATGCTTATAGAGGGAACTTTAATCCTAGGCCTTTTCCTAGTAATTCCTATAATAATTATGGTAATTCCTACAACAACTCTGATGGAATGATGCCTTCTGAATTTGAAACAAGTGTTAAGGAGTTTATGATCTCGCAAAAGAAATTCAATGCTATGCTTGAAGAGAAATTGCTTAAGATTGATGAATTGGCTAGAAGTGTGGATAGAATTACTCTTGATGTTGATTCTTTGAAACTTAGATCTATCCCACCTAAGCATGGTATCAATGAGTCTCTCAAAGCCATGAGAATTTCCATTGATGAATGCAAAGAGAGAACAGAGAGGATGCGTACTAAAAGAGAGAATTATATTAAAGCGTGTTCTTCTAGTTATCATGAAAATAAAGATGAAGATCTCAAAGTTATTGATGTGTATCCTATTAGATCCTTGTTTACTAGTATAAATCTTGATGAAGATAGGATTGGAGATGATTCTGCTTTAAGGTGTCCCAATGATTCCGAGTTTTTAGATCTTGATGCTAAAATTGTTAAAAGTGGGAGTGAAGAGATTAAAAATTTGCATAGTGATGAACCCACTACTTTGGATTTCAAGGGATTCACTTATGATAATTGCTCTTTGATTGATTGTATTTCCTTGTTGCAATCCGTACTAAATTCTCTGCATGCTTATAGTCAAAATAAAGCTTCCACCAAAGACATAGCTGATGCTTTGATGCAATCTTATAAAGAAAAACTTGAGTTAGAAGTTTCTATCCCGAGAAAGGTTTATGATGAGTGGGAACCTACTATTAAAATAAAAATAAAAGATCATGAATGCTATGCTTTGTGTGATTTGGGTGCTAGTGTCTCCACTATACCAAAAACTTTGTGTGATTTGCTAGGTTTCCATGAGCTTGATGATTGTTCTTTAAATTTGCATCTTGCGGATTCCACTATTAAGAAACCTATGGGAAGAATTAATGATGTTCTTATTGTTCCCAATAGGAAGTATGTGCCCGTAGATTTCATTGTTCTTGATATAGATTGCAATCCTTCATGTCCTATTATTCTTGGTAGACCTTTCCTTGGAACGATTGGTGCAATTATTGATATGAAGGAAGGAAATATTAGATTCCAAATTCCGTTAAGGAAAGGCATGGAACACTTTCCTAGAAATAAAATCAAATTACCATATGAATCTATTATGAGAGCCACTTATGGATTGCCTTCCAAGGATGGCAATACCTAGATCAATCTTGTATCGTGCCTAGCTAGGGGCGTAAAACGATAGCGCTTGTTGGGAGGCAACCCATTTTTATATTTTTTGTTTTTGATGCTGTTTGGGAATAAATATTGCATCTAGCTTCTGTTTAGATGTTGTTTCATGTTTTGTTTTGTGTTTGTGCCAAGTAGAACCTTTGGGAAGACTTGTGTGAAGTTTATGTGATCTTGTTGTGAAAAACAGAATCGTTAGCGCTCGCTAGAATGGTCGTGAGATTTTACTGGAGCGTGATATTTAGTTGATTATTTTTGCAGATGATTAATAGACAAATTACTCATGTTTACCAATTTAGTTTGAATTTTTTGGAGTTACAAAAGTATGTGAAACATGCTGATTACTACAGACTGTTCTGTTTTTGACAAATTCTGTTTTCCGTGTGTTGTTTGCTTATTTCAATGCATCTATGAGTAGTATTGGTAAGTATGAACCATAGAGAAGTTGGAATAAAGTAGGTTTAACACCAATATAAACAAAGAATGAATTCATTGCAGTACCTTTGAGTGGTGGTTTTCTTTCTTATACTAACGGAGCTCACGAGAATTTTTGTCTAAGTTTTGTGTTGTGAAGTTTTCAAGTTTTGAGTTTTGCTTTGATGGACTATGGAACAAAGAGTAGCAAAGGCATAAGCTTGGGGATGCCCATGGCACCCCAAGTAAAATTCAAGGACAATAAAAAGCCTAAGCTTGGGGATGCCCCGGGAAGGCATCCCCTCTTTCGTCTTCATCCATCGGTAACTATACTTGGAGCTATATTTTTATTCACCACATGATATGTGTTTTGCTTGGAGCATCTTGTATAATTTGAGTCTTTGCTTGTTAGCTTGTCACAATCATCCTTGCTGGACACACCTATTTGAGAGAGTTAAATATGGCCTAGAAATTGTTAGAACACTCTATGTGCTTCGCTTATATCTTTTGAGTTGAATAGTTTTTGCTCTAGTGCTTCATTATATCTTTTAGAGCACGGTGGTGGTAATATTTTGTAGAAATTGTTGAACTCTCATGCTTCACTTATATCTATTCGAGAGTTTATTAAAACAGCATGGTAATGTTTTTAGGCTATAAAACTAGTCTTCACATTGTAGACATCCAATATCAATGTAGTAAAAACTTTCACACTAAGTGCATTGAATATAATGAGATGTTGGATGCTTGATAATTGTTTTGAGATATGAGGATAGTGATATTAGAGTCATTCTAGTGGAGTTATTATGAAATTGAGAAATACTTGTGTTAAGGTTAGTGATTCCTGTAGCATGCACGTATGGTGAACCGCTATGTGACGAAGTTGGACCATGAGGTATTTGTAAAGTGCCAACCTTTGGGTGGAGGTCGGGGGCGCGCGATGGTTAACTCCTACCGACCTCCCCCTAGGAGCATGTGTTGATTGCTTTGTTTTGATGACTCGTAGATTTTTGCAATAAGTATATGAGTTCTTACGACTAATGTTGAGTCCATGGATTATAAGCACTCTCACCCTTCCACCATTGCTAGCCTCTCTTGTACCGCGCAACTTTCGTCGGTGCCATAAACCCACTATATATCCTTCCTCAAAACAGCCACCATATTATTCCTCAAAACAGCCACCATACCTACCTATCATGGCATTTCCATAGCCATTCCGAGATATATTGTCATGCAACTTTCCACCGTTCCGTTCATATTGCCATGCATGATCATGTAGTTGACATCGTATTTGTGGCAAGGCCACCATGCATAATTTTTCATACATGTCACTCTTGTTTCATTGCACATACTGGTACACCGTCGGAGGCATTCATATAGAGTCATACTTTGTTGTAGTATTGAGTTGTAATATCGAGTTGTAATGAAAGTGTGATGATCATCATTATTAGAGCATTGTCCCATGGGAGGAAAGGCTAAATCAATAAATCCCCTTCGCAAAAAAAGGCCAAAGAAAAAAAAGAAAGGCCCAAAAAAGGGACAATTGCTACTATCTTTTTTCCACACTTGTGCTTCAATGTACACCATGTTCTTCATTGTAGAGAGTCTCATGCTTAGTCACTTTATATACTTGTGGGAATTTTTGTTATAGAACTTGGCTTGTATATTCCAACGATGGGCTTCCTCAAATGCCCTGGGTCTTCGTGAGCAAGCAAGTTGGATGCACAACCACTAGTTTCTTTTGTTGAGCTTTCATACATATTTAGCTCTAGTGCATCCGTTGCATGGCAATCCCTACTCACTCACATTGATATCTATTGATGGGCATCTCCATAGCCCGTTGATACGCCTAGTTGATGTGAGACTATCTCCCTCCTTTTTGTCTTCTCCACAACCACCTCTCTATTCCACCCATAGTGCTATGTCCATGTCCCACACTCATGTATTGCGTGAAAGTTGAAAGGTTTGAAAGAATAGAGTATGAAAACAAGTGCTTGGCTGAAATCGGGGTTGTGCATGATATGAATATTTTGTGTGATGAAGAGGGAGCATAGCCAGACTATATGATTTTGTAGGGATAACTTTCTTTAGACATAGTATTTTGAGAAGACATGATTGCTTTGTAAGTATGCTTGAAGTATTATTATTTCTTATGTCAATATAGACTTTTATCTTGAATCTTTCAGATCTGAACATTCATGCCACAATCAAGATAATTACATTGAGAAACTATGTTGGTTAGCATTCCACATCGAAAATTCTTTCTTTATCCTTTACCTACTCGAGGACGAGTAGGAATTAAGCTTGGGGATGCTTGATACGTCTCCAACGTATCTATAATATTTTATTGTTCCATGCTATTATTTATGAAGTCTTGGATGTTTAATGGGCTTTGTCTAACACTTTTATATCATTTTTGGGACTAACCTACTAACCCAAAGGCCCAGTCCAGATTCCTGTTTTTTGCCTGTCTCAGGGTTTTGCAGAAAAAGAATATCAAACGGAGTCCAAATAGAATGAAACCTTCGCAAGAGATATTTTTGGAGAAAATCACACACATGGAACTTGAGAACCACGTCAGGGGAGCCTCGAGGCACCCACGAGGGTGGGGGAGCCCCCCTTCCCAGGGTGCACCCCCTGCCTCGTGGGCCCCTCGAGTGTCCCCCGGTGTCCTCCTTCCTCCTATATAAGTCTACGTACCCCGAAACCATCAGCAACAGAGAGAAAACCCTAATTCCACCGTCGTAACTTTCTGTTCCCGTGAGATCCCATCTTGGAGCCTATTCCGGAGCTCCGCCGGAGGGGGATCCATCACGGAGTTCTTCTACATCATCATCATGGCCCTCACCATGAGTTGTGAGTAGTTTACCACAAACCTTCGTGTCCATAGTTAGTATCTAGATGGCTTCTTCTCTCTCTCTCTGGATCTCAATACAAAGTTCTCCTCGGTCTTCAAGGAGATCTATTCGATGTAATCTATTTTTGCGGTGTGTTTGTCGGGATCCGATGAATTGTCAGTTTATGATTAAGATTATCTATGAGAAATATTTGGTTCTCCTCTGAACTCTTTGTGTGTGCTCATAATATCCTTGCAAGTCTCTTCGAATTATTGGTTTGGTTTGGCCTACTGGATCTATAGTCTTGCAATGGGAGAAGTGCTTGGCTTTGGGTTCAATCTTGCGGTGTCCTTTCCCAGTGAAAGTAGGGGCATCAAGGCACGTATTGTATTGTTGCCATCGAGGATAAAAAGATGGGGTTTATATCATATTGCTTGAGTTTATCCCTCTACATCATGTCATCTTGCTTAAGGCGTTACTCTGTTCTTATGAACTCAATACACTAGATGCATGCTGGATAGCGGTCGATGTGTGGAGTAATAGTAGTAGATGCAGGCAGGAGTCGGTCTACTTGTCTCGGACGTGATGCCTATATACAATGATCATGCCTAGATAGTATTATTTGCTTTTTTATCAATTGCTCGACAGTAATTTGTTTACCCGCCGTAGAATATCGCTATCACGAGAGAAGCCACTAGAGAACACTATGGCCTCTGGGTCTATTCTCAACATATCAATCTACATCTACTTTACTTTTTACAATTTTACTTTCTGTTCTTATAAACAAAAATACCAAACATATAAACTATCATCTCTATCAGATCTCACTTTCATAAGTGACCGTAAAGGGATTGACAACCCCTTATCGCGTTGGCTGCAAAGTTCTTATTTGTTTGTGCAGGTGCGAGAGACTTGCGTGTGGTCTCCTACTGGATTGATACCTTGGTTCTCAAAAACTGAGGGAAATACTTCCGGTACTATGCTGCATCTCCCTTTCCTCTTCAAGGGAATACAACGCAAGCTCGATAAGTAGCAGTTGTTATGAACACTAGTAAAGTACACATCAATAATCTGTATATCAAATATACCTATGTCACTTTGCCATCCTTCTTATCCGCCAAGTATTTAGGGCAGTTCCACTTCTAGTGACCATTTCCTTTGCAGTAGAAACACTTAGTTTCATGCTTGAGTATAGCTTTGGGTTTCTTCACAGGAGTGACAACTTGCTTGTCATTCTTCTTGAAGTTTCCCTTCTATCCCTTTGCCATTTACTTGAAACAAGTGGTCTCGTTAACCATCAACACTTGATGCTCTTTCTTGATTTCTACCTTCGCCGATTTCAGGATCGCGAAGAGCTCGGGAATTACTATTTTATATGGAAGATTAACTCCCACTTGATTCAATTAATTGTAGTACCCAAAAAATCTGAGCACATGCTCACTGGTTGAGCTATTCTCCTCCATCTTGTAGGCAAAGTACTGTAAGAGGTCTTATACCTCTTGACACGGGCATGAGTACGAAATACTAATTTCAACTCCTGGAACATCTCATATGCTCCATGGCATTCAAAATGTTTTTGAAGTCCCGGTTCTAAGCCGTAAAGCATGGTGCACTAAACTATCAAGTAGTCATCATACCGAGCTTTTGTCAAAACATGCATAACGTCTGCATCTGCTCCTGCAATAGGTCTGTCACCTAGCGGTGCATCAAGGACATAATTCTTCTGTGCAGCAAAGAGGATAATCCTCATATCACGGACCTAGTCTGCATCATTGCTACTAACATCTTTCAACTTAGTTTTCTCTAGGAACATATCAAAAACATAGGGGGGCTATAACGTGAGCTATTGATCTACAACATAGATATGACAATACTACCAGCACTAAGTTCATGATAAATTAAAGTTCAATTAATCATATTACTAAAGAACTCCCACTTAGATAGACATCCCTTGGTCATCTAAATGATCACGTGATCCATATCAACTAAACCATGTCCGATCATCACGTGAGATGGAGTAGTTTTCAATGGTGAACATCTTATGTTGATCATATCTACTATATGATTCACGCTCGACCTTTCGGTCTCAAGTGTTCCGAGGCCATGTCTGTACATGCTAGGCTCATCAAGTTTAACCCGAGTATTCTGCGTGTGCAAAACTGGCTTACACCTGTTGTATGTGAACGTACAACTTATCACACCCGATCATCATGTGGTGTCTCAGCACGACGAACTTTCGCAACAGTGCATACTCAGGGAGAACACTTGTACCTTGAAATTTTGTAAGGGATCATCTTATAATGCTACCGTCTTACTAAGCAAAATAAGAGGCATAATAAGATAAACATCACATGCAATCAAAATATGTGACATGATATGGCCATCATCATCTTGTGCTTTTGATCTCCATCTCCAAGGCACCATCATGATCACCATTGTCACCAGCATGACACCTTGATCTCCATCGTAGCATCGTTGTCGTCTCGCCAACTATTGCTTCCACGACTATCGCTACCGCTTAGTGATAAAGTAAAGCAATTACATGGCGATTGTATTTCATACAATAAAGTGACAACCATATGGCTCCTGCCAGTTGCCGATAACTTTACAAAACATGATCATCTCATACAATAACGTATCACTCATCATGTCTTGACCATATCACATCACAACATGCCCTGCAAAAACCAGTTAGACGTCCTCTACTTTGTTGTTGCAAGTTTTACGTGGCTGCTACGGGCTTAGCAAGAACCGTTCTTACCTACGCATACAAAACCACAACGATATTTTGTCAAGTATGTGTTGTTTTAACCTTCACAAGGACCGGGCGTAGCCACACTTGATTCAACTAAAGTTGGAGAAACTGACACCCGCCAGCCACCTATGTTCGAAACACATCGGAAGAACCAGTCTCGCGTAAGCTTATGCATAATGTCGGTCCGGGTCGCTTCATCCAACAATACCGCCGGATCAAAGTATGACATGCTGCTAAGCAGTATGACTAGTATCGTCCACAACTCACTTGTGTTCTACTCATGCATATCATCTACGCGTAGACCTGGCTCATGATGCCACTGTTGGGGAACGTAGTATTTCAAAATTTCCTACGATCACGCAAGATCTATCTACTAGATGCATAGCAACGAGAGGGAAGAGTGTGTCTACATACCCTCGTAGACCGGGAGCGGAAGCGTCTAGTGACGCTGATGATGACATCACTAACAAGGTTACACCCACAGCTCCAACTGACACATATACAGAACCAATTACTAGAGCTCGCGCACGCCAGTTAAATTACCAGGTACTTTCGTTTCTTGGTAATGAATCTAATGTTCATGAGAATATGATGCTGCCTAAATTGGATACATTTGTCTTGCTTACAAATGAAGGGCCTAGCTTGGACAAGAAGGATGAACATTGGAGCAAGATCAAGCATGGAGATGATGGCATGCGCAAGGGGAACAAGAATGGAGTTACAAGTGATGATTTCAGGACTTTCAAGCCACCATAATGAGTGCATGAAGCCTTGGACGAAATATACAAGACGCCACTTCATAAATTTCGTCCAGAGGCTATTATAGGTGCTGCGTCACCTTATTATTGGGCCAGGCCCATGTAATTTCGAAATACTTGAGTATAGGCTGTTTTTAGAGTCCGTATGTGTGGGGAAACAAGAGTTATGGTTGGTTTCGGACCCCTCCACCAAGGGCCACGAAATTCCCCCCTCTTTCCCCCATATATACAGCCCTTAGGGCGTCGTTTAGACTTTGGGTTTTGTTTAGATTAAACTTTTCCATAGCTGCAACTTCGCGTACTTCGTTTGTGTTCAACGACCAGACCAAGACGTCACACAACCCCACTTGATCAATAAAGCTTTCCTCTTGAATTCGCAATATCCAGATTGCAATCTCAGTTTCTTGCTTGTTCTTCGTTTGCCTGCAGGAAACAGACCTTCGTGGTCAGGTTGATCGTGCTCCGGCGTGGTCAATAACCTCTCGGAGTTGGTTTAGCGATTGCTAAGGCGCGACGTCCTCGCACGTTCGTAGTCGGATCGTCAAAGTCGACTTCCTCCAAAACGATAGCCACCATCTCATCGAAAGACGGGACACCTTTGCCTCTATCAAGTGGTATCAGATTTCCAGGTTGCTCGGTTAGATTTTACAGTTTTACGTAGATTAGATCGAGTCTGTTCTTCATACCTACAGTCCACGAAAAAGCCAAAAAAAATTAGGGTTAGTTCATCATATCCGAACCAGTCTGAGCCATTGCATAATCTTTTCCGTGTTTGCTTAGTTGAATTTGCGGTTGCATCGTCGTGTCAAGTTGCTGGTCTTAGCGTCTAGTCTTTTAGAGTTTCTAGTTCTGGTCATAAGTTGTCACGCCGCCGCCGCAACATCTTCATCGCTACTGCCACATACCACCACCGATCCGTATCGATATACCACCACCAATCCGTATCCATATACCACCACCGCTGCCAAATACCACCACCGCTGCCATATTCTACCACCACATATCCACCACCAATCCGAGTTCTTTTCGTTCTAGATTGGCTTTCGAGATCCATCTAGTTTCGGTTTCGTGTTTCCTTGCCTGAGGTCTCGGGAAAAAAAATCGACAGGTGAAAATATTTTTTCCCTATCCTATTTTTGGGCTTTTCTGAGTCTTTTGAGACATGTGCCACCATACTGTTTTTTTACCGCACTTTTTCGTCGTCGCTGCCCTGATTCCGAAAAAAAAAATCGTCAAAAAAATTTCGTGCCTATCATCTTAGTTTGACTTGGGAAGTGTTTTGAGACACTCGCCATTATAGTGATTTTCGGCAAAAAAAAAGAGGCGAAAAAAAAAAATCAGAGTGTGCTTTCCCCTTGATTACGTGCAGCGCCATGATTTTGTTAGTGTTCTAGGCTCGCGTCTCTAGTACGGTCTAGCCTAGGACCAGCACAGTACCCTCGTTGAGCGTTTATTCAACTTTGCATCTCTGAATTGATTATTGCTGACCCCTTTTTGCTACCATATTATAAGCCTTCCCAGCTCCACATACATCTACGTCATGCGTTTGACTCTCCCTGGTAATCGCTTTATCCAAGGTTTGAGAGTTTTGACTACCACGGTTGCCGATCACCACCTGCTGCTGGGTAAGAATTGGTAAGAATTTGAGATTTGCTTGTCGGATTTGTGACACCCGCCACCACCGCCACTTATTAGTAGTCTGTAGGATCATATTATTGTGTGTTTCTATTGCTGCTAACCATGCCAGGATCACAAGTCGACGAGACTAACTGGGAGAACTTGACGAACAAGGAGCTTCATGATAAGTTTCAGCAAATGATGAGTGTACAGGTGCAAGATGTGCTAAACACATTGGACGAGGCCATGGAGAAGATAGATGTCATGGAGAAGACGTTTGAAACAAAGCTCAATAACAAGTTTGCTGAATTGCTTTCGCGTTTTCCACCACCACCGGCTGCTGCAGCTGTCCCACCTCTACAACAACAACAACAACAGCATCGCCTTCCAAATCAAGTGGGATGAGCACAACGCGTTCCCCTTGAGCCTGGTCAAGCTTCTGGTGCTGCTGTTGATGTTTCTATAGCTCTTGCTACTACTGCAGAGGTGGAGGACCATTACGAGGATGAGGTTGACCAAAATCAGAACTACGTGCAACAACCAGCAGCACCACCACCAGGTCGTCCTCATGCATATCATCGCAACGGTAGGGCTGCACCACCACCTGAGGTACATGACCATCTTCCTAAACTGAAATTGAATATTCCACCATTTGAGGGTAGATATGTTCCTGATATATATCTTATTTGGGAGTTAGAAACTGAACAACGTTTTACATGCTTACATTATCCCGAGGAGAGACGTGTTCCTGCTGCTGTTTGTGCTTTCACTAGTTTTGCATGTGTTTGGTGGTCTGAACATTGTAGATTATATCCTATTCTAGCTACTTGGGCTGCTTTGAAAACTGCTATGCGTACTCGTTGGGTTCCACCATATTATCAACGTGAATTACTTCAAAAACTGCAGCGCTTAAGACAAGGAAAAAATTATGTAGAAGAATATTATCAGCAATTACAAACTGGCCTGATTAGATGTGGTATTGTTGAGGAGAATGAAGCTATGCTTGCACGTTTTATGGGTGGATTAAATAGAGAGATTCAGACCATTCTGGAGTATAAGGATTATACTAATATCACTCGTTTAATCCATCTTGCTTGTAAAGCTGAACGTGAAGTGCAGGATCGACATGCATTGGCGCGGACTAACTTTTCTGCAGGTCGACCTTCATCATGGACACCGCGTGCATCCTCTACTTCCACACATTCTACTGCACCGACACCTCCATCAACTGTTACCTCCAGCCGTGATACAAGGAAGCGGACACAACCACCATTATCTGCCAAGAGCACACCTATTGGGCCTGCACAGAGTTCTTCTTCTTCCATGGCATCAACAGGGCACACCAGTGATATTATTTGTCGTCGTTGTAAGGGAAGAGGACATTTTGCGAGAGATTGCAAATCTCAGCGTGTGATGATTGCTACTGAGGATGGTGGATATGATTCCGCTAGTGACTATGATGAGGAGACTTTGGCTCTTATTACACGTGAAGAACACGGCAGAGACGATTCTGATCATGAGACGCAATACATGGCTCCTGAAGATGCTGACAGGTATGAATGTTTAGTTGCTCAACGTGTTTTGAGTGTGCAGGTTACACAAGCTGAGCAAAATCAGAGGCATAATTTGTTCCATACAAAGGGAGTTGTGAAGGAACGTTCTGTTCGCGTGATCATAGATGGAGGGAGTTGCAACAACTTGGCTAGCATGGAGATGGTGGAGAAGCTATCTCTCACCACAAGACCACATCCACATCCTTACTACATCCAATGGTTCAACAACAGCGGCAAAGTTAAGGTAACACGTACTGTTCGTGTGCATTTATTATCTCTACATATGCTAATTATGTTGATTGTGATGTGGTACCTATGCAAGCATGTTCCTTATTACTTGGTAGTCCATGGCAATTTGATAAAAATTCTGTACACCATGGTAGAAACAATCAGTATACTCTTGTTCATAAGGATAAAAATATTACTTTGCTTCCTATGACTCCTGATTCCATTTTGAAAGATGATATTAATAGAGCTAATAAAGCAAAACAGGAGAAAAATAAGAGTGAAAATCAGATTGTGGCAAAAGAATTTGAGCAACAAATGAAGCCTAATAATAAACCTTCTACTGTTGCTTCTGAAATTAAATTGAAAACTGCATGTTTATTTGCTACCAAATCTGATATTGATGAGCTAGATTTTAGCAAATCTGTTTGCTATGCTTTTGTGTGCAAAGAGGCATTATTTTCATTCGAGGACGTGCCTTCCTCTTTGCCTCCTGCTGTCACTAACATTTTGCAGGAGTTCGCCGACGTCTTTCCACAAGACGTGCCACCGGGATTACCACCTATTCGAGGGATTGAGCATCAGATTGACTTAATTCCCGGTGCATCGCTACCCAACCGCGCACCATACCGTACCAATCCAGAAGAGACGAAGGAGATTATGCGTCAAGTACAGGAGCTACTCGACAAAGGTTATATACGCGAATCCCTTAGTCCTTGTGCTGTTCCTATTATTCTAGTGCCGAAAAAGGATGGTACATTGCTTATGTGTGTTGATTGTAGAGGCATTAATAATATTACTATTCATGATCGTCATCCTATTCCTAGGCTAGATGACATGCTTGATGAATTGAGTGGCTCTACAATTTTCTCCAAAGTTGATTTGCGTAGTGGAAACCTTCAAATTCGTATGAAATTGGGAGATGAATGGAAAATAGCATTTAAAACTAAGTTTGGATTATATGAGTGGTTAGTCATGCCTTTTTGGTTAACTAATGCACCTAGTACTTTCATGAGATTAATGAATGAAGTTTTACGTGCTTTCATTGGACGATTTGTGGTAGTATACTTTGATGATATATTGAATTTTAGCATATCTTCGGAGGAACATTTGGAACATTTACGTGCTATTTTTATTGCTCTATGTGATGCACGTTTGTTTGGTAACCTTGGAAAGTGCACCTTTTGCACCGACCGAGTGTCTTTTCTTGGCTATGTTGTTACTCCACAGGGAATTGAGGTTGATAAAGCCAAGATTGAAGCTATTGAGAGTTGGCCGCAGCCCAAAACGGTCACACACGTGAGGAGTTTCCTTGGCCTCGCTGGATTCTATCGGCGTTTTGCGAGAGATTTCAGCACCATTGCTGCACCTCTCAATGAGCTTACAAAGAAGCATGTGCCTTTTGTTTGGGGTACTGCACAGGAAGAAGCATTCACGGTATTGAAAGATAAGTTGACACATGCTCCTTTACTCCAACTTCCTGATTTTAATAAGACTTTTGAGCTTGAATGTGATGCTAGTGGAATTGGGTTAGGAGGTGTGTTATTACAAGATGGTAAACCTGTTGCATACTTTTCTGAAAAATTGAGTGGGCCTAGTCTGAATTAGTCTACTTATTATAAGGAATTATATGCTCTTGTTCGGACTTTGGAAACATGGCAACATTATTTATGGCCCAAAGAATTTTTTGTACATTCTGATCAAGAATCTTTGAAGCACATTAAAGGTCAAGCAAAACTGCACCGTAGACATGCTAAATGGGTTGAATTCATAGAGACTTTTCCTTATGTTATTAAGCACAAGAAGGGAAAAGAAAATGTTATTGCTGATGCATTGTCTCGTCGTTATACTATGCTTTCACAACTTGACTTTAAAATATTTGGTTTGGAGACCATCAAAGATCAATATGTGCATGATGCTGAATTTAAAGATGTATTGCAGAATTGTAAAGAAGGGAGAACATGGAACAAGTTCGTCGTTAATGATGGATTTGTGTTTCGTGCTAACAAGCTATGCATTCCAGCTAGCTCTGTTCATCTTTTGTTGTTGCAGGAGGCGCATGGAGGAGGATTAATGGGACACTTTGGCGTGAAGAAGATGGAGGACGTACTTGCTACACATTTCTTTTGGCCAAAGCTGCGACGGGATGTTGAGCGTTTTGTTGGTCGCTGCACTACATGTCAAAAAGCTAAGTCACGACTCAATCCTCATGGTTTATATATGCCTTTGCCTATTCCTAGTTTTCCTTGGGAAGATATATCAATGGACTTTGTTTTAGGTTTACCTCGAACAAAGAAGGGGAGGGATAGCATATTTGTTGTCGTGGATAGGTTCTCGAAGATGGCACACTTTATACCATGTCATAAAAGTGATGATGCTGCTAATGTTGCTGATTTGTTCTTTCGTGAAATTATTCGCTTGCATGGTGTGCCAAATACTATTGTTTCATATCGTGATACTAAATTTCTTAGCCACTTTTGGAGATGTTTATGGGCTAAGTTGGGGACTAAACTGCTTTTTAGTACTACTTGTCACCCCCAAACTGATGGACAAACTGAAGTAGTCAATAGAACTTTGTCTACTATGCTTAGGGCTGTTTTGAAGAATAATAAGAAAATGTGGGAAGAATGCTTGCCTCATATTGAATTTGCTTATAATCGTTCGTTGCATTCTGCTACTAAGATGTGCCCTTTTGAAATATCTATGGTTTCCTACCTCGTGCACCTATTGATTTGTTGCCTCTTCCATCTTCGGAGAAGGTTAATTTTGATGCTAAACAACATGCTGGATTGATCTTAAAAATGCATGAGTTAACTAAGGAAAATATTGAGCGCATGAATGCTAAATATAAACTTGTTGGAGATAATGGTAGAAAACGTGTTGTCTTTGCACATGGAGATCTTGTTTGGTTACATTTGCGTAAGGATAGGTTTCCTAATTTGCGCAAGTCAAAGCTAATGCCACGTGCTGATGGTCCTTTCAAGGTGCTAGAGAAAATAAATGATAATGCATACAAACTTGAGTTGCCTGCAGATTTGGGGTTAGTCCCACATTTAACATTGCAGATTTGAAGCCTTACTTGGGTAAGGAACATGAGCTTCCGTCGAGGACGACTTGAATTCAAGAAGGGGAGGATGATGAGGACATCACTAACAAGGTTACACCCACAGCTCCAACTGACACATATACAGGACTAATTACTAGAGCTCGCGCACGCCAGTTAAATTACCAGGTACTTTCGTTTCTTGGTAATGAATCTAACGTTCATGAGAATATGATGCTGCCTAAATTGGATACATTTGTCTTGCTTACAAATGAAGGGCCTAGCTTGGACAAGAAGGATGAACATTGGTGCAAGATCAAGCATGGAGATGATGGCATGCGCAAGGGGAACAAGAATGGAGTTACAAGTGATGATTTCAGGACTTTGAAGCCACCATAATGAGTGTGTGAAGCCTTGGACGAAATATACAAGACGCCACTTCATAAATTTCGTCCAGAGGCTATTATAGGTGCTGCGTCAACTTATTATTGGGCCAGGCCCATGTAATTCCGAAATACTTGAGTATAGGCTGTTTTTAGAGTCCGTATGTGTGGGGAAACAAGAGTTAGGGTTGGTTTCGGACCCCTTCACCAAGGGCCACGAAATTCCCCCCTCTTTCCCCCATATATACAGCCCTTAGGGTGTCGTTTAGACTTGGGGTTTTGTTTAGATTAAAGTTCGCCATAGCTGCAACTTCGCATACTTCATTTGTGTTCAACGACCAGACCAAGACGTCACAGAACCCCACTTGATCAATAAAGCTTTCCTCTTGAATTCGCAATATCCAGATTGCAATCTTAGTTTCTTGCTTGTTCTTCGTTTGCCTGCAGGAAACAGACCTTCGTGGTCAGGTTGATCGTGCTCCGGCGTGGTCAATAACCTCTCGGAGTTGGTTTAGCGATTGTGAAGGAGCGACGTCCTCGCACGTTCGTAGTCGGATCGTCAAAGTCGACTTCCTCCGAAACGATAGCCACCATCTCATCGAAAGATGGGACACCTTTGCCTCTATCAGACGCGGTTGATGTAGTCGAACTTCTTCGCGATCCAACCGATCAAGCACCGAACATACGGAGCCTCCGCGTTCAGCACACGTTCAGCTTGATGACGTCCCACGAGCTCTTGATCCAGTAGAGCTTCACAGGAGAGTTTCATCAGCACGATGGCGTGGTGACGGAGATGATGAAGCTACCGGCGCAAGGCTTCGCCTAAGCACTTCAACGATATGACCGAGGTGTGTTTCCGTGGAGAGGGGCACCGCACACGGTTGGGAGATATCAACTGATCAACTTGTGTGTCTTTGGGGTGCCCCCACCCTCGTATATAAAAGAGTGGAGGAGGGGGAGAGGTCGGCCCTCTATGGCGCGCCTAGGAGGAGTCCTACTCCCACAAGGAGTAGGATTCCCCCCTTCCTTAGTTGGAGTAAGAGAGGAAAGGAAGGAGGAGTAGGAGAGAAGGAAAGGGGGGGCGCCACCGCCCAAATCTTTTCCTATTCGGCCTCCTGCCCAAGGGGGGCACACCAGCTCCTTGTGGGCTGGTGTGCTTCCTTCTTATGGCCCATAAGGCCCATAACTTCTCCCGGGGGGGGGGGGGTTCCGATAACCTCCCCGTACTCCGGAATAATGCCCGAACCACTCGGAACCTTTCCGATGTCCAAATATAGCCTTCCAATATATCGATCTTTACGTCTCGGACATTCCGAGACTCCTCGTCATGTCCATGATCTCATCCGGGGCTCCGAACTACCTTTGGTACATCAAAACTCATAAACTCATAATACCGATCGTCATCAAACGTTAAGCGTGCGGACCCTACGGGTTCGAGAACTATGTAGACATGACCGAGACTCATCTCCGGTCAATAACCAATAGCGTAACCTGGATGCTCATATTGGCTCCTACATATTCTACGCAGATCTTTATGGTCAAACCGCATAACAACATACGTTGTTCCCTTTGTCATCGGTATGTTACTTGCACGAGATTCGATCGTCGGTATATCAATACCTAGTTCATTCTCGTTACCGGCAAGTCTCTTTACTCGTTACGCAATACATCATCTCGTGACTAACTTATTAATCGTTTTCTTGCAAGGCTTATTATGATGTGCATTATCGAGAGGGCCCAGAGATACCTCTCCGACACTCGGAGTGACAAATCCTATTCTTGATCTATGCCAACACCACGAACACCTTCGGAGACACCTGTAGAGCATCTTTATAATCACCCAATTATGTTGTGACGTTTGATAGCACACAATGTGTTCCTCCAGTATTTGGGAGTTGCGTAATCTCATAGTCATAGGAACATGTATAAGTCATGAAGAAAGCAATAGCAGTAAAACTAAACGATCATAGTGCTAAGCTAACGGATGGGTTTATTCCATCACATCATTCTCCTAATGATGTGATCCCATTGATCAAATGACAACTCATGTCTATGGTTAGGAAACATAACCATGTTTGATCAATGAGCTAGTCTAGTAGAGGCATACTAGGGACACTCTGTTTTGTCTATGTATTCATACATGTACTAAGTTTCCGGTTAATACAATTCGATCATGAATAATAAACATTTATCATGATATAAGGAAATAAGTAATAACTTTATTATTGCCTCTAGGGCATATTTCCTTTGGTAGAGTTTGTTGGGACTTGACGGTGTGCGCATCTTGAGCGTCTTCGTGCTGATGGTGACATTGTTGCTCTTGACGGCTTGAGCATCGCCTCCGTGAAGAAGATGAAGGGGAAGAAGACTTGTGGTCGGCCAACGCTTGCCGGAACTCCTTCTTGCGTGTATCCATCATGGTGCCGATGGAGTGCGTGCATTGGTCCAACATTTTGTCGATGTAGTCTCTTCTCCATGCTTCGGAGTGTCGTATGTCGGTGGCGAGTTGCTCAATGCCTTGTATTGCTCGTTCTAGTCCGAAGAGTGGAGTTTTGATGACGTAGTCGTTCGCATCGTCATTATTATCGAAGACCGGAGATGAAATGCTTTGCCTATCCATCACAAGACTCGAGCAAATGTGAGTGGAAGAAAGGAAAGAACTAGACCAATGTACCTTATCCAATGTTGAAGATGGATCAATGATCACTCAATAATGTATCATGGAAATAACACAATTGGTACCGGATCTTGTCAATTCTCACACCTACACAAGTAAAGCTTTTGGTGGAGCTCAGTGAGGATAGTGGCACAAAAATTTGATGCAAATGTTAGTAAGAGTCAATAATGTTGAAAAAGATTCACAAATTCGCAAGTGAAATAAGTAGACCAATAGAAATGGAAAGCTCACGGAAACACACACACACGGATAGATGAATGGGGTCGTGCAACCAAGGAATGAGCACACAATGCGGGATTCACGGAAAATGCTCGTGTTGCACAACTCAAGAGAGACGCTAGCACGATTGCTCAATAAGCGGATACGACACTTGTGCACAACCTATAAGATGCAAAATGTATCAACTTTCTATCCCAAGTATGCTATATATGTATGATGTTCCGGTGTTTCGCACATGATGATCCAAGATGATCAATATGGTATATGATATGAAATGTGGTGATGCTATTGCTATTGCTTGTGTCATGCCCAAGATGTGATTCTATCCCGATCACGTGATAAACTCGTGATTGGGGCACAACCGCATTTCGGGCGCTTAGCAAGATGGATATCATTACATCGTACCATTACATAAATAGATGGGGATACATACAAGTCATACAATATCCACATGAATACATTAACATCATACGCGAGACATTTGACTACGGATGAAAAACATGAAAAGCACAAGGACATCCATCTGCTATCCCAGGCTGTCGATCAGGAACCTATCCCAAGATTGACGAAGAAGAAGAAAGAACTCCAACACAAGTAAACATCGCTCTCACGCCATGTCATCGGAAACCTGCACCTGCAACCGTGCTTGTAGTATCTGTGAGCCACGAGGACTCAACAATCCCATAACCATTGGTATCAAGACTAGCAAAGCTTAATGGGTATGGAAAGGATAAGTGGTGAGGTTGCACCAGCGGCTAAGCATTGTATGGTGGCTAACTTACGAGTACAAGAATAAGAAGAGCATCTACGCAAATGGTTGCAAACTAGTAATGATCACCACTTACGAGTTAACCTAACCCCACCGTGTTATCTTCCTGAACTTACTCGAAAAGAGACGATCACGGTTACTCACGTGGTTGGTGTATTTTATTTCGGATCCTCTATCAAGTTTTCTATAACCGGACATTAACAAATTCCAATCTGCCACATAACCGCGGGCACGGCTTTCGAAAGATTATAAACCTGCAGGGGTGTCCGAACTTAGCCCATCACAAGTTCTCACGATCAGCAGAGGTAAAACCTCTTATCTTAGGGACAAACTGATCAGACTCGGAATTCCGGTACATAAGACATTTCAACAACGGTAAAACAAGTCCAGCAAGACCTCTCGGCATGCCGACACCCTGATAGTAGCCACGCGTATCTCGTCTCAGGCCACGTACGGATAGGTCAGCCTACAGGTATTCCAGATACCTCTAGTTTCCCAAGGCGGCCCCGTAGCCTGCACATTTGGGACCAACACCATCAGCATTGCCCCCCCCCCCTGTATGAAAAATTGGACGAACCTTGGGTAGTGCTAACTCCCAACATTGGTAAAACCAATGTTGGACCTTGCTGGAGGAGTTTTATTCAAACCGAACTGTCAAGGAGGTCCCATAACCCCCAACCGTGTTAGGAATGCAAACTCAAGGAACATAACACCGATTTATCGGTTCTTAAGGCAGCATGAGTGGAACAAAACACCGAGCTAAAGGCCAAGCCTTCCACCCATTGCCAAGTATATATGTGCATTAAATATAGTAATAGATATTGCGATATTCCAACATCCAAGTTCCGACATGGAGCAATCTTCATCTTCACCTGCAACTAACAACGCTATAAGAGGGGCTGAGCAAGCGGTAACATAGCCAAACAAAGGTTTGCTCGGATGGTGTCAAAGGTTAGAGGGTGTTTCATGGCATAATGGGAGGCTTGATAAATAAGTGGTGGGTTGCGCAACATATAGAGATAGCATCGAGACAACTAGCATGTCAATGATAGTAATGAGATCCAAGGTGATGGACATCTTGCCTGAGATCCCGCTAGGAAGAAGAACGAGTCCATGAAGAAGACGAAGTCCAAAGTCAAACCAAGCATAGTCGAACGAATCCTCACGATCGCAATGAAACGGGAACTAACGAGAAGAAGCAAACAACATAGTAAACACACAACACATAAACAAGGCATGATGCTCAACCAAGTATGATGCATGACAAGGCTACATGATGCAACTCATGGCAAGAGATGATGCATACAAGAACAACACAACCAAGCAAGTTTAAATGAGGCCGGAAACAACATATAACAATTCCGGTAAGTCCTCACATGCAAATTTCGAAATTGGTCCAGATCTGAAGTTGTTAAACAGCAAGTTAACATGCACAATGATGATCTACACGAAATTCTAGTCAAGTTACATATAAAGATCATTTAATTCGGAGCTACAGCCTAGAAGATATGAGCAAAACAAGTTACACATGGCATTGATGCAAAATGCACTCAAACATCATGCAAACACTCTCAAAACATGGATGCAACATGAAATGATGCATCTACATGCAAAACGAATCAAGTTTCATATAGAGAATACTCTAAACGAAGCCACGGATCAACACATACACACAAAACAAGTCCAAAGAACAAGCTGTCCAGAACATCAACTAGGCATCTTGCGGGCAACAAACCAACATGCTACAAGTACAAGATAGGCACAAGCATGATATGAACTCAAAGTGTAGATCACATGCTTCCAAATTCATCAAGTATAGGGTTCATAGACATTAAGAGTAATCCAACATGATCAAGGAAACAAGCAAACTTTATATCACAGATTATGACTTAGTGAAAAACAGAGGATATGCATGAGCATAGTTAATAAGATGACATGTTGGAGGCAAGAAATAAATGATATACAGCACAAGAACATGGAAAGCAAAAGCATGGCATGCTAGAACACAACATGGAGCTCAAGGAACACAAGATGGCAAATACATGGGAGCAACAGGTTCATGGAATTCATCAAAACAAGATGCAAACATGAAAAGCCAGCAACAAATCCTCAGAGAAAACAAAATGACAAAGAAAATACAGCGAATAGAAGAAATACAGTTCCAGCATAATTATACATAGACTCATACATGAAAGGTAATTAACATGCCGGGTTCCACTACTCTTGTACATGAAACGAAACATCATGACTTGTATGACTACATACGTACATCATTCTGACAACTGCGAATACTCACAAGCTCTACTACTCAGCTGGTGCTGCGGGGTCCTCTTCTGAAGAGGACTCAGATTCTGAACTGAAGAGGTTAATTGAAACCTCTGGGTTAAAGGTAACACGACGGCGCTGCCTCGGGGGCTCTCCCTCCGGGGCAGAAGTAGGGTGAAGCATAGGAGCTACATGAGTAGTGAGAAGAGAAACCCACTCAGCAGAAGCACTGAGAGGATTTATGGTCGAAACGCCCGAACTACTCGGAGGAGTAACCGGTGAAATAGGAGAACCAGAACTGGCTGGAATGTAAGGAGTAAATCCCATGGATGCTGGAGTAGTGACAGACCTAGTAGTGGCTAAAGCAATATGAGTGCGAGTCAGCTCTCGAGACAGTTCGTGGATCAGAAGATAGCTAGCAGTAATATGACGGGAAAGGTGGCTAGCAACACTATCACACTCCGGATCAATAGTAGAGAAACGGACATGACCGTTCTCGTGCAGAGAAGGATAGTATTGGAAACCTGGGTGGTTTTGCATTCGGACCTCACTGTAACGAAGCTCGACAAGGACCTCGAATGCAGCAAATTGGACGGCCTGGGAAGCGGTAGAAGCGTAACCGCTCCGAGAGGTATGAGTGTAAGTGCTGGAATTGGAACTGGTGCGCAGTGTAACCACTGCCTGATACTCATACACTGAGCCTGCTAGACGCTCCCGGTACACATGATGGACTGGGTCATCTCCAAGAGGGTACAGCCGACGCCACACGTTAAGAAGGAGGTGCGGTGACGTGTACGGCATCAGCTGCAACTGGCACGGATACGGCACCGGAGCCATCTACACCCACAACCATTAGTAGGTTAGCTTAAAAAATAAAGCAAGTATATGTAAAGCAACAACCAGCTACATATGCTATCGGCACTGATCTTAAACTCGTATCTAACATCTAGTTAACACGTCATAGTCTAGTGTGGCCTACAGTCAGCGCGGCTCTGATACCATGCATTGTGGCACCCCGGCTCAGAGCGACTGGTTTACCATGCATTGCCAGTCCAGAGTCCATGTCTTCTGGCAACACACAACATCTTGGTACAGAAAACAACCGCTTTATTTATACTAGTGCATCAAAGTTTACATTACAACAGGTAGCGAGGCCAAGAGGCACACACGGTGCGGCTGAACAATATGTACATTATTTAGTGAACATAGAGCGCCTCGGTCATAACAACTACGCGGCAGCGGAACAACTACATAGCGGACTCCATAGCACCGGGACACCGATGTGGACACGATCTAGACACGGACGACACTCCTTTCCAGCGAGACTTTCCTGAAATCTGGCATGACACGCCAGGTCAGTACATTGAATGTACTTGCAAGCTTACAACAAACATAAACATAATGACAAACAATATCATGATAATTATTCAATTATTAAAATGCAACAACATACATATTTATGAATATAACCAACATGTTGTGCTCATGCCTTTGTGAAAACAGTCCCTCGGACTGGCTTACCAAAGGGGATCTTTCTTAACATACCAACTTCTTTGTCTAATTACGGATTACCTCATGATCTTTCCGGCGATCACAACCCTGACCAACCCTTGGTCTTAAGCATCTCAGTGGTCTATCCACCATCTGTGATAGTGCAAAGTTCATGACTTAGTGTACAAAATTTTATTAAATGTTGACCCATGGTGTGACCTACTTTCGAGCGTGTTCGTGACCGTGGACTCGGCTATCAATAGATTAATTACACTATGCAGAGGTAGTGCACTGTACCCACACCACGGAACCCATGGCCTCGCACTCCCATTCGGGTGGACCAACGGCATTCCAACGAAACCCCTCCATTGCCATGACACTCTCTCGGCCACTCCAACTCACTCCCCATCGGGATAGTCCTAGGTGGCCCCGTGCCTACCAAAGGCACAACGACCATCGTCGTGGCCAAACATAAACTATCCCAAACAGGGACACGGTACCATAATCTTAACAACGGGCACACAAGATTATGTCTGCTTACCGGGCCAGGGTACCACATGCCCATAACCTTCCCTAGTTGGAGGTACCGACCAGAGGCATGACAACGGACCGAATAAAGGCCTTCCCATAAAAGGCAAATGTGGTTGCACTATGAAAAACTCGATTCAGTGGCACCATGACCCGGTCAACGATACATGCAAGTTGAGTTATTAGCTGGTTCAACTTAAAAATAACCGGTGTCATAAAATGTCGTGCAAACAATGTTGAGGATATCGCTTATCGTTATCGTCTCGGTCAGCTGGGGATTAGAGATTAATCGGAAATCGGCCGATTAATCGATTTAATCGGTCGACTATTAATCGGCCATTTTTTTTCAAATCCCAGGTTCCCAACACTAAATTATGCTATATTCAACACCCAAACAATATTGACAGAAGTGTTACCTTGAATCCTAGCCTTTGAATCATGATATAACGACAAACAAAATAGAAAAACATTACATATTGCATAACAAAGTCCACAAAACACAATAAACATAGTTCTTGCAAACATAGTGCAACGAATAGGACCGATTTATCGGCAGATTCCCGATAAATCGCTTGTCATAGCGATAAATCGGCCCAAACGATAAATGATGAAGATAAGGCATTATCTTATCGGTCACCCCAAGAGTAGCGATAAATCGGACGATAAATCGCTGAATCGGAAGATTTCTTGAACAGTGCGTGCAAATGCAACACAAAATATGCATCATTGTAAAGAACTAGGTCAGTTCTTCCACACTAAGCATAAACATCAACAACTTCTAATACTTCTTTGGTTAGGATTAAATCTCAATTTAAACAGAATCTTTTCTAGTAAATTTTATCATATTTCTTATGCAAGAAAATAACAACAAATAATAACTTATATCCATAACCATATTAGTTCTTCATAACCCAAACTTACATCTAGTTACATTAACAACTTAATTAACTACCAGTTTTCTGTAAACTAAATATAACAACTAAAACATGCAACCAACAGAATAAAAATAATAAAAATGATTTATGTGCATGGATTAAATCATTCATTCAAGTTGGAAAATCACAAATATTGAAATGGCACCATGAAAATGTTGTTGTGGCTTGCCTTAGTGCTTATGAGGTTCACAAACCTCCTCGTGATCCTCAAGACAAGCTTCACCTTCTGAAAAGATTTAAAAACACAAAAAGAAAACATCAAGAACCCTTCTGAAATTCACCAGAAAATCTACACAGCACAAAAAATGTCATTTTTGGTGTGATGCAAGATTTCTTTGCAAAGAACACAATGCAAAAAGAATCAATTCATTTGGACTTATGGTTAAAAAGTTATTGTTGTTTGAAGCTCTCTAGAATATATATAAATTTAAATTTAAGTAAACAGACTGGGGAGGGGGTGACGTCGAAGGCGTAAAGCCTCGGGGCGCCACCACTCGTACCGCTTGGCGCGCGTACAGAGTGGCTAACGAGCGGGCCGTGCTAGTTAGGTGAGGGGGAGAGGGAGAAAGAAACAGAGACAACCGCGGCTTCGCTGGAACTCACACAAGCAACGAGGGCTCCTTGGCCAAAATGAGAGGGAGGGATCTAGAGAGGGGATGGAGGCGCACCTGCCCGTACCCGTAGCGTCGCTAGGGGTGGTCGGGCGGCGTCGGAATCAACCTCGCAAGCGGAGGCAGAGAGGGGTGGTCACCGGAGACAAAGACAATGACAAGCAGTGGCGACTCCAGGGGCTCCAACTAGGTGGAACGGCACCACCAGAGAGTGGTGGAGGCCCTGGAAGGATTGCCCATGCCTGGGAGGTGCTGGAGCTCCCACGACGACCCGAGGGCATCGCCGACGAGCTCAAGCTCGTGGACGGCAGCCTGCGGCCTGCCCGACCAGGCTACGGTTTCCTACGCAGTTGTGGGGTGTGTGGGAGTGGAGGATGGTGCTCGAGAAGGCTAGGGGTGGCTCCATTTATAGTCGAGTCGTGCAGGGGAATCGGGCTATGTCGGCGACACCTGGACACTGCGCCCGGCGATGAACGACGTCAGTGAGAGGGGGAGAAGGCGACGTTGCTCACGCGGGGACTGTGGGAGAACGGGGACGAGCACGGGATCGAGGAGAAGGCGACGAGCACAGTGCGCACCACACTATTACTTTAGCTGGACCGCGCCCGTGCTTGCTGCGGCGAGCTCCAGCGTCGGTGAGTGCCAGGAGGAGTTAATGGAGTTGGGATGAGGATGCCGACGAGGTTTGGCATGCTCTGGGAGTCGGGGAAGCGAGCACGCGCGAAACAGAGCGCTCGGCAGCACTCAGAGCGCGTCGACAAGCAGGCTGGCATCGTGTACACGTGTGGTCATCGTGTGAACTCTGCCCTTGGCCGGCCTGCGTCCATGGATCATGTCTGGATTGTTGTTCATGGTAGTTTTGAAGATTACCACGATTTGGTTTGGACCCAAACGTGGTAAAATGGATTTCACAAACCAGGTAAGTTTCTGGAGAGTAACTTTGAGAGTTTACTAAGGTCAAATGGCTGGGAGTTGGGAGCTGGGCTTTGGAGGATAGCCATCATTTAGTAAGGTGAAGATGCACAAGAAAATTCAGCTACAATGGAGCAAGTAAAATAGTAGTCGTTGTAGAAACTACCATTTTTGTCCAGAACAGAAAATATTTTCTGTAGAAAAAATATTCCAAAAATAGGTGCAATATTTTTGCTAAGGATGGTGTCCTAGGGTTCAAAGAATATTTGTGAATTTTCTCAGATTTGTGTGAGCAAGAAAAATTGGTGTTGCTTTGGAGCACATTGAGCTTAACTAGGGTTTTAGAGGAAAAAATGAATATTTTTCATTAACAAAAAATATTATTTTAGCGTGAACCAGAGAGGAAATGATGATTAGAGATGGAGATGAGGCACTTGGGTGAAAGCCAAGGGTACCCAAGTGTTTAAGTCCACATGAAAAGATTCAAAAACCCCAAGTTTCAAAATAATTCCAAAAGAAAATCAGGCAAATAAAAGAGGGCAAAAAATCAGGGTCTCACACATTCAGCTATAAATAGCCCACCCCCTCCACCATAAAACGGTGGTTTCTCATAGTTAAGACATGCCTTTTGTCGTTTGAGAGCAACCCACCTCCGAAGCCTTCGAGAGAGAATCCTTGCGAGGACAAAGCCCAAAACACCCAGAGCCAAAGAGTGTTAGGCATCACTGAAGTATTTCTATTCGCGTGATCTGAAGACTTATTACACTTGAAGACTATGGATTTCCAGTGAACGAAGTGTGTGAAGGTTGGGAGTGTACCTTGAAGACTTACCAGAGTGATTGGGAGAGGACTAAGTGTCCTTAGCTCAAGGGGAATAAGATGAAGATGTGGTCTTATGAGTTCAATCTCAGCCTCTCTAACCAGACGTACAGTTCCGACAGCAACTGGAACTGGTCAACTGAATTCTTGTCTTCATCGAGTACCAGGTTCTGATAGAGGCAAAGGTGTCCCGTCTTTTGATGAGATGGTGGCTATCGTTTGGATGAAGTCGACTTTGACGATCCGACTACGAACGTGCGTGGACGTCGCGCCTTAGCAATCGCTAAACTAACTCCGAGAGGTTATTGACCACGCCGAAGCACGATCAACCTGACCACGAAGGTCTGTTTCCTGCAGGCAAACGAAGAACAAGCAAGAAACTGAGATTGCAATCTGGATATTGAGAATTCAAGAGGAAAGCTTTATTGATCAAGTGGGGTTCTGTGACGTCTTGGTATGGTCGTTGAACACAAACGAAGTACGCGAAGTTGCAGCTATGGCGAACTTTAATCTAAACAAAACCCAAAGTCTAAACGACGCCCTAAGGGCTGTATATATGAGGGAAAGAGGGGGAAATTTCGTGGCCCTTGGTGGAGGGGTCCGAAACCAACCCTAACTCTTGTTTCCCCACACATACGGACTCTAAAAACAGCCTATACTCAAGTATTTCGAAATTACATGGGCCTGGCCCAATAATAAGGTGACGCAGCACCTATAATAGCCTCTGGACAAAATTTATGAAGTGTCATCTTGTATATTTCGTCCAAGGCTTCTCGCACTCTTTATGGTGGCTTCAAAGTCCTGAAATCATCAATTGAAACGCCATTCTTATTCCCCTTGCGCATGCCATCATCTCCATGCTTGATCTTGCTCCAATGTTCATCCTTCTTGTCCAAGCTAGGCCCTTCATTTGTAAGCAAGACAAATGTATCCAATTTAGGCAGCATCATATTCTCATGAACATTAGATTCATTACCAAGAAACGAAAGTACCTGGTAATTTAATTGGCGTGCGCGAGCTCTAGTAATTGGTCCTGTATATGTGTCAGTTGGAGCTGTGGGTGTAACCTTCTTAGTGATGTCATCATCAGGTTCTATCACTTAACTATTACTCTCTGTTTAGCTTTGTGTAATCGTTGCTTGTCTGTCTTGTTTGACTTCATTGCTATAAGACATACAATCTGATTTCATAGTTGGCTTCATACTGTCTTTCTATTCCGATCTACTTAACCTAGCTTCTATTTGTCTTTGAGCTCACTCAGTACTTTCTCGTAGACCATGGCTTGTCTAGTGTAATTTATCTTCCGTTGCATACTGTGTAGGTAGTATTTGCTTGTTTTTCTTCGAAGACATTGCCTGTCTTGAATACTTTCATAAAAATCTCCTATTCACCCCCTCTAGTCGATAACAAGCACTTTCACACACCTACATGCTTCATGTGCAACAAAGGAATTCTTGGTGGAGAGGTTGCGTATACGATTAACATCCATGAGAAGACTTTGCATCAACGCTTCATCCAGTCCTGATGCTTATCATGCTTTTGGTGGAGAGAAACAAGAAGTTCTCTGTCACTTAGAACACGAGCATGCTTCTGAGGCCTTTGAGCAATGGTGCATGCGGTCACATCACTGTTGGCACGATGCAGTAGACGAAGCTGACCGACGAGTGGGCCAGCAGCAGCAGCAGGATTAGGCACATGTGTAGCTTCAAGAGGTGTAGAAAAACTGTAGAAAGCAACATTGTCTTCACGAATGAGATTCTTCGCAGGCTCATGATAGATGGGTTCAGGAGACATGTCCACGTCAGGCAAGAAGACAATATGATTGCGGGCCGAAGCTTGGTAGTTGAGAGTTGAGCGAAGTCTTATCAGCTGCATTATCCATGGAGCATAAAACTTGAGGCCAAATAGGTCAATGCCTAAGGCTGCCAGCTGGCTGATCAGGAAATCATGAGTATTGAAGCGAATGCCATTGAGAATGTAGAAGACCAATGTCTTCATTGTGCCTTCAAGCTGTGCAGAGGGGGAGTGCTCTTTGATTGGCCACAAAGTATGCCTCAAGATGTGATATATGGTGCGAGGCAAATACTCAAGGTCATTCACAAAGAAGCATGTGGGGTACTCAACATCTGCGGGCAATGGCTTTATCACGATCAACATTTGGCTCATATTGGGCTCAAGCTTTTGGAAGATGCTGTCAAGTTCTTGTTCATATAGATGATAACCTGGTACATAAAGATCACCAGGAGTGGGCAGGAGAGTAAGCTCGAGAATATCAAGAGCTTTGGCTTCATGATGTACATCTCTGTCATCCACTCAAGAACCCATGTCTTCGGAACCTTGTTGTAGCCAGAAATGTGCAAAGTGGCATAGAATTGGAGCAGTAATTCTTCATTCTAGTGCTCCTTGTCAACGAAAAATGGAAGCAAGCTGGCCTCACGAAAGCAGTCAAGGGCCTCTTCATGGCATGGAAGACCGGTCATAGCTTCATTGGACAGACACCTATGCAGGAAGATACGACCCTGGATGTACAGAATGGATGAGTAATAGCTTTGCCGAATATAACTCCAGAATCTAGCATATCTCATCTTAGGCTTCTTGTACGGGTTCTTGTTGCTGTCAAAGAAGTTGATGTGCTCTCTGAAGCTCGACACATTGAATAAACGCTCGGTAGTGACAAAACTCAGAAGCCTTGGTAGACGAGGCATAAACTTCTGCGTTTGAGGCCTTTGCTCAATGTGGTAGTCATATTGAGATCCAGGAGCAGCATGAGGAGTGAGAACGGGCCATCTGATGCTGATAAGCTCACCCGCCTGATTGAAAGCCCGCGCCATGGTATGGAACAGGTGGAGCAGCAGCAACATCTGAGGTGGATGGCTGAAAATCTTTAGTGGCGGGAATGGCTTCGACAAGGGGAGTGGCTTCAGCCATGATATCATCATTGGCTTCATTGGCTACAATAACTTGTGGGTCAGCCACAATCACATCTTGACTCATAGTTGGTTCAGTAGGGGGAATAATAGCTTGATCTTCTTCTCTTTCATTGGCTGATGGAGCCAGAATATCTTCATCCTCGTTGCTTCAGACTCTTGAGCAGTTTGTGAGGTGATGACTTCAGGGAACACTTGACATGCTACTAAGCTTGTGGTGTGCACATGCTCTTCAGGAATGCTGGACATGGAGACCGTTGGCCTTGGACCTCGGCGAACACTACAAGGATTCCGGTCTATTGCAACAAAAAAATATTGCTACAACTATCTTTCATTGTAATAAAATGCTATATTACCACTAAATTTCAGTTCGTGGTAATACGATCTACATATTGCCACAATTTTTGTTTCATCGTGCTAAGTACTCATTTTGTTGCAATAGAAGCAATGTATTGCCACAAGATGCATCGACGTTGTAATATGGTAGTGATATTGCGATAGTCCCGTCCCGTTGCGTGAATTGGTCATCTTGTTGCAATAAATACTAGTTATTGCAACAAAGTACATATTTGTGGTACTATTTAGACATATATTGCAACAATTCTGACATGTGGCGTTAGTCATAGATAACGTTTGAAAAAACATGGCTTCATATTGGAACAAATCATGTATTGGATGTAATAGGGTGACTTTTTGCCTCACCTTCGTTGTATTGCAATAACTATTACATATTGCGACAAATTGAGCATCCATGGTAATACGTCCAACATATTGCAACAATTCTCTAGTGTTGCGAAAAGGGAGCAGGATATTGCAACAATATTCTCTACAGTGATCCTGATTTTTTTTCTTTATTGATTATACTATTTCTCAGGATCTGATTAAAGGGATGTACTAGTTTATAGAGGTATTAACACATTAGATACCACAACTTGTACCTAAGTTGCATTTTAGTCACATATCTTGCAAAGTGGACATCGATGGTACCACAACTTGGAGGAACGTTAGCTTACGCACGTGTGAAGCGTTGCACACTCGCAGACGCCCTTCACTTTGGGGTTTCTTGCACCGCCAGGGGTCTCCTCTACTCGCCCTACTGACCTCCTCCAGTAGCAAGGTCGTTCTCGGCACCGGAAAGACGGCAAGCTTAGTGCCCTTCTCACAAAGGTAAGTAGTGAGCACTGAGCACCAATCCTCACATTATCTTCCTAAATTTTCTATATCTTGCTTGATGTGATTGTATGTATTTATGTGTGATGTTAATAAAAAAAGGAGATTCCATATAAAATTATGTGTTAAATAGAGAAATTGCGCAAGGAATTAGTGTGAATGTAGTGACCCTTTGGCAGCACTTGCGTGAATATCTGCAGAACTAAGTCACATGCCTTATTGGACATCCTGGACACGCACTTGATTTGGTAAATCTTCACAATGAAAGGTAGCTTCGTGACATCCATGCAACTTGGGTACAACCTTTTTTTGCCTATTTCAATAGTTGGAAGAACACCTTGGCTGTTGCATTTGGCTTCTGGTTTCCTTCCATCACCACTCGAAGCGTCAACATGAATGTCTCCTTGAGGGAGTCTTGTATTCAGGGGTCCTCACGCATCAAGGTCAATGAAGCTGGACCGCACTGGTGGGCCGCATAAAGAAGAAGCAGAAGACCTTCCCCCGTATTCGGTCACTACTCCTATGTACGTAAAAAGGCAGATTTTGAGTCCAGATGTGTCAATTACTTCATCCCCAAGTCACCCTTGTAACCCTAGGTCTCCTTAGGCGTGTATATAAGCCGAGGGGTTTAGTCTATAGGGGGATCATCGTCATTACAATATCCCCATTGGCTAGACTTAGGGTTTAGCCATTACGATCTCGTGGTAGATCAACTCTTGTACACATATTCATCCATACTAATATAGCAGGAAGTAGGGTTTTACCTCGATCGAGAGGGCCTGAACCTGGGTAAACATCGTGTCCCCAACCTCCTGTTACCACCGATCTTCAGACGCACATCTTGGGCCTCCCTACCCGAGATCTGCCTGTCGGCGTCCTGGGAACCAAGGTACCCAGACTTGCATGTCTGCGGGCCGCGACGCGCTCCTACAATCGGCCTGGTATGGCCCAGCTGATCGACCAGCCATCCAAGACCCTCGCAAGGGGGCTAAGCCTCGCAAGGAGAACGACGTCAAGACCCCCTCAAGAGCGGCCTCGGCAAGGTGCTCCAGAGGGGCGGAGAATCCAAGGCCAAGCTTGCCTCAGGAGGAGGCAGTGATGTTAGCAGTGACGCACCGCGCCAGCGGGTGCCAGCGTCCGCCAGCGGCGCAGTTGCCATTTTGGTGCAAAGGGGACAGAGCAGCCGCGGGTTCCCGAGGAGCGGGACAAAGGTTTCCCCTTTGGTGCAACAAGAACGAAGACCACAAGGACGACAAGGAGGATGTCACCGTCGAGCCCACCTCCACATCACCGCCTGATCCTTTTGTAGGTGAAGACCGCTTTTGTCAGGATAGGAACGTGCTTGTGTTCCCGCTCAAAAATGGACGTTGTGGGATCCCTTCCTGCCTAAACATTTCGGGGGAAGAGGACCCTGGCCGCCTATATAAGTAGCTAGGACCCCCACTATGGAGGGACAAGTTGAACCAAGCCTAGCCAAGTACAGAAGATCCATAAACTCTGCCACAACGCAAAGGAGCAAGAACACTTGCCTCCTGACCCTCCTAAGCTCGCCTCCCGAACTCAGGAACCACTGTACTAGCTCATATTCCAGCCCTCCTGAGGCCAACCCACCAAAGCAGGAAGTAGGGTTTTACACCACATGGTGGCCCGAACCTGGGTAAACTCTTGCATACACTATCTGTTGTTTGCTTGAATCGCTTCACCAAGACTAGAGCGAGACGCTTGGTAGACGTGAGTGTGAGAGATCTTTGTTCACGCCCCTGTGTTCGAACTTCTTGGGTTTTGCGGAGCCCTAAATCCGACATTTGGCGCGCCAGGTAGGGGGCGTGTCGAGATCTCGCCTCTCCGACGACCTCGTCGCGTTCTCGTCGTCAACTCCGCTCCACAGCCATGGTGGACACACGCCGAGCACGCGCCGCCCGCTGCGCCGCAAACATCGCTCAGACAGCGCCCGCGGGGTGCACCGCTCCGCCCCAACTCGCCAGTCGCCAACGCCGCCACCGACCCGGCCGTCCACGAGCAGCAGGACTCGTCGCTGCCATCGTCCATGCGGCGAGATGGCCACACGGCGATGCCTTCACCCTCACCGGTAGCGGCATCGTCCTCGCTGGCCCGTCGCGGGCCGATCTACCAGCAGCCTGTGCTGCTGATGGCGCGGGAGCTCTTGCGCTACCGCCCGACAGATGACCTCTACGACGAGTGGCTCCACCGCATCACCGAGCTCGTCAACGCCGCTGGAGAAGCACCTGCACGAACGCACTCCTCGCGTCCTCTGTCGCCCCCAGCGGGGAACGAAGGCCACGGAGTCCCGGCTCCGCCTCCACTCCACAGCGCCGGCCAGGAGGTCCGGCGCGAGGCTCCTCGATATGAGCAACCCCGCAGAGCCCATGCGCGTGATGAGGAGAGCTGTCAGGTGATTCCGCATCCCCATGTAGGGGCTCGCGGGCCCCCTGGCTCGCAGCGCCAAGACCGCGCGCCACAGGAGGTGGTGGCGCCAGCACCCCAAGAACCAGCACCGCGGGCGCAGGGGGAAACTGCGATCATGAGCCTGGCTGGGTGTCGCGCCCTAGCTCCTAAGCTACGGCGCCTCGTGTGGCCCGACAAATTCAAGCCAGACCTGCCTCCATGCTACAACAACACCACCGACCCCATGGAGATCCTCCAACTCTACGAGCTGAGCATTGAGGCGTCCAACTGCACCGAGCAGGTCATGGCGAACTGGTTCCCCATGGCTCTCATAGATGGCGCAGTCCCCTGGCTCCTGAACCTCCCCGTGGGATCCATCTCCTCCTGGGAAGAGCTTCGCGAGCATTTCGTCGCCAACTTCCAAGGCACCCGCGACCGAGCCCCGGCAGCTGCTGACCTGCACCGCGTGAGGCAGCAGCCGAAGAGAGACCGTGCAAAAGTACATCCAACGCTTCAACACCATGCGCCTCCGGATCCCAAGGGTCTCGGACGAGGCCATCATCTCGGCGTTCTCCGACGGCGTCCGCGACATCAGGATGAGGGAGGAGCTCGCCATTCACGAGGACCTGTGCCCTCGAGATGTTCAAGCTCGCGGCAAAGTGCGCCAGGACGGAGGAAGGACGCCTCTCCCTCTAGGAGCTACCTGAGGCAGAGGCGGACGACAAGAAGACCAAGGCCAAAGAATCTAAGCGCAACGGACCCGCCGTGCTAGCTGCGGAGCCAGAAGTGAAGCGTGGCTGCGGCTACGATGACCACCCTAGAGACAACCGACTGTACTGCGTCTTCCACAACGTCCACAGCCACAACACTAACGACTGCCAGGAGCTCAGGGCGATGCGCGGGGGGCGCGGTGGACAACGCCCTGAGCGCGACAACCGCGGCTACGTCCGTGGAGGAGGCCGAGGTGGAGGACGTTGGGATGGCAGGAACTCACGCCAGGGGTGGCACGAACAGCCTCGTGAGGACCACTGGCTGGAGCAGCCTCGTGATGCCCCCTGGCGCGACCAGCCTCGTGAGGGTCGCCCTCCGGGAAATGGAGGCCTACTGTAGGATCGAAAGTATGTCTAGAGGGGGGGTGATTAGACTACTTGTAAATATAAAAATTCTGCCTTTTGACAAAGAACAGTTTTTGGTAGTTTCACAATTATGATCAAGTCAAGTATCACCCTACACATGCAATTCTAGAGTATAAGCAGCGGAAAGTAAATTGCACATGTAGTAAAGAGAGGTGGAGAAGATCAAACGCAATTTGGAGACGCAATGATTTTTCCCGTGGTTCCGATAGGTGGTGCTATCGTACATCCACGTTGATGGAGACTTCAACCCACGGAGGGTAACGGCTGCGCGAGTCCACGGAGGGCTCCACCCACGAAGGGTCCACGAAGAAGCAACCTTGTCTATTCCATCATGGCCTACGCCCACGGAGGGCTAGCCTTACTCGGGGTAGATCTTCACGAAGTAGGCGATCTCCTTGCCCTTACAAACTTCTTGGTTCAACTCCACATCTCGATGACGGAGGCTCCCAAGCGACACCTAACCAATCTAGGAGGCACCACCCTCCAAAAGGTAATAGATGTTGTAGATGATGATGAACTCCTTGCTCTTGTGCTTCAAATGATAATCTCCCCAACACTCAACTCTCCTCACTGATATGGCTGTGGTGGAAGAAAGGATTGAGTGGAAAGCAACTTGGGAAGGTTAGCAATCAAGTTTCATATGGTAGGAATGGAGCAACTTGATCTCAACACAAGGGTAGGTAGTTCTCTTCTCAGAAAGTGTAAGGTAGGAGTGGTAGTTCTTTCTGATGGCTCTCTCCACGAATGAAGAGGGGGTGGAGGGGTATATATAGCCTCCACACAAAATCCAACCGTTACACACATAATTGAGCAATCTCGGTGAGACCGAAGTGGACAACTCGGTCAGACCGAAAGTTCAAATAATGTGAACGTTGGGGTTTTCGGTGGGACCGAAAATACCATCTCGGTTAGTCCGATTTGAGTCAAGACAGGAACTTGCCAGTTTCGGTGGGACCGAAATTATCAACTCGTTTATTCCGATATGATGACAAACGGTTACAGAAGGTTGGCAGCCCATGTTTCGGTGAGACCGATCTCAAACTCGGAATGACCGATTTTTCTAGGGTTTGGCTTATGGCTGAGGTGGTTCATCTCGGTGTGACTGAGTTTGGAAAATCGGTTGGTCCGAGATTACTTATGAGTGTGTATAGTAGTGAAAGTTGCTGATAGTTGAAGGAGATATATCACTAAGCACTTGAGCAACCAGATCATCAACACAACCTCATCCCCTTTTAATAGTATTGGCTTTTCCTATGGACTCAATGTGATCTTTGATCACTAAACCAAAAATGGAGTCTTGAGCTTTTGCCAATGCTTGCCTTAGCATTTTGAGGGGTCCACATCTTCAGTCATTGCCATACCCATATCACTGAACTTCTCTGAAATGATTCTCAAGTAACTATTAGTTCAATGATATATATGTTGTTATTAATTGCCAAAACCACCCGGGGATTAGTTGCACTTTCAATCTCCCCCTTTTTGGTAATTGATGACAACATATAGATCAAAGCTTCGACAAAAGATATAATCAATGAATAATACCGTCGCTTTGAGAAGTATGTGATAAGCAAGAGCTCCCCCTAAATTTGTGCATTATTTAAAATTAGCGTTTGAATGCAAATGCACAATCGATTAGGAACATGGGTCACTCTTCCATGTCACATACATCTTGGTGGAGCGCACAAAATGATAAGAATGAATAACATGCACCCAATCACCAAGACATGAGTAAATAGCCATACAAAAAGGAATAGCATATGATAAGCATTAAGCACACATTAAAGCATAGTATGACCAAGCACTCATTAAGGTAGCATCAAACGTAGTATCAAGCACACTGAAAGTTTCAAAAACCACGAAAACCAAAAGTATCTCAAAGAAACCGGCAAAAGAACGAAAGAGCACTCTCTCTCTCTCTCGAAGCCCTATGATCTATACAATTTCTCCCCCTTTGGCAACAAGTTACCAAAAAGTTTGAAAAAGCATAGAGCTAAACGTCACTGTGGGCTCTGCTGGCGGCTCCCGTCTGGGTAGATGTCGGAGTAGATATGACGGCATCGGCGAAGACTTCAGCTGATGTCTGCGCTGGAGGAGTGGATACTGGAGCTGTGGCTGGAGTGACTGCTGGAGCTGTGGGAATAGCAGCTGATCGGGATCCTCTGGGAACCGGAGCAGTCTGGCGATGAGAGTCCTGGACTAAGTCATCTTGCACAAGCTCTGCCCTGTCCTGCCTTGCTTCCTCCATGTCTGCCTCAAGCTTGTTGACGGTCACCTGAAGTTCAGTCAGCTTCACGTCCAGAGCGTGGACCTTCTCGTCAACAATCCTCTCTAGGCTCTCCTGAGATTGTTCAATGCTGGCCAGGCGTTGTTCAATCCTCTGGGTAGCTTCAAGAATCTGCTCTCCGAAGCTCTTTGGTTTAGCTGTTGCTGCTGCTGCCTCTTTATCAGCTTTGCTTTCCTAGCAGCTTCAATCTTGGGTTGACCTTCAACAGAAGTTGGATCCTCCTCATCCATCACAACAACATTGTCTTCATGCTCTGGCTGCAGTGGTAAGTGTTTCCTATCCAACAGGAATTTGCCCGTGCCAAACTTGGCATTGATAAGCATCTGAATCTGTGGGGCAAATCCACATGACCTCTTCTGGTCAGCTGCAGTCCTCTTAATGGTCTCTACCATTAAGTCCATCACCTTGAAAGGTGCCTTCTCATCAAGTATGTGCAGCATGTTGATAGAATACCCTCTGATCATGCGATGGTCTCCAGACTTGGGCATCAAGGTATGCCTCAGAATAGTGTTAGTAGTGGGTAGACCTGCCTGGAGATAGTAGACTGAGCCAAGCTTCCACACTTCCAAATCTGTTGCGGGGATCTCCTTGTACATGTTCTTCATGGAATCATGGTTCTTCTTGGGAATCCCATAGACATCAATGTCGTCCTCTCTTTGCACTGGAGCATTCAGAAGTTCTGCCCATTCTTCAACAGACGAAGAAAACCTTTGACCTTCAGTCATCCAGGTGATCTTCCCATCAGGATAGAAGTGGGCTGTGGCATAGAACTGCATAATCATCTCATCGTTCCAATCTGTCAGTTTCTGACCCACAAACTCATCAACTCCACATGCAGTGAAGCTTTCATGCACATGGGGAAAGAAGTCTCTGTGCTCTTCGCTGTCAATGTATTTCCAGTCAACGTATCTGGTATCTGCAACTATAGGCTTCTTGTCCATCAGCACAGTCTCATAGAAGTCCTGCTACTCCCCGGTGTGGAATCTGGGGTCCACAGCAGTCCTTCTCCTCACGGCATATGGATCAGACTGTCTCCATAGCCTGAGACCTCTATCTTTCCTTGCTTTCATATCCTCGGCTTGAGGATGAGCATCATTGTGAAGTGGCAGTTTTGGACGGAGCTTCAGCAACACATGTTCTTCTTCATCAGACTCAGACGGTGGCACATCACCCTTGTTCTTCTCAGATGCTGGAATGTTCCTGGTTGTCCTCTTGGGCTTGGCAGAAGGCTTTGCTGGAGCTGCCTTGGCTTGAGCAGGCTTCTTGGGCTTTGAAGTGGCTCCAGCCCTAATAGCATCACCCATGAGTTTCTGCTTCTGAGGAGCAGGCTGGGGTGCTTCTTCTTCTTCTTCTTCGACTGCTGCATCTGCATGAGGATCAGTATACACTACCCTCTTCCTCTTGGAAGTTTTCTTCACTTTACTTGGGGCTGGCTCTCCCAAGTTCAGCTTCTTGGCAACAGCTGACTGCTTGACCTTGCTGGTGCCTTTCTTTGACTGCTGCCCTTGTTGCTCTTTGGCAACAACTTTTCTCTTAGGCTTGGAGGACACTTCTTCCTCAGCAATGAAATCAGAATCCTCATCATCAGAATTCCTCTCCTTTCTGGCTCTGGTGGCTGCAGGAGGCAAGCCACTAGGTGTACTCCTCTCACCATCATCGACTGGACTACTAGCCTCAGGACTAGTGTCTGCTTCCGGAATGTCCGCAAAAGGTGACTCTGACCTGTTCTGGCTGTCACTGGCATCTGACATGGCTGACAACCTGTGAATAGATAAGGTATAGGCAGAGTAGAAGAGTTATCACAAACTACAGAAGTTTTTGCAAACAAAATGAGTTCAAATCTTAGTTTTAAGTTTTCACAGAATGCATTTCGGTCAGACCGATTTTCAGTTTCGGTGAATCCGAAGTGTATAACAGAAACTTTACACACCACTTTCGGTTGGACCGAAATGGGTTTCGGTCCTGCCGATAAACTAGGGTTTCACTAAAACTACTTCGGTCACACCGATTTGCACAACTCGGTTGGACCGAAAGTGCAGTGCAATGGCCAGAGGCCGAATCGGTCACACCGAAAATTTAAAACCGGTTTCACCGAGATGTGTTCCGTGGAAACCTAACCCTAAGAATTTTACTCGAAACTAGAACCGATCTGGTGGAGAAGAAGTTTTCAATCGTGGCCAGATGTAGAGCAAACCAAACGTGCAATGAATCGGATGGGGAGCACGAGAGGGATCGAGACTCACCCTAACTTGGTGGAGTCCCTCTACGGCGGCAACGGCGCGGAGAAGAAGTCCGTTGACGGCGGCGGAGACCTGCGGCGAGGGCGCACAGGCGACGACGGCGACGATCCGGAGATCAGGGCGACGACAGCAGGGGACGTGGGAGCAAATCGTTTGACGGAATAATCAACGCGCGCTGCCCTCAGTATTTATATCCCCTTGCTGTCGGTGGGACCGAGTTGAAAAACTCGGTGACACCGAGATGGATAACTGCTATGCAGTTACGCATATCGGTCACGCCGAGATTTAGAACTCGGTTTCACCGAGATGAAACCTAGATCAGTCTAAGTGCTTTCGGTTTGACCGAGTGGGAGAAAGTTGGTCTGACCGAAATGTACTTAGAAGGTTTTGGAAGTCAGCCTTAGACGGATCGGTGGCTCCGAGTGCTCCTCACTCGGAGGGTCCGAAAATGACTTGTTCAAAGTTTGTGATATAAGCATGAATAGAATTTGAGACAAGAAAGCATAGATAGCTAGGGGAGGTACTTAGGCATTCTTGTCCATCCATTTGGCCAGAAAAATCAAAACAACCAAAACAACAAATGGATGTCCTCGAATGGATAAAATCATGCATTCAACATGCTCACACAATAAGATAGCAA
>LR738713.1:282232004-282536509 GCA_902687465.1 Secale cereale | reverse complement strand
ATTTGATCATAGGTCATACTCATCGTTTAAGCACAAGTGGGGTTACCACTTTTACATAAAGCATTGATGTGTTCACATCATTTGGAGATGCTTTAGCTCAATTTTTAGAGCAAAGCTCCCCCTAGATGTGAGAACCCCTTTTAAAGGGTCAAACTAACCTTGGGTTGTCGTAGAAGACTTCATGTAGATGTTGAAGATGTGGATGCTCAATGTTGATGTAGATCATCAAGAGTTGGGAGCTATCCTTTGGATTAGGGCACTTTCAATACCTACATGGGTTAGTCCCACAAGGAACAAACAAGGATATCCATAGACATAGATTGAAGTTCACAAAAGATGATGTCCATGAAAGCAATGATTACCTTGTTCCTTGACTTACCAACAAGAGGGTTTGTGACTCCATGAACTAGTGCATGATGTGGAAGTTGATTGCACAAGTTGCCAAAATGAATATGAGTGAAGTATGTTGGCGGAGTCGCCCTCAAAAACCTTCTAGTTCTTCTTCTTCGGGATCCACATCATCTTGATGGGAATCCTTGGGGTTGTAGTTGAGCTTGACGAAGTAGAACTTGACGTGTCCTTGGGAACCCACTTGACCATGGCTTGAGGTGCTTGAATGAATGAATCAATCTCCTCTTGAAGCTTGTCCTTGGCTTTTAGCTTGTGGTCTTGTGGTGGAAGGTCATCTTGAGCTTGTTCCACATTGGAAGAAGTAGGATCATACTTCTCCTTTTGAGAAACAAACTGTGGAGTAGGGTATTGACCTTCTTCCCACTCAACACCTTCGGCGTTGAACTTTCGCTCAAAACCAATTCATTGATTCTTCCGGTGCCTTCCTTGTTTGCGAACAATTTCCTCAAAGTTCTTGCTTCCGGCAAGACTCTTGTAGACACCTTTCTCTATGATTTCCTTCAATAAGCTATTCTCTTGCTCAAGTGTAACTTGGCTTGAAACATTGTTAGTGGAATCAAGAGAACTACTAGAAGCAACAATATTAGATTTAACATGGTTATTGTTACTACTAGAGGAAGAATTTTTCTTATGCTTGTCATGCTTAGTCTTAATAGGTGGCAAGAAATTAGACAAGAGAAGTCGTTTGGCAAGATATGAAGAACTCTTCTTTCGAAGATCGTCATTGATCGCTTTTAGAAACTCATGTTCTTGCTCTAGAGTGAGCTTCTCGAAGCGTAGCTTCTCATGAGATCTTAGGAGCTCTCTATGATCTCCTTGAGTTGTTTCATGAGCTAACTTAAGAGTGTTTAGTTCTTTAGTTAGATGCTCAATCTCCTTCATAGCATTCTCATTCGACTCTTCTCGACTATAAAGACTACTAGCATTTTCATCGTTACTAAGCTCACTAGATTTATCATGCAAGAGCTCATCTTCACCAAGCAAGTCATCCTCATCACTATTGAAGTCAATGAATTCAGGGTGTGTTACCTTGGGGCCTTTAGCCATGAAGCATCTTCCAATTCCCTCATTTGGTGAATCAAATAAGTCATAGGAGTTGGAGTTGGAGGATACGAGAGCAAGACCGGCAACACCTTCATCTTGACTGTAGTCGGAGTCGGAGTGATAGCTTCCATCGGATTGATTGTCGGAGTCGGAGCCGGAGACCCATTCACCTACATGAGCTTGATGTCTTCTTCTCGTGTAGCTCCTTGATGACTTGTCTTTCCTCTCCGAATCCTTGCTTCTCCGAGAGGGTCTTCGTTCATAACGATCATCTCTACTCCTTCTCTCTTTCCGAGGTGACTCATCTCTTGATCTTCTTCTTGGAGATTCTTCTCTTCTTTTGTGGGGAGCCGTACACTCATTTGAGAAGTGTCCGGGTCTTCCACAATTGTAGCAGTTTCGATCACGACTAGAAGATCTCTTTTCATCATATGATCTACACTTTGAGCTTCTCTCTTTGCCTCTATTCTTGTAGAATTTGTTGAAGTTCTTAACCATTAGGCTTATCTCTTCATTGGAAATTAACTTGTCACTTGAGGTTGCGGGAGCATCACTTGTAGCTTTGTAAGCACCACTTGACTTGTTGTGAAGCTCTTCCTTATCCTTAAGTGTCATCTCATGAGCAACAATTCTTCCAATGACTTCAGTTGGCTTGAGAGTCTTGTAGTTTGGCATCATTTGGATCAAAGTGCACACGGTGTCATACTTTCCATCCAAAGCTCTTAGAATCTTCTTGATGATGAATCGGTCGGTCATTTCTTCGCTTCCTAAGCCGGCAATCTCATTTGTGATGAGAGCAAGCCTAGAGTACATTTCAGCGACTCCTTCACCATCCTTCATCTTGAACTTGTCAAGTTGACCTTGAAGAATATCTAGCTTTGATTCCTTCACAGATTCAGTACCTTCGTGCATTTCAACCAAAGTATTCCAAATCTCTTTAGCATTCTCAAGACGGCTGATTTTGTTGAACTCCTTGGGACACAAAGCATTGAAGAGAATGTCACAAGCTTGAGCATTGTTTTGCAACATCCGCAACTCTTCCGGTGTAGCTTCGCGATCCGGAACTTTTCCTTCCTCGAAGAATTCACCTTGCATACCAACACAAATAATGCCCCATGCGGCTGGGTTATGACCAAGAATATGCATTTTCATTTTATGCTTCCAACTAGCAAAATTTGTACCATCAAAGTAAGGACCTCTACGATAATTACCCTCACTAGACGCCATACTCTCCTAGGTTGTGAAACCAAGCTTATGGAGTCCAATGCAATGGAAACCAAAACAATGGAGACCAAAGCTCTGATACCACTTGTAGGATCGAAAGTATGTCTAGAGGGGGGGTGATTAGACTACTTGTAAATATAAAAATTCTGCCTTTTGATCATGAACAGTTTTTGGCAGTTTTACAATTATGAGCAAGACAAGTATCACCCTACACATGCAATTCTAGAGTATAAGCAACGGAAAGTAAATTGCACATGTAGTAAAGAGAGGTGGAGAAGATCAAACGCAATTTGGAGACGCAATGATTTTTCCCGTGGTTCCGATAGGTGGTGCTATCGTACATCCACGTTGATGGAGACTTCAACCCACGGAGGGTAACGGCTGCGCGAGTCCACGGAGGGCTCCACCCACGAAGGGTCCACGAAGAAGCAACCTTGTTTATTCCATCATGGCCTACGCCCACGGAGGGCTAGCCTTACTCGGGGTAGATCTTCACGAAGTAGGCGATCTCCTTGCCCTTACAAACTTCTTGGTTCAACTCCACATCTCGATGACGGAGGCTCCCAAGCGACACCTAACCAATCTAGGAGGCACCACCCTCCAAAAGGTAATAGATGTTGTAGATGATGATGAACTCCTTGCTCTTGTGCTTCAAATGATAATCTCCCCAACACTCAACTCTCCTCACTGATATGGCTGTGGTGGAAGAAAGGATTGAGTGGAAAGCAACTTGGGAAGGTTAGAAATCAAGTTTCATATGGTAGGAATGGAGCAACTTGATCTCAACACAAGGGTAGGTAGTTCTCTTCTCAGAAAGTGTAAGGTAGGAGTGGTAGTTCTTTATGATGGCTCTCTCCACGAATGAAGAGGGGGTGGAGGGGTATATATAGCCTCCACACAAAATCCATCCATTACACACATAATTGAGCAATCTCGGTGAGACCGAAGTGGACAACTCGGTCAGACCGAAAGTTCAAATAATGTGAACGTTGGGGTTTTCGGTGGGACCGAAAATACCATCTCGGTTAGTCCGATTTGAGTCAAGACAGGAACTTGCCAGTTTCGGTGGGACCGAAATTATCAACTCGGTTATTCCGATATGATGACAAACGGTTACAGAAGGTTGGCAGCCCATGTTTCGGTGAGACCGATCTCAAACTCGGAATGACCGATTTTTCTAGGGTTTGGCTTATGGCTGAGGTGGTTCATCTCGGTGTGACTGAGTTTGGAAAATCGGTTGGTTCGAGATTACTTATGAGTGTGTATAGTAGTGAAAGTTGCTGATAGTTGAAGGAGATATATCACTAAGCACTTGAGCAACCAGATCATCAACACAACCTCATCCCCTTTTAATAGTATTGGCTTTTCCTATGGACTCAATGTGATCTTTGATCACTAAACCAAAAATGGAGTCTTGAGCTTTTGCCAATGCTTGCCTTAGCATTTTGAGGGGTCCACATCTTCAGTCATTGCCATACCCATATCACTGAACTTCTCTGAAATGATTCTCAAGTAACTATTAGTTCAATGATATATATGTTGTTATTAATTGCCAAAACCACCCGGGGATTAGTTGCACTTTCACCTACCTCCGCTGCCGCCACCGCCAAGAAGGAACGACGACGACCGCCAGGGAGACGGAGCAGGGGGCTTCTAGGAGCCGGGTGTAGTTGCATGCATCTTGGGAGGAGCCCATGCTCCGGCTTCTCATCGCATCTTCAAGCAGTTTTCCCATGGGGTGAACGCGGCGCTTCCCAGGCCCGACGCCGCGCGCAACCTCAGGTGGACCAAGCAAGTCATCAGCTTCGACCCCAAGGACCAGCACAAGTGCACTGTGGCCCCAGGCACCCTCCCGATGCTCTGCACCCCGACCATCAGCAACGTCCTCGTGATGAAGACCCTCATCGATGGTGGAGCAGGACTCAACGACCTCTCCGTCCAGACCTTCGAGACACTCCGAGTTCCCTATGATTAGCTCCACCCGACCAAGCCGTTCTACGGAGTCACGGATGGCTCCACACTCCCGATGGGGTGGGTCCGCCTCCCCGTCTCTTTTGGTGACCGTGACAACTACCACATCGAGCTCATCGACTTCGACATCACCAACATCCACCTCCCATACAACGTCATCCTTGGGTATCCTGCCCTCGCCAAGTTCATGGCGGCGACCCATCACGGCTACAACGTCCTCAAGATGCCTAGGAGCGGCGGAGTCATCACGATCGCCTCCGACGAGAACGATGCGGTGCGTTCCCTGGAGCGCGCCTACCAGACGGCAGCAGTCGAATGCTCCGATGAGGATGGAGTCGTCCTCGCCCTGCAGACTGCCCCCAAGAAGATGAAGAACCTGCCCGTCAACGGACCTCAGGACGCAGGGGCTCCTGACGGCCCGGCCTCAGGACTCGCGCCTGCCGACGAGGCGCCCTCCACATTTGCATAGAGGGGCGCGCCCGACGCCCCTCTCATGACGGGCTCGGGGGCTCTCCTCTGGAGTGTCTCCGGACTGACCGGCGCCTCGAGGGAGGTGTTCGGGCACCACCTGCAAGCGTGTCTTGACACGCGTTTTTGTGAGCCCAGCGTGAACCGCTCAGTGCTGGGGGCTCAGGACTTCATCAACCAAGTTGTCGAGGAACTTCAGTACGCAAGACTCATCCACGGTGGGCGTAACCGCACAACCCTAAGTTCACCTGCTCGCAGCCCGAGCGACTGCTTCCGCGTCTGCGTTGACATCGTAGGTCTGAACCGAGCTGCCTCTCAGGAGCCCTTCTAGCCGACGGCGGTCGGCCGGAAGAGGGCCCTCCCCTGCAGCTACGTCCGCACATTCTTCGGCTTCCGCAACGCAGCTGCCACGTTCCAGCATCTCGCGCAGCAGGCCTTGGGGGCTCGGGAAGCTCAGTGGCAGGCGGTCCGGACGGAGCAAGCGCCGGATCCGCGTGACCACTGAGAGCCTTCGAAGCCCCTGGGCCTCAGGAGCCCGACGATCCTCAGGAGCGACCCGCATGGCTCGCGTCTTCAGCTACCCCAAATCTTCTTTGACAAGTATCAGGTGACACTTCAGGTATCCAATCGAGGGCGCCCCTCGGGCTGCATCATCCTCGGACTGCTGGGGGCTGTTCCCCCGCAGTTGTCTCCCTTTTTGCATGATCAAGGCTAGTTGTTTCTTTCCATTCGCATTATCTGCATGCTTGGCGTCCTCACCACCACTAAGGTCATGAGCCCTTGTGAGCCCACTCACGACCGCCCCATGATTAAGGACTGGCGCGGTGTCTGTGCTCGGGTCCTTCCTTGCAGTGTCGCTAAACCTAAGGGCTGAGCTCTGTCTCGCGAGCCATTCCCATGACGTCACCTCCCATGGTCCTTGGTGCCTTGTTCTCGCATGGTCTAATCATGGATGGGTAAGTAGGGGCCCGTGGCGGGTGCCTCGCTCACGCGGGAACCGCGCGCCGGTTGTTTTTCTTTTGGATCGTTGCATGAGAAGACTGGGCACGACATCTGTGATCGGGTCCGTCCCTGCAGCGTCGACAAATCTAGTGGCTGAGCTTTGTCTCGCGAGCCATTCCCGTGACGTCACCTCCTGGGGTCGCTGGTGATGCGGCCTTCTCATGCGATACCCTCTAGAGATGCACTCGGCGCAGGTCGACACAACACCTCTCTTTTCACATTTTACAGAAGAAGACTCAGGCGCAACCCGCCTCAGGATATGGTCTCGTGAGTGATGCGTAAGCTCAGGAGAACTTCCTCAGAGTTGTTCAGCTCGTCCAGAGGAGGGCCCATATACAACTTGGCTGTCCTACCGTGCAAGCCACGTGTCAGGACGGGGCTGTACACGCCCCGGAGTCTCTCCGGTGGGAGGCTCCCTCCCACGGTCCAGTGGAAGTACCAAGCTCCGCACTGGTAGATCCAACCGAGGACCGGTTATGTCCACGAACCAGTGGAAGCACTAAGCTCCGCGCTGGCCGCTACGACCGAGGCGCGGTTATGCCCACACTCCGCGCAAGTGTGGTAGCTCTATGCTCCACGCTAGTTATAAACAACTGAGGGCGGCCGCCAATGGTCGCACCAACCTTAGGGAGCTTTTCAGCTCACGACGCTCACATCTTCTCCTTGGATGGGTGTCGCGAGGGGGCTAGGCACGGGGGCTATGCTCAAGTCTCGCCTGGCAGAGGCCACCCTACCAGGTGCCCAGACACCTAGCCTTCTCGCGCCCCCATCCCAGGCGAAGGCTTGTGGGCAAGGTATGGTGCTCATTCTCCTTCATGAGAGCCATTCGTATGTCAATGGGGACCCCTGGGCATCGCGACCCAGGGGCCTAACTAGCCATGTTGCCCCTCATCCCTTGAGTCTAGTTATGACGATAAGCCCGGTCACTCGGAGGGCTCAATGGCGATCGAGGTATGCGCGAGGTTGGGCCCTGCCGACGCACAACGCAAACGGGATTGCTTGAACGTCAAGGGGGACCACTGGTCATAGCGACCCACGGGCCTCACTAGCCACGTAGCCCCTCATCCCTTGAGTCTAGTTATTACGATAACCCCGGTCACCCGGAGGGCTCAATGGCAATCGAGGTATGCGCGGGGTTGGGCCCTGCTGACGCAGAGCACCTAAGCAAACATGAAAGGAAGCAAGCATGAAAATTATCTAGCTATTACAATAAGACCAAGTTTTCAAATTCAAACAAAGTTCTTACGCCTCCCCGAGGCACTCACACTTCTCGCTCTGGACAGGAACATATCATGCCTTACCAAGCGCATCATCACCGGTGTCCACCTTCTCGGCTGCGGTAGCAGTGGCCTGGAGGAACGCCTCCACCAGCGCCGTGACCTTCACCCCTAGGGCCTCGGCAGCCGTGCCTCCATGACTTTGGTCACGGACTCGGACAGCGAGGCCAGGTCAAGGGTGGGGTCGCGAAGACTTAGGTGGCTGCACACCCGCGTCAGAACCAAGGTAAGGAGCGTGCGGCTCTCGACGTCGGCTAACAGGCCAATTGCGGCCGCAACCTCGCGCTGGGACTTCACAAGCGCAGCGAGAAGCCCGGCGGGGCCTCCCTTCGGGGCGGCCAGCGGTTCCTTGAACCCCTCCCCGTACGCGGCCTACAGCGCCTTGCGGGCCTCGAGGTCGAAGGCGGCAAGGGCCTCGGGTCTCACCACTGCCGAGGATGCAAGGGCTTCCTCCTTGTCGCGAGCGGCTTGGGTCGCCTTGGCCTGCTCAACTTCAACCTTCAGCTTCTCCAGGGCCGCGCGGTCAGCAAGCTACTCCTGTTGCAGCTGGGACGTCTCAGCCTTCTACGTCTCGAGCTCCTTCTCCAACCTCTTGAGCTCCAAGGCACGCCCAGTGCCTTCCTCGCGAAGGACCCCCAGCTCGCTCTCCGCCTTGAGGCAGCGCTTCTCGAAGGATGCGGCGTCGGCTCGCGCGATGTCGCGAGCCCGCGTGGCTGCCACAGCTTCCTCTTGACCCTTGGCAGCGACCGCCGAGGCCTGGTCCCAGGAGGTCCGCGCAGACTCGTCTGCCAGGAGCCACCCGCGGATCAGCCCCAGGCGCCATTCCATCAGGCGGCCATCACCATCTTGTAGTTCGACGTGAAGCCGACCCAGCGCGGCGGAGGCAGCCTCCAAGGTCTCAGGACCACGCTACGCCGGCTGGCGCACGGGCACCAACAAGACCGACTGCTCGACCAGGGGCTTGGGGGCTCCGGCCCCCCTCGCCAGAGCAGCCGGAGCAGGAGCCACCGCGACCTCGCAGGAAGCAAGGACGCCCTCAAGCGACACCGCCACCGCATGCTCGTTGGCCTGGCCGACCGAGATGCCCAGCGTCGTGGCATCCTCCCCCGCGGTCGCATCAGCAGCAGGAGGGGCAGGGCATCGCGGCGTGACCTCCCCCTTCGCCTTCTTCATCACACCTCCCAGGCTGCTGCGTCAGGAGAAGCACATCAGGCACACGACAACTAAGGATAGGCGAGAAATTACACACTTACTCGTCGGAGGCGAGGCGCGCCCTTCTCTTCGCCAGCAGGTCAGCAGCAGCCGCTGGTGCTATGGACGTGCCGGTAGCCCGGATCTTGGCAAGGCAAGAGGCCACAGTCCTGGGCACGGCCGTGGTCGCCAGATTCGCTGGCACAGTACTCCTCGGCGGGGTCGCCACATTGCTTCCCCCGGACGCAGCACGTCTGGATCGACGTGGAGTGGCCGCCTGGGACTGTCCGACGGCACCTGCGCCTGACTTCATTGCTCCAGCGAACGCCTCGGAGGAGTCCCCCTCGTCGTCCAGGGTCTCCTCTAAGCCCCCCTCGTCTCTCTCGTCGTCAGCACCAGAAGACAAGTCGAACGTGGGCGGAGCGCCCACGGGTGCACCAAAACCCGACACAACCTTCAACAGCTCGGCCTTGTCAGGGCGGCTGTACAGTGGCACGTGGGCCCCGAGGAAGTCCACCAGAACCATCCCTAGGAGGGTTCCTGAGGTGAAGTCCAGATCGTCCTCGGCCAGCACCCTTGAGTGCAGCCGGAACCTATCGTCTTCGCCCATCAGCTCCCACATGGGGCGCGAGTGTGCCTGCAGCGGCGCCAGACGCTGCCTCAAGAACACCTTCACGATCTGGCCCCCTTCGAGCCTCGAGCTCAGGTCAGCCTCAATCCTTGCTAGGACAGGCCCGTCAACGGGGTCGATATGCTTCGCGGAACTCCATTCGGCGCGCTTCGCCGGACGGGCGGTAGGCAGCGCCAGCAGAGGGTGGGCGCGTTGGGCATCTAGATACACCCACCTCTTCCGGTTTGACTCTATCTTCTTCCCTGGCGCTGGAAGACAAATGAGACGTAGGCCGAGCATGGGCCATAGTCGTACCGGCGCATGGAGAAGAATTGGCGGACGAGGGCGACATTCAACCTCACCCCTACCAGCGCCTCACAGTAAAAGACGAAGAGCAACAGGACGAAGATGGAGCAAGGCTGGATGTGGAGAGCATGCACCTGGTAATGTTCCAGGATGGCGTAGAAGAACTCGGAGAAAGGTGGCACGAGCCCCACGGAGATGCTGTGGAGGAAGAAGGGGTAGCAGGACTTCGGCAGGGTCCGCGTCATGGTGGATCTAGCCCAGATCCGCGTCGAGCCATGCTCGTTGTGGACGCTCGACAAGAAAGGTTGGACCTCTGAGTAGTCCTCCTCCTTGGTGATGGAGGACTCCTCGAGCGCCGCCTCAAGGGAAGAAGCGGATCTAGACGCCGGTGCAGCACCCTTGTTCCTCTTCGCCATTGCTAAAGGAGCCGAAGGACGCAAGCAATTTAGGAAGGCAGGTGGCGTAGGAGAGAGAAATCCGAGTAGAAAGGAAGGGGAGCAATAACTCCCCCGGTGGAGACGGCCCCTTTTGTCAAGACGCACGGTTGCCGAGACGGTGTGGGGAGCGTGGTCGTCCGGGTCCCATCCAACCGTCATGCGCCAGCCTGGCCCACAGCATTTTTGGGGCCCGCGGCGCTTTGTCCTCAGCTAAGGCTTCGCCCCGAAGCCAACTCCGCGCTCGCCTTGGTCCCGGCGGCTACAGTCGGCGTCCTGGGAACCAGGGTACCCAGACTTGCCTGTCTGCCGGCCATGACGCGCTCCTACAAGCGGCCTGGTATGGCCCAGCTGATCGACCAGCCGTCCAAGACCCTCGCGAGGGGGCTAATCCTCGCGAGGAGAACGACGTCAAGACCCCCTCAGGAGAGGCCTCGGCAAGGTGCTCCGGAGGGGCGGAGAATCCAAGCCCAAGCTTGCCTCAGGAGGAGGCAGTGATGTCAGTAGTGATGCACCGTGCCAGCGGGTGCCAGCGTCCGCCAGCAGCGCAGTTGCCATTTCGGTGCAAAGGGGACACCGCAGCCGCGGGTTCCCAAGGATCGGGACAAAGGTTTCCCCTTTGGTGCAACAAGACCGAAGACCGCAAGGATGACAAGGAGGACGTCACCGTCGAGCCCACCACCACGTCACCGCCTGATCCTTTTGCAGGCGAAGACCGCTTTTGTCAAGATAGGAACGTCCTTGTGTTCCCGCTCAAAAATGGCCATTGTGGGATCCCTTCCCGCCTAAACATTTCAGGGGAAGAGGACCCTGGCCGCCTATATAAGTAGCTAGGACCCCCACTATGGAGGGACAAGTCGAACCAAGCCTAGCCAAGTAGAGCAGATCCATAAACTCTGCCACCACGCAAAGGAGCAAGAACACTTGCCTCCTGACCCTCTTGAGCTCGCCTCCCAAGCTCAGCAACCACTGTACTAGCTCATATTCAAAGCCTCCTGAGGCCAATCCACCAAAGCAGGAAGTAGGGTTTTACACCACATGGTGGCCCGAACCTGGGTAAACTCTTGCGTACACTATCTGTTGTTTGCTTGAATCCCTTCACCAAGACGAGTGCGAGACACTAGGTAGACGTGAGTGGGAGAGGTCTTCGTTCACGCCCGTGTGTTTGAACTTCTTGGGTTTTGCGGAACCCTAAATTTGACATTGCCGGTTTTGACACCGACAATGGTTCTTTCATTGGGAGTTCCGTTGTGCGCCCGCAATGAGCGATCGATGGCATGTCTCGTCACCAACGACGAGGTCATCCTCGGAAACAACTTGGCTATCGGCCAGGTTCTCCAGCTCGACGTGTTCACCATATGCATCCATATGGCCTTTTGGCCGTCCGCACCCCATGCGTCCGTCGAGCGTCACCTTTACACCGATTCCGGCTATTTCGATGACGCGACTTTGGTAGAACTCTCGCCCTTAAATGAGCTGTTGGATCGCATCGCCGCCCTGGGGCTCACATCGCCAGGAGGTCGGATCGGACTTAAATCCGGCCATGATGAGATCGACCCTTCTTCGATTACTCATTTGGTAGCAGCAGTCGAGGACGGAACCATAGAGACTTCTCCTCTCCAGACGGAGACCCTCACAGTTCAGATCTCCTAACCCATCGAGCCAAACACCTCCCTGTCAGGAGACGCACTATGTTCATTGAGCTCTAGGACCAACGCCGGACCCGAAGGGCAATCAGGCCCCATCGAATCCGGATTGTCACCAAGGGAGGTTGTAAAAACCCCGAATATCACTTTGGGTCGGGATTCAAAATTTCCATCACCCACCCGCCCTGGGAAAAAATCTTCAAGTAAATCCGGAATCCCGGACATAGATGATCTCATGAACATACAACAACAGCCCGGGGAAACGGTCAACCACTTATGGGCCTGATTCCTACTAGTTAAAAACAAGATCAGGGACTGCTGCAACGACAAAGAGGGCTCCTTATTTCACGGCAATTGCACAGACGGGGGAGTCTTGAACGCCCTCAACCGACGTCGTGTTCCGAGTTTCACAGAATTATCACAGTTAGTACGGAAGTACTACGCAATGGATTGGAAAGCCTAGAATACACCTCTGGAATGGTCCATCTCCAGACAGTACGTTACCAAAGCTAAACGGACTTACCCTAATTGGTCATCGGATAGCATTCCTATTGGCAAGAAGAACAAGCCTATTTCAAGGCACAGGTCCTTACTGGACAAACTACTCGATACACCTTGCCAAATACACGCAACCCTGGATAATGTCCCAAACCATCTCCTTAGAGCATGCTGGGTACTCCGGAAGGTAGCAAAAAGCGGTACGACACTTCTTGCCACCACCACACCAAGGGAGAATGACATCAATGTCTTCACTGTTTTTGAGACGTTCTCCTCAAATAACCGTCGCAAGAGAGCAAATTGCGAACTTGCCGAGTTTTACCAAATTAGCTCTGCAAGCCCATGGAGCGACACGGCAATCAGTTTTTCTACCGAAGACGTACCTCGAGTCCGGCCGATTCGAGCATCAGTAGCTCTCGTACTAGACCCAATAGTAGATGGCTTTCGCATCATTAAAGTACTTATGGATGGAGGAAGCGGACTAAACCTCATATATGAGGAAATGCTTGCAAAAATGCAGGTCGAGAAGTCCCACATTGAGCACGCCAACACAACCTTTAGGGGAATTATACCAAGCCGCGAGGCCAAGTGTTCAGGAAGCATTAAGCTCGACGTAGTGTTCGACTCACCAGACAACTACAGATCAGAGGAACTACTCTTTCACATTGTGCCCTTTCACAGCGGATACCACACCCTTCTAGAACGGGACGTTTTCTCACGCTTTCAAGCTATACCCCATTACGGGCACATGAAGCTTAAAATGCCAGGGCTCAATGGGGTGATCACGATAATAAGTGATCCAGATAGAACACTCCTCGCCAAAAATAAAATGACATCCTTAGCCTTAGAGGCATTATTTGAAGCTCTCGCGGCCGAACAACTAACTACCCTACGATCAAAGGTGGATGCCGACGATGTCATCCTCGCCAAAAGATCAAAGTCTACCTCCTTCAAGCCCACTAACAAAATCATCAAATTCGAAGTGCACCCAACGGACCCTAATAAAACAGCATCCATCGGGGCACAGCTGGATCCGGCGGTAGACATCGCATTACGTGCCTTCCTTCGGGAAAATTGGGATATATTCACCTCGCACCCTTCAAACATGCCAGGATCCCATGTAGGCTGGCCGAACACAGCCTCAATATTATAAAAGGATTCAAACCAGTCAAGCAGTCACTGCGACGATTTTTCGAACCCGAAAGACAAGCAATGGGAGAAGAATCAGCCAAACTATTGGAAGCCGGATTCATCAGAGAAATCAAACATCCATATTGGCTAGCCAACCTAGTCATAGTACCGAAGAAGGATAAATCCTGGCGCCTCTGTGTCGATTTCACAGACTTGAATAAGGCTTGCCCAAAGGATACCTTTCCTTGGCCCCGCATTGACCAAATTATCGACGCAACGGCCGGACACGATTCGCTGTGCTTCCTTGATGCTTACTCTGGATAACATCAGATAAATATGAAAGAATCCGATCAGGCCGCAACGATGTTCATTACCCTGTATGGCCCTTTTTGTTTCAACACTATGCTTTCCGGACTCAAAAAGGATGGCGCCACATATCAACGCATGATTCAAACATGCTTAGAAAAGCAAAATGGCAAAACAATGGAGGCATATGTTGACGACGTAGTCGTAAAGACCAAACACGTCAAGACATTGGTGGATGATCTCCACCTTACGTTTTCCAACCTCCGGGAATATGACATAAGCCTCAATCCGAAAAAAATGTGTCTTCGGTGTTCCAGCCGGAAAGTTATTAGGGTTCATCGTATCTCATAGAGGAATCAAAGCTAACCCAGCCAAAATCTGGGCCTTGTCAGAACTCAAAATACCAACCGATCTGAAGCAAGTGCAAAAACTAGCAGGCTGCGTAGTGGCCTTAAGCCGCTTCATCTCTAGGTTAGGAGAAAAAGCATTGCCAATTTACAGATTGCTACAATGCACTGACCATTTCAAATGGACAAATGCGGCCAAAGTCGGATTGGAAGAAATAAAAGCTTTACTAGCAAGCAACCCAATCCTTGCCGCCCCTGGTGTTGGCGAACAAATGATGTTGTACATATCAGCCACTCACCAGGTGGTGAGTGCCGTGCTCGTCGTTGAACGCGCCGAAGAGGGACATAAATTCCCCGTTCAAAAGCCCGTATAGTATGTATCCGAGGTTCTCACACCGTGTAAATCATGGTACCCCCACTATCAAAATATTGCCTATGCAGTCTTCATGTCATCTCGGAAACTCCGGCACTACTTTCAAGAGTTTTCGATCACAATGGCATCTGAGGTACCACTCAATGATATTATCAACAATAAAGACGCCATGGGATGCATAGCCACATGAGCCACTGAGCTCTTACCATTCGAGATATCCTACAAGCCGCGCCGGACTATCAAATCCTAGGTGTTGGCCGACTTCGTCGCAGAATGGACCGAAGCCGAACTTCCTAAAGAGTACGGCTCATACTCCCACTGGACGATGTACTTAGACGGTTCCGACAGGGGATACAGTTCGGTACGTTTTACAAATTATGTATACGGACTCGAACAATGCGGTCGAATATGAGGCCCTATTGCATGGTCTCCGACTAGCCGTATCCATGGGCATCCAACGCCTCGAGGTGCGCGGAGACTCAAACTTGCCATATCCCAGATCAATGGGGATTTTGATGCGAAGGATCCAAAAATGATAGCTTATCGCAACACCATATTAAAAATATCGGCTCGATTTGAGGGGTTGGAATTCCATCACGTAGCCTGGGATAATAACCAGGCAGTCGATGTACTCGCACGCATGGGAGCTAAACGCAACCCCATCCCACCGAACACATTTGTAGAACGGCTGTTCAAGCCATCAGTAACATGGCAGGACGCAAGCGGCGATACGAATACAGACCCAAGAACACCCCCAGCCGAACACAATCACGATGACATCAGAGATACAAGCATGGAGATAACTCCTTCGACTCACGAAATCATGGCTGTCATAGCCCCCTGGACAGAGCCTTTCCTAGCTTAGCTTAATAGGCAGGAACTCCCCGATGATCCAAATGAGGCGCGCCGCATAGTCCGGCGCTCTAAAGCCTACAAAGATCACGAAGGTGAACTATACAAGAAAAGCACATCTGGTATTCTCCAAAGGTGCATCTCAGAAGAAGAGGGACGGCGAATTCTCACTGAAATACATGCTGGAATGGGCGGTCACCATGCTGCAGCAAGGGCGCTCGTAGGCAAAGCTTTTCGCGCTGACTTTTACTGGTCTACTGCCCGAGCAGATGCACAAACCTTAGTCCAACATTGTGTTGGCTGCCAGCTCTTTGCAAATCAAAGTCACATGCATCCCACCACACTAAGAACAATCCCCATTATGTGGCCTTTTGCGGTCTGGGGGCTTGATATGGTTGGACCCCTTAAAGGGGGAAGTCATAAAAGAAAGTACTTACTGGTAATGGTAGATAAGTTCACTAAGTGGATCGAAGCCAAGCCAGTAAAAACAACTGAAACAGGGCCCGTGATAGATTTTATATCCAGCGTAGTACACCATTATGGTGTCCCGCATATTATTATCACAGATAACGGCTCCAATTTCACAGCGGACGAGGTAAAAAATTGGTGCGCAAAGTTGGGTATAAAACTCGATTACGCTTCCGTATACCACCCTCAAACAAATGGTCAGGTCGAAAGGGCCAATGATCTGATTATGAGCTGCATTAAACCCCGACTAGTGCACTCCCTACGGGAGTCTGATAAAAACTGGGACGAAGAGCTTGACTCCGTACTCTGGGGGCTGCAGACCACGCCCAATCGTACGACCGGATATACACCCTTTTTTATGGTGTACGACGCAGAGGCTGTTCTGCGCTGCGACATTATTCATGACTCACCTAGAGTGTGCATGTATGAGGAAAGGGGGGCCGAGTTAGATCGGCAGGACGACCTAGATGGACTTGAAGAGGAGCAGGATACAGCACTAGCACGTTCCGCATTTTACCAACAACAGGTTAGGCGATACCAAAGCAGAGAAGTGCGCGCCAAGACATACAACGTCGGCGAACTCGTTTTACGCCTCCCGGAGAATAAAAGGACAGGCTCAAACCAAAATGGGAGGGGCCCTTCATTATTGACGAAGTACTCACCAGTGGAGCCTATCGCCTTCGTAATGCATAGGATAACCGCCTTGAGCCAAACCCTTGGAACGCTGCCAGACTCCGACGATTCTATGGATAGTTCAGTAGCAATTTCTTCCTCTTTATAAGTTAGGTCTTGTCTGTTATTTTCTTGTTTCTCTCCCTTTTTTCTCTTTACATTTACTTGGCAAGTATTCGGCTCGCCCGAACTGCCATAGGACGAGTACGTCCGCACATATACCTGGGGGCTTCTTTAACGAAGCCCATCATCAATAAAGCCTCTTGCTTAAAAATGTCGCATGTTTTTACATTTCATCCTTGCCATTATATGCACCGATATGACTTACCTTCTGGCCAAGCTGGGTTTCCTGGCTCCAATGCTTACCCCTACGTTTCCGATTGTTCGGCTAGGGTGTAAAGGGAGCACCTCTGTGATTGTTACAGCCGGGTAATCCGGATATGTACCTCAGACTGGGTGAAGCCGAAAGCTAGCGCTCTTAAGAGAATAATTGGTTGGTGGATACACGACATATCACATTCTAAAGCGTATTTTCAAAATCACAAGAGATGGCTTCCTACTATCCCCATTATGGGATTGCAAGCCTAGGCCTGCATCTTCATGCACGCCGACCAAGGGAAAGGAACCCCTAACGGAACTATTCTCTCTGGAAGATGTTTCTTACGTTAAATAGTAATATAACATAACTCCCCGAACTCACTTCATCAGTTCAAGCAATTATGACTGGATCGCCTGGTTTCCGAACATATCACGTGCTTGTCATAGATATAGTATTCGGACACACTCTAGCCTTCGGGTTTATGGAGGTCGAAGCAGATGGTCGGCAATGACAAAATTCACACAAATTCGGCCGGAGGTAAGTTTGATGGTAAAAGTACATTAATACATAGAATCAAACGACTATTCATTTTCTATTCCCTCTATCAGGCGGTCTAGTATACAGTCCTGTTTGGAAAGCTTGGCAGCTAAACCTACTTGGTCATATACCAAACGCGGAGGAATTTCTTGTCCATCAGGCCCTCGAGGTCTCACACGGGCCATCTGATTTGGATCAAGGCGAGTAAAATGCGTCTTCACCATAGCCCACGCTTCTCGAGCACACATGCGGCATGCTGAGGCTTTCCATAGTTCAAAGTGGCGACGAGCCCTTTGAACAGGTTCGCCAAGTCCTCCATAGATTCCGGAGGAGAGTCGCCGGGCCATAGAGCTCTGGCCATACTCTTCATGGCCTTCCGAGCCCGTTCATGGACCCTGGAAAGCTCTTGCAGCATATCACCCTCAAAACCGGACACCCCGCCTTCAGGCTGACCAGTTAATAAACCTACAGGAAAAGTTTTTATAAGAAACTTTTAAAACTACAAGCCTATAAGGAGAGCTAGGTATAAGAGACATACTCAACATGCCGCTTTTTAGCCTCCGGTTCTCCTCAGGCGTTTGAGAGTTGGGCCTTTACGCCCTTTAGCTCCTGTTCGAGCCTAATATTTATATCCTGCAATTGGTTACTTTTTTCCATCGCCTGCGTTAGTGCACGCTCGCGAGCGACTTTTTCCTCTTCGGCAAACTTCTTGTCCGCTAAAGCAGCTCTTAGCTCCCTCTCCAGTTGGTCGGTCGATCATGTTGCTGTATTACATATTAGTATATACATCATAGTAATCAGCATAACTGTCATAGTTTCCAGACACAATTATTCTTACCAACAGCAACCTTTCCGGATTCCTTCGAATTTTTCAATTCGGCAAGTTGGGTCCGGCACTTCTCAAGTTCCTTCAACAAAGAGTTATTCTTTTCTCGAAAGACCTATAAAAATGCTATGATCCTCAAATCAGTTGTACCAACTGCTTAATGTCTCGGGGGCTACTGGCAGGATAGTACTCAAACAACAAAAATTTACCCTCATATCCTTTGAAAGATGATGAGTGGCTCCGGCGAGTCCGTCTTGAGCGGCTCGGGTATAGGCATTGATAGAAGTAAGGGCGTTGAACACCTCCGCAGAGAAGTCAGGGTCACGCATGGCTGCTTTCCACTGCCAATGAATCATCGCGACCTCCACTTCAGAATAGGTAGCGAATACTTCACCCGAATCCTCCTGGAGAGGACATTCCAGCAACAAATTAGAATTCACCCTTGATGGGCCTGGTGCCGAATTGGCTGGAACTTGGCCTTCGTCACCTCCGAAGACAGTCCGGCTTGCATTCCTCCTAAAAGGAATAGACAATGCGGAAGTTATGATTTCACCACCCATCACATGATAAAACAAACATACCTGTTTGAAGGTCCGCTGGAGATCGTGATCCTTTTCCGCTTCAAAACCTCGCTCGACGCGGGTGCCGCCCTCCAGGTTGGCGACCTACGCATAGTTCGGCGTGAGGAGCATCGTCCCTGCTTAAACATAATAGAATATAGTGGGTAAATGCGCACTGGGAATCTTCTAGTTGGCGAGATGTACCCTAAATTGCTTACACTAGAAGAAGGAATGAGGCCCGGGTAATCGGCCACTATAGCCACCAAGGTGCCCCCACGGCAGGCTTGATAGAAGACTCCCTCTTCTAACTGTATGCCTACATCCGGATCTTCTTCATATCAAGGGCCCGCTTTTTGGAACGGGTTCTCCGGCTGCGGGTTGGGATTGTTAATCCCTCTTACCACCTTCCTCCACTCCTGTCGGGAGCAACCGAACACAGTTCGGTTAATACCTCATAACTAAAAACATCTAAATAGCCAAGGAGAAGGACTTACCCAGTCGGGAAGATTGTACATGGAAAGGGCTTCCCGACATGTTAAATGGATAAACTCCTGCTTCTCTCCCTTATAGATGCCTTCCAGGATTGCTCCTACAATGGCAGGGTCATCTAGATCCAGGCACAGGCGGTGCGAGACATCATTCTGACCATTATAGTGATACATAGGAAGACCTCTAGCTTGGAGCGACTGCACGTGTTGCTTCATCGAAATGGCCATAACTTCGATTATAGTTAATCTCGAACTGGCAAGCAATTTGATCTTGCCGGCCAGTCAGTTAAGCTCCGCACTCTCTTCCTCTAAGGGACCCCAGGGACGCCAGTTGAAAAGCTTCTTTGGAGGAGTACTAGAATACGGGGGAAGTCCTTGCTGAACTGGATCCGGCAAAGCGACATCCTCGATGTAAAACCACTCCGAGGGACACTCATCGGATGCCTTCTTCAGAGTACCGGGCAGGTAACCTGCCCCGGCTATACGCCATACTTCGTTGCTCCCAACTTCAAATATGGATCCTTCCTCCGATCAAGGAACAAGGCAAAAGTACCCCCTCCATAGCTTAAAGTGGGGCTCGCGGCCCAAAAATAGTTCGCATAAAGCGACAAAACCCGCAATGTGCAGGATTAACTCTGGAGCAAGATTGTGCTGTTGGAGGCCGTAAAACTCCAGGAGTCCCCTAAGAAAGGGATGGACCGGGAACCCCACACCTCTTAGAAGGTAGGGGACTAAACATACCCGCTCTCCATTGGAGGTGTTGGGAAAGCTCTCGGCGAGGGCTTGGTTGTCAACGGACGTTAGTCCGGCCTGGACGGGGACTAGATCCTCCGGAGGGAGATACCCCTGCGATTGCAGTGTTCACAGATGCGCATGGGACACGGAGCAGCTTTTCTAATCTCCTACACAAGGTCCATGAGGGCGAGAGGAGGAGCTCAGGACACTGGCCATATCTGAAGATTTTTTGCAGGCACTAGGGATTACTTCCGCGTGGAATGAGATGGAGAAGCGATTAGATGTATTCTCTTATATAGGCGTTTTCTCTGAATAGTCAGGGGGGTATTTGCAAAAATACACCCATAAGGTTAGCATTCATTGGACACGTGGAAGCCAAGGCGATGGCGGCGAGGAACCGGCATGTTATAATATTTAAAGAAGCTGAACTATCATCCAAAAGGACTCACCTTGCAAGACCAAAGACATGAAGCTGGATACAATCTCGTACTTGAAGGCAAGTCTGGGGGCTACTAAGGGAGTCATGTATTCAAGGGTCCTCACGCATCAAGGTCAATGAAGCTGGGCCGCACTGGTGGGCCGCATAAAGAAGAAGCAGAAGACCTTCCCCCTTATTCGCTCACGACTCCTATGTACGTAGAAAGGCAGGTTTTGAGTCCAGATGTGTCAATTACTTCCTCCCTAAGTCACCCTTGTAACCCTAGGTCTCCTCAGGCGTGTATATAAGACGAGGGGTTTAGTCTGTAGGGGGATCATCATCATTACAATATCCCCATTGGCTAGACTTATGGTTTAGCCATTACGATCTCGTCGTAGATCAACTCTTGTATACATATTCATCCATACTAATATAGCAGGAAGTAGGGTTTTACCTCGATCGAGAGGGCCTGAACCTGGGTAGACATCTTGTCCCCAACCTCCTGTTACCTTCGATCTTCAGACACACATCTTGGGCCCCCCTACCCGAGATCTGTCGGTTTTGACACAGACACTCCTGTACCTTCATCATGATCTACATTACTTTCCATGCATGTGCCCCTTATGAGAGTATTGAGCATGTCACACATCCCAACACCATCATCTGCAATGTCCTCATTATAAGAATCTTCAGACATGATGTCCTCATCGGGTTGTTCACCAGGTATATCAATGAGTCTAGCTTGGATCCATCCCATTGTACAACAAGTGAGTATGAACATCCTTTTTATTTATCTGAGCACTATTCAGACATTTCCTACATGGGCAAGGAACAGTTGAGTTTGGATGAGCACCATCGAAAGCAAAATTCAAAAAATTATTCATGCCAGTTTGCCACTCAACCGAATCTCTTTCCTTATCCATCTAGCTCTTATCTTGTGTCATTTTGCCTTATCTCCGTAAAGCATGTCATGTTAAACAAACATAGCAGCTCCATTAGTAGATGCATTACAGTCAATACCATCATTAGCTGCATTACAAGACAAGACAACAAGGATACCACACACAGGCGCATTACAAGACAGACAAAAAATAGCCAATAACAAGCTTTCCTGCATAATTATTGTGTGGAAAGGTTTGCATAATGCATGTTCTAAAGTAAACGAACAGTTCTGAACAATTCATTGGCTCCCATAAAAGTAAGATAATCACTTTGATTTATACTTAAGCTCAAGACAACATAACATCACAATTCTAGGTACAACAGTTTTCCTCAGATCTCTAAATAGTTGTTTATCTTTCAGCAACCTTCATAAAACAGAAATAAGTGCACAATCAGCTAAATTTAACAACTTATGCCCAAGAACATAGCATACATTTATGCTACTAACCTCCACAAATGTGTGGTTCGACGTACCAATAAAACAACAAGCAAGGGAAAATTAGCTACTTCCAAACTAAAATCGGCATCCTTATGTTGTATGTATAGCACAATACTAATGTCCAAGTGGTGTATTTTGAATGTAGTATATATTCCATAATTAGCTCTGCTCCGGCTCTTCACAAACACAGCAAAATCTATTTATGTTGCACTTGCAATGAAAAATACAGAGAGAAACAGGAGGGAATAATCATACTTTTGTTGTTGTGGAGGTAGTAGGTCGCACGGGGGGCGGGTGTGCCAGTCCCGGGCAAGCGAGCAGGATGGCAGAAGAGCCGGAGCAGAGCCAGTTGGCGCTGGACTTGAGATGTCGAGCGGTCCAGCCACGCCCCCACTGGCTGGATCGGCCAGCCGCAGTAGAGGATGTAGGACTTCAAGGCAGGGTGGTCCACCTAAAAAATTAGGCAACAATTTAGTTTATCAATATATTAGTATGGTCTAATATGGTGTTCAATATATACTCAATTAAGTCTCTGTTTTGCTGTTTTGCATAAAAGAAGTCTACATAATACAAATCTTGTTAGTGCCATTGTAGTAAGAATGTCTTTGCAAACAACCAGACAAATCATATGTGTATCCGAGAATGACAAGCATCAAGTGTGTGTTCGACATAGACACTGGTTCTTGAGTTCGATCTTGAACAAGAAGGCAACTCTGGACTTTGTATCATGATACCATGCACCTCAAAACTACTCTAGCACATAAATATCAACCTGAAAGTGTATTGCTCCAACCTGCACATAAATATGAACCCTCTAGTTAGACCTATTTTGTGGTCAGGCTGTGTTTGGTTCGGGAACGAAGTGGAATGGAATGGAATGGAATGGTTCCATTCCACTGGAGCGCGTTTGTTCCGTTCCTATGTTCGGTTGGGATAATTTAGTGGAACGGAATGGTTACATTTCAGTGTTTGGTTAGGGCAATAGAACAGGGTGAATTTGGTTAGAAATAGTGAGATTATCTCTTGGAATTGCCTCATATAAATAGAATAATATAGTTTGAATTGCCTGCAAAAATTCAATTGTATTATAGTTTGACCAATTTATAAATTTAGTCACTATAGATAAGAAATAATTGCCATTAACATCCACCCTTCATAGTTCAGACTCGCATGTACCAACAATACAAAGTTCTGACTCCCGCATGCACCAACAATTTAGAGTTCAGACTCGACATTACAAAGTTATTACAACACATGAATTTGCTAATTGTAGTTCACAATCAGTATCAACTTTGTCCCTCTTTGTGTACTAGCAAAAGAAGGTGAAGCTCTCGAACGACACGACGTAGAGCACCAGAACAGGCATCACACATACCACGGCGAATAACCCCATGGCACAGAGGTCTGCAACGGCTTCCTTGCCGACACACTCTTGGCCAAATGGGCTGCTGCCATGCCTCTGTTCCACGCGAGCCGCCTCCGCTCGTCCTCTGCTAGTCTGCTGCCGCACTGCTGGTGCACGGCATTGGAGGAGGAGAGTCGATGCTGAAGAGGAAGAGAGACGGGAGTGGTCGACGGCGTCGCAGATTATGGGGGAGAGACGAGGGTGTGGCCGACCACGTCGCAGATCGAGGGGGAGACGAGTTGTGGCTGATGGTGTCGTAGATCGATGGGGTGGGGGACGAGGTGTAGCTGGCGCCGTCGCAGATCGAGTGGTGAGAGAAGAGGGGGTGGCGGCACTGAGATTAGGGGTGAGCGGAAGTCTGGGAAAGTCGACCGAATATACATTCCAGGAACGAGTGGGTTCCGGCTCCTCAGGTTAACCATACACGAGAATGGTACTTCGGGACGGAACCAACCCATGCCGTTCCACTCGGTCACAAAAACAAAACACACCCCCGAGAGCGGAGGTCGCCGGATCACCCTCCACGAATCTCGGATTCGGTGGCTTGGATTTTGTATAAATTAAAAAATATAAATACTTATATTTTTGTAATATTATTTTAGTAGCATATAGTATCACATTTCTCTAAAATATTATTTTTTTGGCAGTTGACACACATACCCCCTTTCTCTCGCGACTGCAGCACCTCCACAGGCGACCGGCTGTGCCTCGGCCCCCTCCTCCCCAAGCCATCCCTCTCTCCTCTCTCCTCGCCACCGTCACTGCCGACGGCGGCCCTTGGACATTCCCCTCTCAATGCTGTTCCGGCACGGCACGGCATGGCTCCGAGAGGTGTCCCTAGGCAGCGGCGGTGGTGTGTCCTGGTGCCGTGCGAGAGATCAGCTGGGCGGTCACGCTGCCGCTAGCAGCAGGGGTGGCGCGGCTGGCGGGGTCTGGCAGCGCCTGCTCAGCCTAGATCTGGGCCCCTTGGGCCCCATATGGGTCGGTGCTTGCCTACGGTGGGTGCGGTGTCTGCATGGAACCAGGGATGCACGGGAGGTGTGTCAGGCTGGTAGGTGCTGGCGGCGCCGGCACCACCTTGTTGCAACATGGCCGGAGGGCGCAGCGGTGTTGGGCCACCTGCGCTTTGTTGAGCTATCCCTTTTGGCATTTGCTTATTCTTTATTTCTCTTTTCTTTTGGGCTTGTTGTGCTCCTCACCCCAGCATTTGCGATGTTACCGGTGTTGGTTTCTATGTAATACAAATTGGGGAAACCCTTTTTGGGTAGTTTTTCTTAATTTATTTCATTATTATAAACATTTCCTCCAAAAGAATTGCTTTTTCACCCCTTCCTCCTAAACACCATTCCTAACTGGCCGGTCCAGAGTGAACATGTGTTTTAGATTTATACATACACAATTGTAAAGTTTGAAACTTGCATACTCCATATGAAAATAAATCGGGCATCATTTCGTGCTACTCTTCTTACCTGAGACAAAATATAAATCCCTTGTAGGCCTTAACACTAGGATGACATAATCCTTTCAGCATCTAAAGGTTATTACAAAAAAACTAAGAAAACTGCAGTTATGGTGAAAAATGGATGACGCGAATGTCTTTCTAAAAATAAGAGGACAGTTCGGAGATCATGCCTTGTTTCCGCAGCGGCGATGACATTTTGGTACTTCCTTGATCTCACAACTTTGATGTTGTCTTGGAGCTTCCTCAATCCGTCACAACACTTCCTTGATCTGCCACTAGATATGGCAACGCTTCCTCGACCCGCTGGCGGCGACGATGTCTTGTCGGTTTCCCGATCCGCCACCGGAAATGGGATGATGGCACTTCCTTGACCTGCTAGCGACCATGGCTTCTTGTCGGTTTTCAGGTCCGCCTCAGTAGACAGCACGACGGTGCTTCCTTGAATTACTAGCGGCGATGACATCTTGGCGGTTCATTGATCCACCATCGGAGAGGGCAAGACGATGCTTCCATGACCCTCCATTGGCGACATCCTGCGCATCCTCCGTCAATAAGGAATCAGACTGAGCATGTGGGTTCTTCGCTGATTCGGCTTCGCCCATCCACCATCGGAGAAGCCTTGTTGGAGCTTCCTCGATTTGGCCACGGCCTTTTAAGAAACCTTCTTCTTCTGTGAATCCCTCTAAATGTATTGGTGGTTGCGTCGTGCTCCCACATCTTCCGTCTTTCTTTAGTTGAAAACTTAATATTCAGATCAGACGTTGGTGACGTTCATGGTCATGCCCTTCCTGGAATTATCGTCTTGGAGTCGTTGGTCTAGCATGTCTGTCCCACATATTCCCGACTCCTTGTGCTGGTGGTCACCATCGGCTCTAAGAGGAACCATTTTTTGCACATCTTATAGGTGCTTGGTAGTTGTTGTAGTTGTGTGTTGGTGCCCCCAGCATTCGTGTATCATGCCTTGGGTGTGTGCAGCATGCGTTTGTATTGGTTGCTTTGATGTATGTGAAAGTGTGTTATATCGACTAGAGGGGAGTGAATAGGCAAATTTTACAAATTCGTCACTGAGGAAATTCTAACTGAGGAATTTCCTAAGCAACGAACTACTAGAAGTGGAATAGATACTCAAGTGCATGCACAACAAAGCTGTTGCATAGTCACCATGATGAAATCAAAGCATACATAGAGCACAAGTAGCGTGTAAACAGGATAAGCAGGCTGAGAGAGAAGACTGGAGAAATAGGGTTGAGTAAATTGAGAAAGTCTTTAGTCAAAGTCTTCAAATAGTACATATCAAGTTCAACGACACATGAATGAGGAAATGGAAGGGTTGACAAAATAGAACTAGTTGGCTTGGTGAAGATAATGATTTGGTAGAGCAGTTCCAACTGTTGTGACAGTTGTACGTCTCGTTAGGGCGGCTAGGTATTCAAATCTGAGGACACCCAGTCCTCGACACATATTCCAGGACACTTAGTCCTCACCGTATTACCCTTGAGCTAAGGTCACAGAGACCTCACCCAATCACTCGTGGTAAGTCTTCACAGGTGACTTTCAAACCTTCACAGACTTGGTCACCCGGCGATCCACAATTCCTCTTGGATGCTCTAGACCACTTGATGCCTAACCGTCTGGAAGATCATAGTCTTCAAAGGTAACAAGCATCGGTTCCACACAAGAACACTCTCTTCAGTGATGCTCAATCACTTTGGGGTTTTAGGTGTTGGGGTTTTGGGTTTTCCTCACTTGATGATTTTTGCTCAAAGTCCTCGGAGGATGGGTTGCTCTAATGACAAGTGTCAGTTTCTCTTGGAGCAGCCAACCAACTAGTGGTTGTAGGGGTGACTATTTATAGCCTAGGGAGCAGCCCGACATGATAAGACATAAATGCCCTCAATGATATGACCGTTAGGTGGATAGGATATTTTGGGACAGCTGGCGCATAGCACATCAACGGTCGGAAATTTAAGCTCTCAAATTCCTCAGGGCAATCATGTTCCTCAATTGTAGGCAATTCGCACTGGCGAATTCCTAACTCTTAAGTCAGAACAAATTCCTCAGAGGACATAAGAACTTCGTCTATGTCACTGAAGAAATTGACTGAACTGTATGAGATTTCCAATGGCTTCACTCGAAAGGATTGGTTGTGTAGGCTTTGAGATGAGCATCACTTGGAAATGTGTTTCCTTAGTTTTACCTCGACCGCCTTTAACAGTACGGTGTTTTCTATGACTCGATAAAGAGAAAATGAAACTACTAAAACAAAAGTCTTCATGCTTCATAATCCTTGCATGAATATCCAAGTCTTCAAGGTCACACCAATTTCCTCATTTTTAAAGTCTTCAAGAAAACCAAAGTCTTCAACTGAAGACATACATTTTTAGGGGTCGACTTTCTTCGTAAATATCAAACTCCTCATAGACTTATAGTACATGTGTACACTCACAAACACATTAGTCCCTTAACCTATAAGTCTTCAATACACCAAAATCACTAAGGGGCACTAGATGCACTTACAATCTCCCCCTTTTTGGTGATTGACGACAAATAGGTTAAGTTTTCAACGGGGATAAACATATGAAGTGTAACAACTAATATTGAGGAATTTGATTACAAGATATAGAAGAACTCCCACTGAAGATATGCATTTTTTTTTTGGGATTGCTTGAGTAGCAAATGCACATTGTAGAGTAAAATCATGGATATCTCCCCCTATATCTTGTAATTCACACATGCATTTAACATTTGATTTGAAGAATTTGACATGCATGATGAAATATGGTGTCTGACGATAATCAACATGCGTGCATTAAGGTACTGAGGAAATAAGCATGCAGAAAGCAGTTCAAAAAAACGTTAGACCACCATCGGACTTAAGTTTACAACTCATCAGAGCAAACACCTCAGAAGAGCAAGAGTTGTAACTTAACGAAAGTATAGCCCATATACAAGACCCGCTTGAAGACTAACTCAAATTTCTCCCCCTTTGTCATCAAATGACCAAACGAAACAAAAAATGAGGACTAACGCCCTTGAAAAATATTATCAGGATGTCGATGGAGGAGCGCCAGCGTTGTTGGGGTCGTCTGTTGATGTAGGGCCTATCGCAGTGTCGTCCAAATCTCCAGCTTCATCTGTCACACGTGATGAAGAAAATTAGCTTGTGACTAGCTGAGGAACTTTGACCTTCTTGAATTTCTTCGAAGGTGGCTGAGACCAGTCAAAGTCCTATTGGAAGTCCAACTCCTTGAGTTCATCAGCACCGTAGAGATGCGAAAGAATAGCCCAAGTGCGATCGAAGATTTCATGCGCATAGTAGTGATTCTTCTTCACAGTGTTTTGCGTGACAGTCATGTTTTGAAGAATTGAAGAAAATTGACGCTTGACCCACTTGTGATTGCGATCTACCTTATGATGAAGACTTAGGATAAGCTCACAATCAGTCATCACCCGCGGAACAGTTGCTTGAGGAATTTGCTTTGAAGCATTTGCGGCAGCGTCTTGGGTTGCAAAATCATCATTGGTGGAATAGGATGCAGCTTTGCAAATCTGACCATCCAATGGATGAGTACCTTCATCAATAACAACAACTTTGCCCTTTCCGTCAAGTGAGGAAATAGTCCGTTTCAGGACTTCAACTGGAGGGAAATAGCTGAGATGATTTTGAAAGTCAGCCTTGTATGCAATTGAAGACCTTGTTCTGATGAATCTCATAATCCAAGGAGCATAAGGGTTCAACTCAAATGGTGACGGTGCAACATTTGCTAAAGTCCTCATGAAGAAGTCATGATAATTGATGGGAATCCCATGCATGATATTGAACAGTAGATTCTTTCATGATCCCAACAACGTCTTCTTCTTCAAAGTTGTGGCCCTTAATTGGACTGAGGGTTTTGGTTAGTATGCGATAGATGGTCCTTGGCACATAAAGCAAATCCTTCACAAGGAAGGTTGTTCTTGGAGGTTGGCCAGCCTTCAAAGGCTTCATCAGCACTTGCATCAGATGATTTTGAAGTTCAGGTTCATCATAGATTCTTCTTGCGCTGTCAGCAGGAGGATTAACTGGGATAGCATGAAGCAATTCAGTTGTTGGTGCTTTGGAGTGAGTATTTCCAGACATCCAATCCAGCAATTCACATCATTTACATCACCAGTGAGATGCAAAGTGGTGTAGAACTAAAGAATGAGTTCTTCATTCCATTCGCAGATGTCACAGCAGAAACTCAGAAGCCCTGCTTCATGAAGTAAGTTCAATACAGGCTCAAAGCAAGGGATGGATTCCTCAAATACCTTGTCCTTGTCGAACAGAAGTGAAGAATATAAATTCATCTGACTTGCTGTCCAAAACCGCTTGCGATGAAGTCTTGCAGAGTCATAAGGGTTGAATTCAGTGAAGAATTTATGTTCGGCGAAGAAATCATCAGCCTTGAATTTGTGATTTGTTGCATGAGGGTTTTTCTGCTTGGGCTAAAGATTAACAGATGATGACTTTGCAGCCTCTTGATTCAAAAGTTCTGGAGCTGCTGCCTGATGAATTGATGCTTCAGGTTCTTCAGTAGCAGTTGATTTTTCAACTTCTTCAAATGATGCAGCTGGAGCTTCTTTATGGAAGGACAGAAATGGAGTGTGAAGTTCTTAGAGCCCGTGTGAATTTCTTCAGTTTTTTTGACCGTGAACAACAGTGAGAGAGGCTCCCATTGAATTTTCTATTACTACAGAGACAATTTACATCATTACGATGGTGGGTTTTAGGCCCCCCGGCCAGTGATTAAGCTAGTAAAAAACAGATACTACAAGTCAAGTATGTAACTATCAATGGAGGGGCGATGCTCCTCCTTACAATTATACACAAGAAGACTCAAATGAGTTTTGAATCTAGCTAGCCAGGATCAGAATGAGTGCAGCACCCCCCTGAAGTGTTCATTATTCCTCTCTTTCCATATGCTCCACGCGGCCATCATAAATATGTCCATGAACATAGGATGTCGCCATCTCCCTCTGCCATAGTGTAACAAATCAAGTCAATTACCAGAGGAGGGCCAGATCATTCCAACCTTGTCCCAGCAGTGCCAGCTAAGCGGGCAGGTGAAGAAAAGATGCTCCACAGTTTCCTCAGGAGGGTTTTGGCAGAGCATACAAGCGTAGACATTGCCTGCAACATTGTAGTGGCAACGCTTCAGCATATTCCTTGTGTTCAGGCGATCCACCAATAGAGGCCAACAAAACATTTTAAATTTGGTTGGACTCCTGGCTTTCCAGAGCCAAATAAATGCCTCATCGACCATCAGATCCCTAAAATAGTGGTTGTAGAACCTCTCGGAAGAAAACTTACCCCCAAGAGCGTAAGTCCAGGCATTAGCAGAGTCCCCCAAGCGTCACATGTACCGAGCCTTGTTGGATATCTTTGACCTCGTCCCTCGCCTGTGATGACAAGGGTAGATGGAATATCATCGTAGGATCAGTGGCTCCAAGTGCCTCGCGCACCGACTCATCCTCATTGGCGCAAAATGAGAAGGCTCTGGGAAAGATCTCCATCAGTGGGGTGTCTGGATCGTCAAACCAGGCTTCCTTCCAAAACAAAGAGCACGAACCATCCCCCACCCCGATCATGGTGATCCCACAGAAAACGTCCCCGAGCTGCATGACATCACGCCACCAGAAGGAGCTAATAGGATCCATCGCATGCGGCACTCTGTCTATATAGTAGGCATCCAAGATAAATGTCACCCGGGGGATATTATCACTGTTATAGAACTTGAAGAGATGCTTGAGCAACAGAGCCATGTTTCGGTTTTTATGTCGATCACACCAAGCCCTCCTTTGCACTTGGGCCAGTAGACCAGGTCTCAAGCCGCAAGAGAGTTGTTTTTGACCCCATCATCGGTATTCTTGGCCCACAAGCAATATCTGTGCAGCTTGTCCAGGTGCTCGACCACCTTGGGGTGAAGCTTGATCGTGCACATGGCATAGATCAGCATCGAAGTGATGGTCGAATTGACTAGGGTGAGTTTCACCCCGGACGACAATAAAGACAGGGTCATGGACAGTTTCCTCTCCATCCCATGGACCATCGGCATGAGCTCAAGTAGAGACGGCCTCGTTGTGCCCATGGGAAGACCCAGATATGTGAAGGGTAGAGAGCCAACAACGCAGCCGAAGATGCGCGCTAGCTCCTCTGCACGCCGCGGGTTTAAGTTGATGGGAATCAAGGTAGATTTATGAAAATTGATCTGTAGCCCGACAGAGGTCGCATAATCCACTAATATGGCTTTCATCCGAGCCACTTGCTCGCATACGCGGGCATCACCAGGATTGTGTCATCCGCATATTGTACCACGGGATAATCACACTCCTGATTGCAAGGGAATGGCAGGCTTATTAGCTGTTGGGCAAAAGAATCATTGATCGCAGCTTGGAGTAGGTCTGCAGCCAGGACAAAGATCAATGGTGACAACAGGTCGCCCTGCCGCACACCACACTTGCACTAAAATTTTCTACCCGCCACTCCATTTAAGAGAACAGAGGAAACACCTGAAGCAAAGATAGATACCATCCACCCCAACCATCTGTTGTCAAAACCCATATGCCTCATAATCTCCAGCATTGGCCCATGTTCTATTGTATCAAATGCCTTATCGAAATCGAGCTTAAGGAGCATGATCTCACGCGATGAGGTGTTGCATTGGTGGATGAACTTGAAGGTCCATGCTAGGCAGTCCTGGATCATCGTCCCTTTGATAAACCCGTATTAGTTTCTGTGGACACTTTCTGCAGATAGTTGGCAAGAATTTCCGTGATGATTTTGAGGCAACAATTTAGCAAGGTAATGGGTCTATAATCATTGGCCATCTCAAGGGAAGAGGTTTTCGGTATCAGAGTGATATACCCCTCAATAATGCTGGTGATGTCCAGGTTGCCATCTTAAAAGTCCTGACACATTCTATAGAAATCCTCTTTGATGATTGACAAACAGCTCTTAAGGAAGCAACCATTAAAACCATCGGTCCGGGGGCCGGTCAGCTGGCATTGTTTTGACAACAACATCGATCTCCTCTTTTGAAAAGGGGGCACAGAGTTCTACCAAACCTTGGACATGATGTATGATCCGACGTTTGGGCAGGGGACTGAGGAATTTGCTGTAGCGGTGTTGTCAAAGGTGAATTGGGACGAGTGTTTTCCCAATAATCATCTTTGAGCACAGGAGTTGTAGATCCAATATCCACATCTTCGTCTTCTTCTATTTCCTCAACCACGGCCTCTTCAGCAATGAACTGAGGCATGGGCGATGATACCAGTCGGGTTGAAGGGATTTCTTCCGCTTCAATTTCATCATCCAACTGCTCTGAAGAAGCAGAAGAAGGATTTTCTTCAGCAGTGTCATCTTGTATGACGTAATACACACAAAAGGGAGCAATCTCCTTTAATGGCACACTAAAAATGGGAACAACATCAATGGTGTTGGTGATGGAGCTTGACAAAGTCCTAATTTTCTTGGGAGCTGAGGATTCTGCACTGGTGACGCTTTCCTTTTTTTCACAACTGCCTTCTCTGCAGCCTTTGTTTTCTTCACTTCTGATGCAGAAGGAAGATTGATGTTCTTCACAGGTGAAGACTTTGCAGGAGCAGCAGATGGCACAGGTTCAGTTTCTTCAGGCACGACTGTTGCAGTCACCCTGGCATTCTCAGATTCTCTTGGCGCAGTAGCAGATTCTTTAGCAGACCTGGGTTGTTCTTCAGGCACAACATTGGAAGTTGCCCTAGTAATTTCGTCAGCGGCTAGAATTTATTCATCAGCCTTGGCATGTTTAGTTTCTTTAGTAGCTACTTTTTCAGCTGCGCTTTCAGTTTCCTTAGCAGGATGAATTTCTTCTTGTGAGGAGCTTTCACCACCAAGCTTGAGGGGCTTGGAGAGTTTGACGAATCTGACTTTGGCACCTAGCCAATCAGCACGGTATCTGTCAAATTCATCACTGAGGCCTTTGATCTTAGTTTGCAATTTGACAAGGTCCTCAGAAGATATGTTCACAAAATTATTCTTCAAGAAGTGCTCTTTCTTGTACTGATCCTTCTTGTCTTTCCTTGCTTGTTCATATTTCCGTTTTTTTCACCAATGAAGGCAGCCAACATATGACTTTGACCAGGAGTGATGTTCATATCAGGGAGATGTGCATTGGTATCTTTGTGCCAAAGATCAATATAGTCAAGGGTCTTCTCCGGATCCAGCATGAGAGGCACAGAACTGCCTTTGGCTCTAGCAGCCTTCATCTGCGTGTCTCTGATGATTTCAGCAAGTTCTTCATCATCAGCTTCATCGTCATCATACGAAACTTGAAAAGCCACTTTCTTTTGAGGACTTGTCCTCTTTCCTCATCCACCAGTGGTCTTCACTTTCAGCAAGGTCGGACCAGGTGAAGTTTGTGGTGGAGGTGCTGAACTTGCAGAGGCTCCTGAAGTAATTGAGAACCCTGCAGTCCTTTGACACATTGCAAGGTGCACATGTGTTGAGGACTTTGCAACAGCAGCTGAGGATTGTGCAGCAACAAAGCGAATTGGGGCAGCCCTTGAGGAAGTTGCGTGAGGAATTTGTCCTGACGGTTTTGAAGAGCTTGGCCGTGAGGGCATTGCTATTGAGGAATTTGGCTTGACGGCTTATTTCTTCAGCATGGCATTCTTGGGCTTGTTCGCAGAGGCCTCAGCAGTAGTAGCAGCAGCAGCATTGTCTTCATTAAATTCCCTCCCTGCTTCTCTAGCTGCTCGTTGAAGCTTAGCTTGGCGCTTGGCCCATTCCTTTGGAAATTCCTCACCACGTCTGACACTTGAGGGATCTGCAACTTGGCTTGGAGTGAATGGAGGTCTTGAGCAAGGAGGGTTTGTTGCGAATTTCTTCATGTAGTTACATAGCGGTATTTCCTTAATTCTTTTTTCCATCTCCTCCCAATCCTCTGAATGCGCACTTTGCGCTAATTCTTGTTCTCTTTGCCATGAGTTTCCTCATCAGGAGTGCAATAGTCAGCATATATATCTTCAGGGATTTCAAACGAAGTGTTTGTCTCAGGTCTCTTGCCTCCCTTCCGTGGTCTCTTTCCTTCAGCCATTTTCCTTACTTGAGGATTTTGTACAATTGAGGTTTCAGAGGAAGTATGTAACTTTTCTTTGAGGAATGCTCAGTTAAGTTGATGAGAACCTAGAGATTCAGCAGCAGACATTTGTACCCGTGAATAGAGTATAGATGCGAAGAATTTGGAGAGATCTTATGCGTTCTTAGAAGTTTTTCAAAAGTATCAACTTTGAGGAATTTGAGCATGGGAGTCTTGAAGAATTTCACTAAGCATTCTTGCTTTAGGTTCTAGAGTTGTATAGATCAGAAATCCACACACCTGAGGAATCATGAATAAAAACACAACTTAGAGAAGCAAATCGAAAACAGATTGACTCAGGTGTTGAAGTAGTGGGGAGTTGAAGAATAAAACACATTTTGAAGAAATTGTGGAAATCATGAGAATCAATGAAGGGCAGTAAAATTAGATTTTAATTACCCTTGATGAAGAACACGACGAACTAGATGAACGTCGAAGAAGCTCGTTGTCGGTGCAACAAACCCTGGGTCTGTTGACCAGACTATGCATAGGCGCAAAGACAAGACTGAAGCACCAAGCTAACATGTACAAAAGACCAAGAGGTCCAGGGGGCCAACAAGCAGATCATAGAAACCAAGGCCATGCAAGAGAAGCAAGGCATCACCAAGAGAAGGGCTTCCTTTACCGGGTAGCCGAGCCCGACAAGGGGCAAGGCCATCCTCAGAACAAGACGATCAAGACACCCCGGTAGGGCCTATCGGGGCTCGCGGAGGCAAAACCACCTCACCAATCACTCAAGCACGACCCACGTCGTCGATCAATGCGGTGTCAGGCCGCAAGATGATTAAGTGGCAACCGTTAGCCACATGGCAGCCTTTCCGTACGAGAAGAACCCGCAGATGACATCCGTCATGCGACATGTCAAGAGAACATGCGTGGAGCTGGCAAGATAGACCGGCAAGCCTTGCCGGGCACCCAGTGATGTGACACTAAGTGGTGCATTTAATGCATCCTGTCAGCCTGCAGAGTTAGGTATGATAGCACTATTTGCTATCATATTAGTGCATAATGACTACTTTTCCACTGTGGTAGCCCCTTGATCTATAAAAGCAGGCCCATGGCAATTGTAGAAAGTGTTGGAAAGTTGATGAACCCACACCCCATACGCGCGTAGTCGCTGCTGCCCTAAGGCAACCCTTGCCGGGCAAGTGTACTATGCTCCACCACCTCCATTCCACCATCAATCCACCAAAGCAGGAGTAGGGTTTTACGCCTCGTGGCAGCCCGAACTTGGGTTAATTTCTTGTGTGCTCTCTCCCATGCTGTCCTACGCTGGTCTGCTCTTTATGTAACGCGACGTCCCCCTGCCGAACCACCAAGGGGCCTCTTGGTCCCATAGGTGGCCACGGATATCCCGCGACATCTTTGGCGCGCCAGGTAGGGGGCTTGCTTGCGTGAACCTGAAAGCGTGCGCAACGCGTCATCTTCGTCACGATCTTCATCTTCAACGACGCTATCAGCTATGGCGCTCAAGAAGAAATCTGGTGCTTCTGCCCATCCATCCACCTCGAAGGCTCCACCGCCCGTGGCCTCTAATGCCGTGGGGGATGCGGATGCAAGCGGAGACATGAACGCTGCTGGGGTCGTGGTTGGAGTAGGTGGCACCATCATCACTTCCCCCGCGGCCGGCACGGGGGCAGGAGATGTCGGAGGAGAACAACATCAGCAGCGCCTTGGTGGTCACGCTCTGTAAGGTGTGGGCGATGGGGCCACTCTTTCCGCACCCCCTCCTCCCACCGAAGGGCACATCCGCAACAACATCGCTCGGTTCGGGGTAAACCATCGCCCTCCAGCCGCCCCCACCACAGGAGCGAACGCGACGCATGTGTCTCCACCCAGACGAGCCTCTACGCTCGACAGAGCTGCTGACCCTCGAGCACCACCACTGTGCAATCCCGCCCAGGTGGTCGTCCCACAATAGCGTGGACGTGGCACCGCGGCGGCCGCCGCCGCTTGCACCGTTAGGAGCCAGGCGACAGTGCGGTCGACATCATCAACATCTATGCCAAGCACAGCCATAGAGGCTATGGCGCGAGCTTAGCTGCTACTGAGGTTTCCGCCAGCAGCCGAGCAGATGGATGAATAACGTGCCACCATCCAAAGCCCGCTTGGTTTCGTCATAGCTGGGGGCTCTCGACAAGCTGGCCCGCCACGACCTCCCCAAGCAACAACAACCGCCTGTACCGCTGGCCGAACGGAGGGGGCCGTCCCCATGGTGTTGTCCCCACCACGGCAGCCGGTGCGGGCGTAGTAGAATCAATACCCCGAGGATGTCTCGATGGCCTCTTCTGGCCCTCGAACACGTCCTGGAAAAAATCGAGCCCCAGAGGATAGGCAGCGGGGAGACGCGCGCGTCATCGTAGATCGACGCGGCGAAGACCTCCGCCAGACCGACGGGTGCGACGGCCTCAACGTCGACTAGCTTGCGCTCGGTGTTGGTGGGTGCCTACCATTCGAGGTCGGTTGCCCTGCCTTCACACAAGAATTGTGGCAAGTCCGTTGGTCGTCCGTACACACATTCAAGCCAGAGATACCTGAGAAGTATGACGGGACGCTAAACCCGGCAGAGTTCCTGAGCATCTGCACCATCGTTGTTCAGGCTACCGGGGGAGGAGATGATAAGGTGTCCGCCAACTACTTCCCTTTGGCCCTCAAGTCCAACGTGAGGTCTTGGCTGATGCACCTACCGGAAGGCTCCATTTTGTCATGGGCAGACCTGTGCCATGAGTTCATCGGTGCTTTCACCGGTGGCTACTAAGGGCCCGACAGGCCCAACGACCTACAACTCCTTCAGTAGAAGGAAGGAGAAACTCTCCATAAGTATTTACAGAGATTCAATAAAGTTCATAGAAATATTCCAAATATCCATCCGGCAGCTGTTATAGCAGCTTTCCAGTCCAATGTGCACAACCGCCACATTCGTTCCAAGATGACCATGCGGTTGCCCAAGATTGTGAAGGAGCTATACACACTGGTGGATAAGTGTGCTCGGATGGAGGAAGGAAGAAAGTTGCCTGGAGAGGAAGATTGCACCAATGTTGATTCAGAGGATGAGGATGAATGAACTAGTCAGAGAAAGGGCAAGAAGCATAGTAAGAAGCCAAGAGATAAAGCAGTGATGACTGTGGAAGGATCAGGCACACCTAGTACCGGCAAGAAGGCTAAGGCTGAGGCCCCCGACAAGGAAGCTGCCACTTGCGCTGCCTGCCAGGAGGCCATTGCCACCGAGAAGGCTGGGAAGGGCGATGGGCCGTACTGCAAAATCCATCAGACCAAGGGCCATGACCTTCAGGAGTGTTACCAGGTTGAGCAGCTTGTCAAGAAACAAAGGGCAGAATATGATAAGCATGACAAGGAAAAGGGTCAGAATGCCGCTGGAGGGAAGGGCCGAGGCGGTGAAGCAACCCGCCCCGGCAAACCCTTTTAGAACCAAGGAAGACCCGCCAGGGGTCAAGAGAAGGAAATCTGTGATAATGTCAATGATGGAGGGGATGAAGAGGAAACCAGTGAGCAGGAGTTTCAGAAGGCCACTGATGCCCTGTGCATTGCTGGGGGTGCATCTTTGCACACCTCTCACCGCCAGCTCAAGCGATGGGTGCGAGAGATCAAAGCCGTGGAACATGCGCCAGAGGCCCGAAAGCCGCTTAAATGGTCCCGCACGCCCATCATCTTTGACGAGCAAGATCACCCTGGCCTCACCACTGTGGTTGTGTGTTTGCAATTGTTGGTCTCCCCAACAATTCGCAACCTCTAGGTCACAAAGATGTTAGTGGATGGCGGGGCCGGGTTGAATCTGATTTCCCCGACATTCATCAACAAGCTTCAGATAGGAGAAGAAGAGCTAGAGGTTACTGGCACGTTCCAAGGAGTTAATCCCGGCAGGAACCGTCCCAAAGGAAAGATTACGGTGCCGGTGACGTTTGGGGGAGAACTGAACTATCAAACTGAGAAGATTGTGTTTGATGTGGTTGATCCCCCTTGCCGTACAATGTCATTCTTGGGAGTACGTCCCTGGCCAAGTTCATGGCAGCATCCCACTATGCTTACAACACTTTGAAGATGCCTGGGCCACTGGGAGTCATAACTATCCCATCAAATGAGAAGGATGCAATTATCTGTGTGGACAAGATGTACCGGGATGCAGTCGCAGCAGAGGCCGCAGCAGCAGCAGTTCCCGCCAAGGAAAGCAAAGGAAAGGAGAAGGTTGGTAGGACCTCCGGTAAGGATTCTAGGAAGCGTGCCCCCTCCGAGTGCACGGCACCCATTGAAGACGTGCCGGAGTGTTCCAATAGCAAGAGATCCAAGGTTGATGCACCCCAAGTGATGAATGTCCCGGTAGGGCTGGCTGGTGTTGATGGTACTTTTAGTATCAGCACTACCCTCAATGACAAATAGGAAAGCGCGCTCGTTGCCTTCCTGCGGGCAAATATCAGTGTGTTTTCCTGGCAACCATCTGATATCCCCGGTGTTCCCATGGAGGTAATCGAGCACCACCTTGTTGTCTGCCCACACGCCCGACCTGTGAAGCAGAAAGTCCGGAAGCAGGCCTTGGAGAGGCAGTAGTTCATTACCGAAGAGAACAAGAGGCTGGAGGCAACTGGTTTGTTCAGAAGAGTACTGCACCCTACATGGTTAGCAAATCCATTGGTAGTCCGGAAGGCTTACAGGAAGTGGAGGCTTTGCATTGATTTCACATATCTCAACAAGGCTTATCTGAAGGACCCATTTCCCTTGCCGCATATTGACCAAATTATGGATTCCACTTCAGGTTGTGATTTGCTCTCCTTTATGGATGCATACTCTGGATATCATCGGATTTTCATGTCCAAGGAAGACGAAGAGAATACGTCATTCATCACTCCATGTGGTACGTACTGCTTTATCCGCATGCCATTCGGATTAAAGAGTGTCGGGTCAACCTTTGCAAGGGCAGTCCAGATTAGTTTCGAGCCACAGTTACACAGAAATATAGAAGTCTATATGGATGATATCATGGTCAAAACCAAGGATAAGGCCACCCTTCTCCAAGATTTGGAAGAGACATTTGCCAACCTGTGCAAGATCAATTTAAAGCTTAATCCAGAGAAGTGTGTGTTTGGTGTTCCCTCCGGCAAGCTACTTGGATTCTTCATATCCCAGCGGGGGATCGAAGCCAACCCCGACAAGATCAGAGCCATTGAGCAGATCCAAGCACCAAGGACAGTTAAGGATGTGAGGTGCTTAATAGGATGCATTACCGCGCTAAGGAGATTCATCTCCAAGTCTGCCGAGCATGCCCAAGCACCAAGGGCCTGTGAAGTGGACTCCGGAAGCAGATGTAGCCCTGGAAGAGTTGAAGGCCTACCTTTCGTCTATACCCATCTCGGTTGCGCCCAAACCCCAAGAACCATTGTTGCTATACTTGGCGGCAACCAACCAAGTGGTCAGTGCGGCTTTGGTAGCCCAGCGAGAAGTGGATGAGGAAAAAAGCATGCACAACACAACAGAGTCTGAGAAGGATCGGGACAGTAATGAGCACGACAACGAGAGCAGCCCCAAGGACGTGGCAAGGAAGAAAGTGGTGCAGCGCCCAGTATACTTTGTAACCTCCTTGTTACAGGGGTCTAGATCGAGGTATTCTGGTGTGCAAAAGTTGATCTTTGGTCTCATTTTGGCCTCAAGCAAACTACGCCACTACTTCCAATCCCACAAGATCACGGTTGTCACTCGTTTTCCTTGGCAAAGGATACTCCGAAACCCTGAGGCTACTGGCAGAATAGTGGAGTGGGCTTTGGAGTTATCCAACTTTGGATTGAAGTATGAGAGCACATCAAGTATCCAGAGCAGGGCATTGGCGGAGTTTATTGTAGAATGGACGTCAACCCCTGATGACGAGATTACAGAGACATCTATCCCTAGCAAGGAATCACCCCAGGAATGGATTATGTATTTAGATGGTGCTTTTTTCCCTACAAGGTGTAGGAGCTGGCATTCTTCTTGTTGCCCCCTCCGGGGAGCACTTGAAGTACATCCTCCAAATTCATTTTGCCCGGGAAGAAGACACCAACAATACATCAGAGTATGAAGGGCTCCTTGTCGGGCTCAGAATTGCAGCAGAATTGGGAATTAAGAAATTGATCATTCGAGATGATTCATAGTTTGTGGTGACACAAGTCAACAAGGATTACCAAAGTACATTGATGGAGGCATACGTCGAGTAAGTGAGGAGATTGGAGGAGCACTTTGACGGGTTGCAAACAGAGCATGTACGCCGTGTGGAAAATAGCATAGTTGATCACCTGTCAAAGTGTGCTGCGTAGAAGCTTCCTGTGGAACCAGGAACTTTTGTTCTCCGTATCTCTCAGCCCTCCGTATCACCTGCAACAATGGCCCGGAAAAGGAGAAAGTTGGACTACGGTAAGCCTCTCCCGGTGGAGCCGTCCTCTCCTGGCAGAGACCCTGCCGGAAACAACTCCTCACAGCCTACTGGACCACCCCCTCCAGCTGGGCCAATGGACCACGCAAACAAGGCTGGTGCTCCCGCAGCAGAGGAGGTGCCACTAGTCCTCGTTGCCGAGCCCCAGGCTCCAGCTTCAGCAAGGAACATTATCCACTTCTTCCAAACCGAAGAACTCCCTGGCAACCAAGATGAAGCTAAAAAATAGTCTAGAGGGCCGGTATGTGTTAGTTTGTCGATGACACTCTATACAGAAGAAGGCCCAACGGTGTGAAATTGAAGTGTGTCTGCCGGGAGGATGGAAATGAACTGCTGGCTGAGATTCACAGAGGAATGTGCGACTCCCACATTGGATCAAGGGCATTAGTTGGAAAAGCATTCCAGCATGAATTCTATTGGCCCACAACCCTCCAGGATGCGGTCGAGCTCGTCACGACATGTGGAGCCGGTTGCTTCCACTTGTTTTTTGCCTTCTTCGACCGACATACACGTAATAAAAAGAAGTTTGGGGGGGGGCGAGGGTACTAGTTACGAATCCAGGGCAATCAACCACTATCCCTATGTTAGATTGCGACTTCCGGCGGGGTGAGTACCTGGACGGATGATACGTCTCCAACGTATCTATAATTTTTGATTGTTCCATGCTATTATATTATCCATCTTGGATGTTTTATATGCATTTATATGCTATTTTATATGATTTTTTGGACTAACCTATTAACCTAGAACCCAGTGCCAGTTTCTGTTTTTTCCTTGTTTTGAGTTTTACAGAAAAGGAATACCAAACGGAGTCCAATTTACGTGCCAATTTTTGATGATTTTTTGTGGACCAAAAGAAGCCCCCGGAGTAAAAGAGTTGGGCCAGAAGAGTCTTGGGCCGTCCATGAGGGTGGTGGGCACGCCCTACCCCCTGGGTGTGCCCCCTATCTCGTGGACGACTCGGAGACCTCCCTGACGCAAGCCCTACGCCAAAAATTCCTATAAATACAAAAAAACCCCAAAAAGAAACCTAGATCGGGAGTTCCGCCGCTGCAAACCTCTGTAGCCATAAAAAACCAATCAGGACCCTGTTCCGACACCCTACCGGAGGGGGGATCCATCACCGGTGGCCATCTTCATCATCCCGGCGCTCTCCATGATGAAGAGGGAGTAGTTCACCCTCGGGGCTGAGGGTATGTGATGCCCCTGATTTGACCGTACACTAATCATGCACGCAAATGTGTACGACCAAGATCAGGGACTAACTGGAAGATATCACAACACAACTCTAGACACAAATTAAAATAATACAAGCTTTATATTACAAGCCAGGGGCCTCGAGCGCTTGAATACATAAGCTCGAAAACACAAGAGTCAGCGGAAGCAATAATATGTGAGTACAAACATAAGTTAAACAAGTTTACCTTAAGAAGGCTAGCACAAATGTAGCAAGATCGAAAAGGCAAGGCCTCCTGCCTGGGACCTCCTAACTACTCCTCGAAGCCAAACTCCACGTAGAAACATCCTCTGGATCTTCTGGGTCCTGGACTCCACCATTTGGTTGCGTCATCCGAGAAGAAGGGACAAAAGGGGAAAAGGGAGAGCAAAGCAACCGTCAGTACTCATCCAAAGTACTCGCAAGCAAGGATCTACACTACATATGCAATGATATCTGTGTACAGGGGTAATATCTGTGGACTGAACTGCGGAATGCTAGAATAAGAGGGGGATAGCTAATCCAATCGAAGACTACGCTTCTGGCAGCCTCCACCATACAGCAGTAGAAGAGAGTAGCTGGAAAGCAACAAGTATCCTCGCTTCTCACAACCTCCGTCTTGCAGAAGTAGAATAGAATCGATGGTAAGTTCACCAAGTAACAACGTATATCATAATCCTACCTGGCGATCCTCCGCTCTTCGCCCTGTGGGAAAGCGATCATCGGGTTGTAACTAGAACTTGTCTGGGTGTGTTTTATTAATTATCCAGTTCTAGTTGTCATGAGGTCAGAGTACAACTCCGGGTCGTCGTTTTACCAAGGGACACGGCTATTCGAATAGATTAACTTCCCTGCAAGGGTGCACTACATAACCTAGCACGCTCGATCCCATTTGGCCGGACACACTTTCCTGGGTCATGCCCGGCCTCGGAAGATCAACACGTCGCAGCCCTACCTAAGCACAGCAGAGAGGTCAGCACGCCGGTCTAAGTCCTAAGAGCACAGGGGTCAGGGCCCATCGCCAAATGCACACTTGCACGTTGCGAGGGCGGCCGGTAAGCAGACCTAGCGGCTCCTAATACCAGAGCAACGTTCCAGTCCAATCCGGCGCGCGCCGCTAAGTCGCTGACGTCAAGAAGGCTTCGACTGATACCACGACGTCGAGTGCCCATAACTATTCCCACGTAGCTGGTTAGTGCACATAGGCCAATGGCCAGACTCAGATCAAATACCAAGATCTCGTTAAGCATGTTATTATGAAATAACCGTGGACAACGACCAGGGCCAGGTCCACCTGTCTACTAGGTGGTTGCAACCCGCCCTGTCGCTCCACCACAAAGTAACCATCAAGGGGCTGTCGGGAACCTAGGCCCACCACTACCTGTGTGGAACCACCTGCCCCTACAACGCCCATCTCTGAATCATCATCATGAGTATGTAATAGTATAGTATATACCCGTGATCACCTCCCGAAGTGATCACGGCCCAATAGTATAGCGTGGCAGACAGACAAGGATGTGGGGCCACAGATGGAATACTAGCATCCTATACTAAGTATTAGGATAGCAGGTAAAGGTATCAAAAGTGGTAGCAACAGTGACAGGCTATGCAACAAAATATGAGCTATCAAATCATCAACAGTAGCAGTTCTAATGCAATAATAAGAGAGAGAGTATGGGCGATATCTGGTGATCAAGGAGGGGGGCTTGCCTGGTTGCTCTGGCAAGAAGGAGGGGTCATCGTCGACGCAGCCGATCTAGTGGCATTGGCAGCGTCTCAGTCCCAGTGTCTATCGGAGAGAAGAGGGAGAAGAAACAATAAATATAATGCAACCATCGCACCACAAAACATAACAAGGCAATATGCGGTGCTACGGGTGCCCTAACGCGGTACTAAGTGATACTAGCGAGGATGGAAAACATCCGGGAATGTATTCCTGGTGTTTCACGTTTTCGGACACACGGACCGGAGGGGAATGTTCCATGTTCATATAGTTAGAGGCATGTGGCGGACGAACGAACCACAGATTCGAATTCGTCTCGTCGTTCTGATCAACTTTCATGTACAAAGTATTTTCATCTGAGTTACGGATTATTTTATATTAATTTTTAAATATTTATATCATTTTTAGAATTAACAGAATTAATTTAATTAGATAATGTGATTATGATGTCAGCATGACGTCAGGGTGATGTCGGCAGTCAACTGAGTTGACCTAGTTAAACTGACGTGTGGGGGCCATTAGTCATTGACTATTCACTAATCAAATGGTGATTACGATTAACTTAATAGATTAACTAGTTTAATTAATCATTAGGTTAATCTAAACTGGATTATTTAAGTTAATTAATTCGTTAATGAATTAATTACTTAATATTTTTATTATTATTATTTTTAAGTTTTTTTTAATTCTGGGCACTAGGCCCCACTTGTCAAATGGCCATGAGCCAAAGCGGGGCGACTAACGGCTGCCGGTCGCTGGCGCCCGAGGCCACTAGAGGCGATGGTAGAGGGCGCGGCCGGTACTTGGGCTTCGGCCCAAGCAGTGCCGGAGCGGAGCATCGGGCGGGCGGAGCGCCCGTCGGGGCGGATGGCGCCGAAGGGTCGGCGAGCGACAGCGAGGTGGCACGCAGGCGGGCAGCGCGGCCGCGGACGCGGGAGCGGCGCTCGGGCCGGCCGATGCGTGGGCACCGGCGGAGCGCGGCGATAGCGCTGCAGGCAGGCGGTCAGGCAAGGTTGAGGGCCGGAGGGGGAGTGGCCATGGGCGAGCCAGAGGCCGGGGCGAGGCACGAGCGCCAGGGCGCAGCCTCGGGGCGTTGTCCGCGGTGGTGGCCGGGACCAGCAGGGGAGGCCAGTGGAGCATGTGCAGGAGGAGGACGGAGTGGCTAGAGTAGCGCGGTGCGCACGCACGCCCGCGAGCGACGCGCGGTGAGGGTGAGGCGAGCACGAGGGGGGCGGCGACCGAAGGGAGCTCACAGGGGGAGTGGAGCAGTCCGGCGGGGAAGGCGGACGGGGAGGAGATGCGAGGCTGTGGCGGGGCGAATGGGTCCGATGGCGGCGCAGTGGAGGCCGCCGGGGACGCCAGTGGGGCGGCCGGCCACGGGCGGCCGGCGTCGGGGCGCAGTCGGACTCCTCCCGGTCGATCTCGATCTGGGAGGGAAAAGGGGATCGGGTGGTTGGGTAGTGGATTAGGGTCGGGGTGGGGGTCTTGTAGGCAGGGGCTTAGGTGGGCCAACGGGACGGGCCGACCCAAGTAGGCCCGGGGTTGGCCTTGGCCTTTTTCCTATTTTTGTAATTTGTTTTCTCCTATTGTTTTGTTAATAATTTAATTTACGATTTTGCATAAAATGAATAATTTATTGATTTTTGTTAAACACCAAATTTGTCACCTAAATACTAGACTTAATTATGTGTCAGTGTAAAATGTTACAATATTATTTTGAGAGGTGCAACTATTTAATCAAAATGAAGAGGACGAATTAAATGCCATTGGACCACTTCAAATACTTTAGGGGCATTTAAATATTTTATAAAAAGTGTGGTTTTTCTACCATAATTACTCATGCATTATTTGCCACCGCTAGAACATTTTAGTTTTTGACATTTGAAACTTTAATTATTTGACATTATTTTCGATTTGAATTTGAATCCGTTTAAATTAGCGTGAGATGAACAATAGTAATCGAGGTGACATGGCATCATTAGCGGAGATTTACTGTAGCTTGATTACCCGGGTGTCACAATTCTCCTCCACTACATAAATTCTCGTCCCGAGATTTAAGCGGGGGAGTAAGGGGGGAAGTGATGGTAGTGAAAACCTAACGAGTCTTCTCGGTCTTGGTTGCCCTTTCAAAGAGGTTGATCCCTTTCGTTGATGTCTTCAATTCTCTGCTTCAAGTTATCATGATCAAGTCGTCATCCTTTCTTCGGGATCTCCATCGCCCTACAAACACAACAAGGGGGGGGGGACTTTGGAGGAATGTATCTCCACGAAGTTTGTGCATCCGACTGCGAATTCAGAATGTGATACACGAAGTACCCTACGAGTAGTATTTCAATGAATGCATTGAGAACAATAAGCGATGGTACCAAAGTTTCAATCGGTTAGGCAATCATTCGATGCCTAACCAGAAGCTGGAATGGGGTCTTGATCAATGAGAATAATATCGTGTTTGATACTAGGATGAAACATGGTACAATTTAGCTCGTGAATTACACACGAAGCCAAGTGCAAAGAATACATTAGAATTAGGGTTGTACATGAGAGTCACGTTTTGATCCCGTGGACCTGTGGATTATGGGCCCACCATGTCGGTAAAAAGTAGGAAGGAAGATGACATCTTGCACAGAAAGCAAGGCATGTCAGAGGATAGTCTGTCAACTATGTTGGCAACAATGTCCGTACCAAGGACGGAGAACAAAGAGAACCATTTTCCCGCTCGTTGAAACGAGGCGGACCAATAGGCAAAGTTCTCGTCCATCGCTGGTTACTGGAATGTTATCATCAATAGTAACAGGGTCTTACTGACAGAGTTGTACACCAAGGTGTTTACATAAGCAGAAAATTATTACCTCTTAGATTATATGTACATCAAAGAAAGGTTAAACAAACAAATGGAAAGGAAAATTGTGATTACACACAAGTAATAGGAGTATATCCTTCCCATGGACAAGCAGAACATGGCATACAGGGTAGGATAGCAAGTGCCCAACCATTTAGATAAAGAGGCGAGGATTAATCAAGATGTTACCCATACCACGGTGTTTGGATAACTGACCAAGAAACATTTAGCATTGGGCTTCAAATGCTCTTGTTGAAAATCGGAGTACCACAGACATGCTTCGAGATAGCATTGGCATGGCCTTGTCAGACCTGGATACACAAAGGATTCATCAGGAACAACTTATAGAATAAGTCTTACAATTTCCTCCTGGAAGAATGGTTATCCTTGCAAAAGTAATTATAATGATAGGTCCCCCAGCCAGGGGTGCTAGGCATGACATCATATTACCGAGTCATCAAAGGACCAATATTATAACTCATGGAAAGTTGTCCCAGCCATCATATCTGATCGAGATTCAGATCTGATTAGTGTCATGATACCTCAGACTCGGGATGTTCGAGAAGAAACGGTGCAACATTAATCAATGAAATGACACTACAGGATTCTCGGGAAATGAACTATGGGAGCGGGTTCCCGAAACAATAGTTCATCATTAAACCAAGGAGAGGATGAGGAGGTGGCTGATGGGCTCAGCGACAATTCATCGAGAATTCCAAACGGAGGGATTTCCACAATAATGTGAACAAGAGGATGACACTTGTCAATTCAAATGACATAATGTTTTATGCTCGCGGAAAAACATACACCATTAATCATTAGGTGAAAGGTGTGCCCGAAATATGACCTTAGGCAGCAAGATCAATGTTAGAGTGATGATTCAATAATCAACAGTCTAAGAACGAACTGTCGATCGTTAACTTCAAAGCAATAGGGTTGCTAGAAGTACAAAACTCAAGAAACATCGTTAGCATATTGATATCCCGGTTAAAAACAACATGGGGACCAAGGAAGAATGGTGATGGTGAGAAGTATCATCATACCAAGAATTTCTAAGAGGTGGAGAAATCCCCACAATATTCTCGACATAAAAGACAGTAATACATCAAGGTAGAACACAACACTCGCTGGAGAGCAAGTTATATTCAAAATGTGGACAAGTTTGTGATGAAAGGAAGTCAAGGGTGTTGTCGATGATAATAAAGATCATCGAGGGCAAGGAGGGTATTTCTCAACATGAACACAGTTGACATCTCGGAAGAAGTCAAAGTGTTGAAGGTGATCCGACACATTTGTCGGGAGGTTTCAAGAGGATGCAAGCAAACAACAATGGCAACAAGCAAGGGAATGACGAAGTGGTAAGTTATAGGATCAATATATAAGATGCAAGCTCAGAACCAAAGTTGCCTTTCAAGACAAGCAACATGATGTTGAAAGCCCGACATAAGTCGTGCTCACACACTGAAGAATTCGTGCACAAGAGAAGGACGAGGTAGCACAGTCAAAGATAGCGAGACTAGGATGCAGCCGATAGTCTAGGAATGACCAGATTGAGTTTAGAATTTCCTAGTAAAAATACTAGGGTATTTGATTGGTAGTGCAGAATAATTCCACTAGTCGGTGTCCTCGGTTGACAATAAACTAGAACCCGTAGAGTGATTACGACAAGGAAATACGTTACTTCAAGAAGTTAGTAAGATGTGGTGCCATGGCAAGACATCTTCGAGATACGAGGGGGTAATACTCAAAGGTAGAACATGATAGAAGTAGAACCGAGTCATTGACCTATGACAGTAGATACTTCAACCTTGCCGAAAATAGACGAGGCACTGGAATGAATTCCCAACAGTTATATTAGATCTGGACAACATGGTCGGAACCATAACTGTAAGGAATCAATTCAAGAATACCGAAAGAATCATACAGCTGGACAATCATTTTGCAAGAAGCTTTCGAGATGGTCTACATCATTTTCATGGACATGAACACAAAGTTCAAGGTCGACTCCCACTTATTTAATGCATATTATTTCATTCACCTCTCGCCTTGATAAAACTGCAGTGTTGGAATTTTATCTGGTAGAACACTAGAAGAGTATGACTTGTGAAAACTTTCGGGTTCTCACAGATTAGGGGAAGGCATAGGTTCAACCCATCAGGCATCTTAGTAACATATACCACAAGTTTCAAAAGTAAACACACAAGCTCAAAAGCAGAGCATGGTTGGCCAAGCAAAGGATACAATTTACCAAAGGCATTATGTATCAGGGGAGAACTCACAAGGTGATTGAATATGAAGTACGCTATTGGATAACAATCCAACAATGGATCGGGCGATTCACAACGGAGCTGATGTGAGTATCGGTAATCACTCAGAGGAAGAAAGAACGCAAAGGCATCAAATTCAAGAATCGCCTGCTTAGTCTCATGCTTAAATAGAAAGAAATTATGGTTTCCAAAACGAAGGATCATAAGCAAACGCTCTGATCAAGGATGGGTAAGTTGAAAACACTTAGTTGGACAATCAATGAAGGTTTGAATTTCCGAGAAGCAACTCATGTCCGGAATGACGTCTGAGCCGGAAAGATAATTATAAAAAGGATAACCTGATGACTGCGTGCATACGCACACATTGAATCAATAGGCTCAAAATGGCTAAGACAAGGGATGTTAACGAAGACTACTAGTCATATGGATTTAACCATAATGCAAGCACGCAAGAATTTCAGGAGTAACATGCTGCAAAGGATTTTCGAAAGATCAGAAAGTATTCCTAAGAATTTTGTGGGACACATGAACAATTGAGAAGAACGGATCCTAGATGAATGTGAGGAATCAACCATAAGGGTTTTCATGCGAAATAAAACTACAAGACAGTTAACTCAAAGGATTCTCGGGACAACGGAGAATATTTCGAGGCATCTTCTAACAACAAGAGCGACGAGGAATGATCATGAGAATGGCAAGTGCATGTAGATATCCATATGGATATATCGGTGGCAGTGAACTGCAAAGGCGATGAGCACAAGGGTCTCAGGAAAATATCGAGGGATATCCTCAGAATCTTCTGACGAAGCAGGTGATCTTCCGGAATGAGGAATCTCTGGGAGAAATAGTTACGAGAACCTAGAGTCAGAGTTAGTAAAATCTTTTAAACCGAATAGAAGAGAGATCAGAGTACCAGAGCATAGAAGAGGAATAAAAGATCCTAACACCAACCAATGGCGATGTGGGCTCGTGAGCCACACAGCCAAGTTAGTAAAAGTTTTTTCAACGACTAGACTCAACTTCGGCCAAGGAGTTGGAAAGGGGGATTCCTATAGGCAGTCGGCTCTGATACCAACTTGTGACGCCCCGGATTCGACCGTACACTAATCATGCACACAAATGTGTACGACCAAGATCAAGGACTCACTCGAAGATATCACAACACAACTCTAGACACGAATTAAAATAATACAAGTTTTATATTACAAGCCAGGGGCCTCGAGGGCTCGAATACATAAGCTCGAAAACACAAGAGTCAGCGGAAGCAATAATATATGAGTACAGACATAAATTAAACAAGTTTGCCTTAAGAAGGCTAGCACAAATGTAGCAACGGTCGAAAAGGCAAGGCCTCCTACCTGGGACCTCCTAACTACTCCTCGAAGCCGAACTCCACATAGAAACTTCATCGGGATCTTCTGGGTCCTGGACTCCACCATCTGGTTGCGTCATCCGAGAAGAAGGGACAAAGGGGAAAAGGGAGAGCAAAGCAACCGTGAGTACTCATCCAAAGTACTCGCAAGAAAGGATCTACACTACATATGCAATGATATCTGTGTAAATGGGTAATATCTATGGACTGAACTGTAGAATGCCAAAATAAGAGGGAGATAGCTAATCCAGTTGAAGACTACGCTTCTGGCAGCCTCCACCTTGCAGCAGTAGAAGAGAGTAGCTGGAAAGCAACAAGTATCCTCGCTTCTCGCAGCCTCCGTCTTGCAGAAGAAGAATAGAATAGATGGTAAGTTCACCAAGTAACAACGTATAGCATAATCCTACCCGGCGATCCTCCCCTCATCGTCCGGTAGGAAAGCGATCACAAGGTTGTAACTAGAACTTGTCTGGGTGTGTTTTATTAAGTATCCAGTTCTAGTTGTCATGAGGTCAGAGTACAACTCCGGGTCATCCTTTTACCGAGGGACACGGCTATTCGAATATATTAACTTCCCTGCAGGGGTGCACCACATAACCCAGCACGCTCGATCCCATTTGGCCGGACACACTTTCCTGGGTTATGCCCGGCCTCGGAAGATCAACACATGGCAGCCCTACCTAAGCACAATAGAGAGGTCAGCACGCCGGTCTAAGTCCTAAGCGCACAGGGGTTTGGGCCCATCACCCAATGCACACCTACATGTTGCGATGGCGGCCGGTAAGCAGACCTAGCCGCTCCTAATACCAGAGCGGCGTTCTAGTCCAATCCGGCGCGCGCGCCGCTAAGTCGCTGACATCAAGAAGGCTTCGGTTGATACCACGACGTCGAGTGCCCATAACTATTCCCACGTAGCTGGTTAGTGCGTATAGGCCAATGGCCAGACTCAGATCAAATACAAGATCTCGTTAAGCGTGTTATTATGAAATAACCGCGGACAACGACCAGGGCCTGGCCCACCTGTCTCCTAGGTGGTGACAACCCGCCCTATTGCTCCACCACAAAGTAACCATCAAGGGGCTGTCGGGAACCTAGGCCCACCACTACCTGTGTGGAACCACCTGCCCCTACAGCCCCCATCTCCGAATCATCATCATGAGTATGTAATAGTATAGTATATACCCGTGATCACCTCCCGAAGTGATCACTGCCCAATAGTATAGCATGACAGACTGACAAGGATGTGGGGCCACTGACAGAATACTAGCATCCAATACTAAGTACTAGGATAGCAGGTAAAGGTATCAACAGTGGTATCAACAATGACATGCTCTGCAATAGAATAGGAGCTATCAAATCATCAAGAGTAGCAGTTCTAATGCAATAATAAGAGAGAGAGTATGGGCGATATCTGGTGATCAAGGGGGCGGGGCTTGCCTGGTTGCTCTGGCAAGAAGGAGGGGTCGTCGTCGACGCAGTCGATCATAGTGGCACCGGCAGCGTCTCGGTCCCAGTGTATATCAGAGAGAAGAGGGGGAAGAAACCATAAATATAATGCAAGCATTGCACCACAAAACATAACAAGGCAATACGCGGTGCTACGGGTGACCTAACGCGGTACTAAGTGATACTGGCGAGGATGGAAAACATCCGGGAATGTATTCCCGGTGTTTCACATTTTCGGATAGACGGACCAGAGGGGAATGTTCCATGTTCATATAGTTAGAGGCATGTGGCGGATGAACGAACCATGGATTCCGATTCGTCTCGTTGTTCTAATCAACTTTCATGTACACAATATTTTCATCCGAGTTACGGATTATTTTATATTAATTTTTATAGATTTAAATCATTTTGAGAATTAACAGAATTAATTTAATTAGATAATGTGATTATGATGTCAGCATGATGTTAAGGTGATGTCAGGAGTCAACTGAGTTGACCTAGTCAAACTGACGTGTGGGCGCGGTCGGTGCTTGGGCTTCAGCTGAAGCAGCGCCGGAGCGGAGCGTCGGGCGGGCTGATGGCGCCGGCGGGTCGGCGAGCGGTGGCGAGGTGGCACGTAGGCGGGCAGCGCGGCTGCGGATGCAGGAGCGGCGCGCGCCAGCCGATGTGTGGGAGCCGGCGGAGCACGGCTACAGCGCTGCAGGTAGGCGGTCAGGCGAGGTCGAGGGCCGGAGGGGGAGTGGCCATGGGCGAGCCAGAGGTCGGGGCGAGGCACGAGCGCCAGCACGGCCCAGGGCGCGCGGGCCGCCGCGGTGGCCGGGACCAGCAGGGGAGGTGAGCGGGGCATGTGCGGGAGGGGTCCGGAGTGGCCAGAGTGGCGTGGTGCGCGCGCTCCCGCGAGCATAGCGTGGTGAGGGAGAGGCGAGCGCGAGGGGGGCGACGACCGAAGAGAGCTCACAGGGGGAGTTGAGCAGTCTGGCGGGGATGGCGGCCCGGTAGGAGATGCAAGGAAGTGACGGGGCGAAGGGGTCCGGTGGCGGCGCGGTGGAGGCCGCCGGGGACGCTGGAGGGTAGTGGATTAGGGTTGGGGTGGTGGTCTTGTAGGTAGGGTCTTAGGTGGGCCAATGGGATGGGCCTGCCCAAGTAGGCCTGGGGTTGGCCTTGGACTTTTTCCCATTTTTGTAATTTGTTTTCTCCTATTGTTTTGTTAATAATTTAATTTACGATTTTGCATAAAATGAATAATCTATTGATTTTTGTTAAACACCAAATTTGTCACCTAAATACTAGACTTAATTATGGGTCAGTGTAAAATGTTACAATATTATTTTGAGAGGTGCAACTGTTTAATCAAAATGAAGAGGAGGAATTAAATGCCATTGGACCACTTCAAATATTTTAGGGGCATTTAAATATATTTTTAAAAAGTGTGGTTTTTCTACCATAATTACTCATGCATTATTTACCACCGCTAGAACATTTAGATTTTGACATTTGAAACTTTAATTATTTGACGTTATTTAAGATTTGAATTTGAACCGGTTTAAAATAGCGTGAGATGAACAACAGGTAATCGAGGTGACATGGCATCATTAGTGGAGATTCACTGTAGCTTGATTACCCGGGTGTCACAGGGTATGTACCAGTAGGCATGTGTTTGATCTCTCTCTCTCTCTCTCTCTCTCTCTCTCTCTCTCTCTCTCTCTCTCTCTCGTGTTCTTGAATTGCCACGATCTTGATGTACCACGAGCTTTGCTACTATAGTTGGATCTTATGATGTTTCTCCCCCTCTACTCTCTTGTAATGGATTGAGTTTTCCCTTTGAAGTTATCTTATCGTATTGAGACTTTAAGGATTTGAGAACACTTGATGTATGTCTTGCATATGCTTATCCATGGTGACAATGGGATATTCACGCGATCTACTTGATGTATGTTTTGGTGATCAACTTGCGGGTTCAGTGACCTTGTGAACTTATGCATAGGGGTTGGCACACGTTTTTGTCTTGACTCTCTGGTAGAAACTTTGGGGCACTCTTTGAAGTTATTTGTCTTGGTTGAATAGATGAATCTGAGAATATGTGATGCATATCATATAATCATGCCCACGGAGACTTGAGGTGAAAATCGAGTATCTAGGTGACATTAGGGTTTTGGTTGATGTGTGTCTTAAGGTGTTATTCTAGTATGAACTCTAGGATAGATCGAACGGAAAGAATAGCTTCGTATTATTTTACTACAGACTCTTGAATAGATCGATCAGAAAGAATAACTTTGAGGTGGTTTTGTACCCTACAATAATCTTTTCGTTTGTTCTCCGCTATTAGCGACTTTGGAGTGACTCTTTGTTGCATGTTGAGGAATAGTTACATGATCCAGTTATGTTATCATTGTTGAGAGAACTTTCACTAGTGAAAGTATGAATCCTAGGCCTTGTTTCAAAGCATTGCAATACCGCTTGTGCTCAATTTTATCATTAGTTACCTTGTTGTTTTTATATTTTCATATTACAAAAACCTATATCTACCATCCATATTGCACTTGTATCACCATCTCTTCTCCGAACTAGTGCACCTATACAACTTACCACTGTATTGGGTGTGTTGGGGACAGAAGAGACTGTTTGTTATTTGGTTGCAGGGTTGCTTGAGAGAGACCATCTTCATCCTACGCCTCCCACGGATTGATAAACCTTAGGTCATCCACTTGAGGGAAATATGCTACTGTCCTACAAACCTCTGCACTTGGAGACCCAACAACGTCTACAAGAAGAAGGTTGTGTAGTAGACATCAAGCTCTTTTTTGGCGCCGTTTCCGGGGGGGCTTGGTAAGCGACACTATCACCCCGTCAACTAAGCTCTTTTCTGGCGCCATTGCCGGGGAGGCTAGGTAAGCGACACTAACACCCCATCAACTAAGCTCTTTTCTGTTACCGTTGCCAGGGAGGTTAGTGCTTGAAGGTATATCTTTAGATCTTGCAATCGAATCTTTTAGTTTCTTGTATTATCACTATTTTAGTTTATAAAAGAAAACTACAAAAAATGGAATTAAGGTTACCTCATATGCTTCATCTTTTTAATATCTTTCGTGAAAATGATGGAAAGGAAAATTGTGCCAAAGTGTTAGAAGAAGAATGCATTAGAATGTTTGGCACTAAATCTTTTAATGATGAGCATGATTGCAATGTTATTAGTATGTACTCGTTGAATATCCATAGTACTAATGATGATTGCACTAGTCATGAAGAAAATGTCTCTTATAAGCATGTCAACTTTTGTGGAGTGCATAGAGTTTGCAAGTACACACCAAATAGGGAAGATAGATTTTGCAAGAGGCATAAGTATTTAGAAACTAAATGGTTGCAAGAGAGGCCAGATGCTTGTGCTGAAAATTTAAAATTTCTTTGCCATCCTTGTGTACTTTGCTATGAACATGATCATTTAAATCTCCAATGCAAATTGTTTCATGATCGAATCGCGTCCAAAAATTATGATGACTTGATTTCCCTTGCACATCATAATGAACTTAGTTTGCTTGTGGGTTATGAAGAAATGAAACGTATAACTAAGGATCTTCCATAATTTGTCCGTGATAAAGTTCTTGATTTTGATCTAGAGGAAATTTATATGTATTGTGCGGTGAATTGCATTGAAAATCCTTATATTGCCAATTACATAAAGACAAGAAAACAAATATAAGATGAAGAGAATACTAATGAAAGGGAAGAGGTTTCCGCGTATCCTCCTATTCTTTATTATGATGAATCGGGTAACGAGGAGGAGATTTCAATTCAACCAATATTATTAATAAGGAGCTCCAAAAAGAGGATTAAACGCACACATAATGTGAAGAAGAAAAAGAAAAGACTAAGAAGCAAAGGTAAAAGGGTATCCCTCCCAAATGATGTTGCTCCTATTACTCATTGTGATGATGATAATTGCTATACTATTAGTGCCATCCATACTATTAATGATGAGAGTGACTATGCATATGATATGCAAAGGACCAAGCTTGGAGATGCTATGTTTTATGAGAATGACATGTTTGAGAATTTATTTGCTACAATTAATGTTTGTCCCAAGCTTGGGGATGCTATGTTTTATGAAGATGATATTTTTAAACTCCCAAGTTTTGATATGCAAACTTATTATGATGATAGCATGCCTCCTATTTATGATGATTATATTTATAAAAGTGGATTTCGAGGGGTCATGACTTTGTTTAGTAATGATTCCACTATATTGGAAGAGGTTTCAATTGATTATGATGAGAACAAAGTTGCTACTTATGATCATTATTGGATGACACTTATGCTATAAAAAGTAGTGATGATTATATTTATAAAACTTGTCATGATTATGATTACCCTTTTTCTGAACATTACTCTTTTAATGTTGAAACAATTTATAGTATTCGAGTTTCTTATGATACTCCCACTATTCCGAATGAGAAGAATTTTGCTTATGTGGAGAGTAATAAAATTTATATGCTTGTGCATCATAAAAATAGTGCTTTATGTGATAATTATATTGTTGAATTCATTCATGATGCTACTGAAATTTATTATGAAGGAGGAACATATGCTTGTAGGAATTGCAATAATAACAAGTTTCCTCTCTATGTGTTGAAAATCTTGAAGCTATGCTTGTTTTCCTTTCCTATGCTAGTTGACTCTTGTTCTCATAAGTTGTTTGCTCACAAAATTGCTATGCATATTAAGTGGGTTAGGCTTAAATGTGCTAGTCATATTCTTCATGATGCTCCCGTTATGTTTCAATTCTTATCTTTTATGCGAGCATCGTTGAAATCATCACGCCTCGCTAAAAGGCATTAAAGAAAAGCGCTTGTTGGGAGACAACCCAATATTTACCTGATGTAGGGTGGAACCCTAGATGGCCGATCTTTCACGAAATGGAGGGATCCCGAGGATGAACACGTGGCACATGAGGGGAAACACAAGGGGAGACAAGAAGGAAACACTCAAATCAACAAGTTTAGGTCACACAAATGCTAGATCCGGGTACACAAAGTGTGATACACGATACACGATCAACTAAGGACGATACAAGTAGTGGTAGTCATCTCCGTGAGGAGGTCTTGATGTTCTTCTCCGTGAAGGAGGTCTTGAATCCGGTGGATCTTCTCCGAAGAGGCCGCGGTCTCGTAGGAGAGGAACCACTAGGGTGTTTTAGATGAGCTATCACAAAAGCTAACCCTAAAAAGATGTAGGAGGATGAATATATATAGTGTACGGGGCGAAGGGGTACATGGGTCATGGCCCGAAGGAGATGCGCGCAGGCCATCAGGGGCCAGATGTCCGGGCGTCGGCCCGGATGTCTGGGCTGTTGGGAGGCGCCGGATGTCCGGCGTTGGCGCCGGATGTCCGGCCTTGGCGTCGGATGTCCGAGCTATAGGGGCCAGCCACGGGTATGCTTATGTGGTGGGCGCGTCGGATTTCCGGGCCCGAGGCCGGATGTCCGGTCCTTGTAGCTTTAGCTGCTGGGGCTGATCGTTCAGGCGCCGGATGTCCGAGCCAGGGGCCGGATGTCCGGGGCCTGGAGCTTTCTTCAACTTCTCTCGATGCAAAGCTTCATCCGTGAGCTTGGGGACTTGTCCATTTTCACGAGCCTCTCCAATGGGGTCTTCTTCATACCTGAGCAAACAAAACACATCCGTTTGAGGTAGTAGCCATGTCTCACACGATTCATATGGAAGATGGACTAGGTGAGATGTCACCTCGGTCTCGAGAGCCCTAGGACGAGCACGTGTCATTGATCCTTGGAGCACTTGGTGATGCGATGGAGGGTCCATGGGGATGACCTCGGGATGCTCCGCATCATCTCCCCTCCCTTGGGAAAGATCCGACTTCGGATCGAAATGTGCATCACCATGGAAAGGGGATAGATCCTTGACGTTGAAGGCATCGCTCACGTTGTACTTGTCTCGTGGGATGTCGGTCTTGTAGGCGTTGTTGTTGTAGCGTGCTAGCACCTTGAATGGTCCGTCGGCGCGAGGTAGTAGTTTGGACTTGCGCTCGTGTGGGAAGCGGTCCTTGCGAAGATGAAGCCAAAAAAGATCTCCTGGTGGGAACACCATTTGTGCCTTGTTGACGTTGAGCTTGGTGGTGAGGCGGTGTACTTGTCGCTCGATTGTTGCCCTTGTATCTTCATGCACCTTCTTGAGATAGCTTGCTTGTGAACTTGCGTCCATGTTTGTGCGCTCTTGTAGAGGTAGAGGTGAGATGTCCAATGGAGACAAGGGGTTGAAGCCGTAGACGACCTCGAAAGGGGACTTGTCGGTACTCGAATGTCTTGCGCGGTTGTAGGCGTACTCGGCGATGGGCAAGCATTGCTCCCATTCCTTGATGTTCTTCTTGATCAACACGCGAAGAAGCGTCGAAAGTGTGTGGTTCGTCACCTCCGTTTGGCCGTCGGTTTGTGGATGGTATGCCGAAGAAAAGAGTAGCTTGATGCCGAGTTTGGCGCATAGAGTCTTCCAAAAGTAGCTCAAGAACTTGTCATCCCGATCCGACACAATAGTCTTGGGCACTCCATGTAGACGAATGATTTCCCTAAAAAAGAGAGTTGCCACATGTGAAGCATCGTCGATCTTGTTACAAGGAATGAAATGAGCCATTTTAGAAAATCTATCCACGACAACAAACATAGAATCCTTTCCATTTTGAGTCCTAGGCAATCCAAGTACAAAGTCCATGCTTATGTCTTCCCATGGATGATATGGAATAGGAAGTGGCATGTAAAGACCATGAGATTGAGCTTTTGACTTAGCTTTGCGACATATAGAGCATCGCTGGTTAGGCATGACACGTCACGGAGCATCTTGGTCCAAAATTAGTTATTTGAGAGCGTAGCAAATGTCTTGTCGCGTCCAAATTGTCCCATGAGTCCTCCTCCATGAGATTCCTGCAAAAGGAGCAAACGAAGCGAAGACTCGGGAATGCAAAGTTTGTTAGCTCTCATAAGATATCCATCCTTTATGTAATAATGTTCCCAAGAAGTATGAGTCAAACACTTAGCATAAGGATGTGCGAAGAAAGTATCATGCTCATACAAGTCTTTTATGTGCTCAAAGCCAATAACATTCAACTCAAGTTGTGTAACAAGCATGCATTTGCGGGAAAGCACATCCGCCACAACATTCTCTTTGCCTTTGATGTATTTGATGACATAGGGAAAAGACTCAATGAACTCACTCCATTTAGCATGACTCTTGTTCAACTTAGTTTGACCCTTGAGATACTTGAGTGTCTCATGGTCCGTATGAAGAATGAATTCATGAGGTCTAAGATAATGTTCCCAAACACGCAAAACTCTCACCAAGGCATAAAGCTCTTTGTCATAGATGGGGTAGTTAAGTTGTGCTCCGGATAGCTTCTCGCTAAAGTACGCAATTGTGCGCTTTTCTTGCATTAGCACGCCACCTATGCCGGTACCACTAGCGTCACAATGAATCTCAAAAGGTTTATCAAAGTTTGGTAGGGCAAGAAGTGGTGCGTGTGTAAGCAAGCTTTTTAGTTCATTGAACGCGATGTCTTGCGAAGGACCCCAAATAAAGGGTGCATTCTTCTTGCTCAAGGCGTGTAGAGGCAGAGCAATTGTGCTAAAGTCCTTCACAAAACGTCGGTAGAAACCGGCTAAACCAAGGAAACTACGCACTTGTAGGCGATTCGTTGGTTGTGGCCAAGTTTTAATTGCTTCAATTTTAGTTTCATCAACGTGAACGCCTTGTGAAGAAATGACAAGTCCTAGGAAAACGACCTTGTCAATGCCAAAAGTGCATTATTCCGTGTTAGCATATAAGTGCTCTTTCCGAAGGGTTTGTAAAACCATGCATATGTGTGTGACATGGTCCTCAAGCGACTTGCTAAACACGAGGATGTCATCAAAATAAACCACTACAAAGACGCCTATGTAAGGTCGGAGAACGAAATGCATGAGACGCATAAATGAACTGGGTGCTTCCGATAAACCCATTTGCATGACCAACCACTCATATAACCCAAACTTGGTTTTGAAAGCCGTTTTCAACTCATCACCCTCTTGAATGCGAATTTGGTAGTAACCACTTTTAAGATCAATTTTCGAAAAGATGGTGGCACCACATAATTCATCAAGCATGTCGTCTAAACGTGGGATAGGGTAACGGTATCTAACGATGATAGCATTTATTGGGCGACAATCGGAGCACATGCGAAAACTTCCATATTTCTTAGGCACGAGAATAACTGGAACGGCACAAGGGCTTAAGCTTTCACGTACATGACCTTTGTCGATGAGTTGTTGCACTTGCCGTTGTATCTCCTTGGTTTCCTTGGGGTTGATGCGGTACGGAGCCTTGTTTGGAAGTGGTGCGCCGGGTATGAGGTCGATGCGGTGTTCGATTCCGCGAAGTGGAGGTAGACCCGGAGGTAGCTCATCGGGAAAGACGTCTGAGAATTCCTGCAACAATTGAGACAACACTAAAGGTAGAGGTGGTGAAGTGTTAGTAGTTTTGGCTTCCCCTTTGCATAAAAGCACAAGGTGAAAGACACTCGAGGGGTTCTCACACACTTCTCTCATCTCACTTTTGGTGGCAAACAATACTAGTTGTTTCTTGTCACCCATCGTGGAGTCGCTCATATTTGGCTTGTGGCTCTCACTCTCCTTTTGGTGGTTCACTCGCTCACCATTCTCTCCATGATGGTTGGTAGGTAAGTGTTTGTCGGCGGCTACTTGACTTGGTGACATTGGACGTAGCACGAATTCCTTGCCCTTTATCTTGAAGCTATAGTGGTTGGTCCGTCCATTGTGTGTGACTCCACGAACGTATTGCCATGGTCGTCCAAGTAGAAGGTGGCACACAGACATAGGGACCACATCACACTCAAGTGTGTTCTCGTAGGCGCCTATCTTGAAGGAGACTTGCACGGTATGCTCGACTGGAAGAATTCCGGCGTCATTAAGCCATTGGACCTTGTAGGGGTGAGGGTGCTTCGTCTTGACCAATTGGAGCTTGTCGCATAGCTCTTCGCTTGCCAAGTTATGACAACTTCCTCCATCGATGATAACCTTGACGGAACGTCCATTGATGCCGGCCTTGGTATGGAAAATGTGACATCGTTGGTCATCATCTTGTTGATGTTGGAGTGTCAAGACCTTGGAGACAACGAGATTGGGACTCGAGTCATTGTCGCAAAACACTTGATGGTCTTCTTCTTCATTCACTTGGCGATGCATAGCTACATGTTCAAGGGCTTCCATCTCATCGTCGCTCATTGAGTCATATGATCCATCATCATTGATAATCATGGTACAAACGGTCTTGCACTCAAATGACTTGTGGCCTCGCCCTTGGCACTTGAAACATTTGATGGAACTCGTCTTGGAGTTGTCCTCGGTTGGAGTTGTAGATGATGAAGCTCTTGGCTTGAAGTTGTTCGTAGAGGGTGGACGACTTGATGTAGTCGCATTCTTGTAGCTTGACTTATCACCGAAGTTTGTAGATGGCTTGGTAGAGGTAGGCGTAGCCGAAGTCGTTGAAGCTTGGTTGTAGGAGCCGAAGTTCTTGGAGGTGAACTTGGAGTACTTGTAGTCCTCTTGGACTTGTCGCTCCACTTTGGTTGCTTGGTGTACTAGCTCGAGGAGATTCGTGTATGGTTGAAAGTCCGCAATCTTCTTGATAGGATAGTTTTGTCCATTCAAGAATCTCGCTATCGTTTTTTCTTCATCTTCCGTGATGTTGGCTCTTATCATGGCAATCTCCATCTCCTTGTAGTACTCTTCAACGGACTTGGTACCTTGCTTGAGAAGTTGTAGCTTCTTGAATAAGTCACGGTTGTAGTGTGTTGGCATGAAACATGCTCTGATGACTTCCTTCATTTGAGCCCAAGTAGTGATAGGAGGTTCGCCTTTTGCTTCTCTTCTCTCTATGATTTGCTCCCACCAAATGAGAACATAGTCTTGGAACTCAAGGGAGGCCATTGCAATCTTCTTTTGTTCATCAAAGTTGTGTAAGCAGAAGATCTTATCAACTTTCAATGCCCATGAGAGGTAGTCTTCGGGATCAATGCTTCCGGTAAACTTTTGCGTGTTGAACTTAAGCTTGCCATGGCGATGCTCTTCATTGTTTGTTTGCCTATTGTGAGGGCGTTCTTGATTTGGACGATTGTCAATCTCATGTTGCTCTTGGCGGAGTAGATGTTCATTGTCATGGTGTACTTGCCGAGCTTGTGGTTCTTGTTGAGCTTGTTGCTCTTGTCGCGCTTGAGGAGGAACTTCTTCTTGCATTCGTGCTTGATGGCGTCTCTCTTGCATCTCATCACGAAGGAAATCCTCTTCTTGACGAGTATGCCGATTGCGAGTTGCCACATTGCGATGTGAATCACGTAATGCTCATTGCGCCTCAAGAGCTTGAGCTTCTCGGCGTTGTTGTGCTTGACGATTAGCCTCGGCATCTTGTTCTTCTTGGTGTCGACGTGCTCACTCTTGTGGTTGTTGGCGTAGTCGTTGCCGTTCTTGCGCTTGTTCTAGTGTAGCTTGGTTTTGACGATGTCGACTTTCTTGCTCTTCAAATAGCTCTTGGGGGATCTTGTCATGAAGTGGATTCCGGTTGTCATGTCGAGCTTGACGTTCAGCTTGACGAAGAGTGTTCGATGTAGGTGTACTTGATCCTTCCGTGGAGTCGGTATGGCAACTTGAGCGGCTTCGTCTTTGAGAAGATGTGGAAGAAGAACGTCGGTTGACTATCAAAGTCCGTAGCTCATCGAATTGAGTAGACATGTTGGTGTTGATGATGTCGAATTTCTCTCTTGTTCTTGCTTCAAATTGTCGTGCGTCGGCGGCGACTTGCTCAATGTGCTCGCGCATAGCTTCACTTTCTTGATGTAGAGCTCGTTGAACGTCGAATAGATGTAGTTTGGTGACCTAGTTGTTCGATTCTTGAGGATCATCGAAGAGCAGGTTCGAAGATGCACTTGGCCTATCCATCATTGTAGGCAAGAGTGTGAGTGGGAGAAAGGAGAAGACAATACCAATTGTACCTTGACCGAAGTTGAAAATGGATCAATGATCACTCAATAATGTAACCCGGAAATAGCACTATTGGTACCACTTCTTGTCGATTCTCACACCTACACAAGTAAAGCTTTGAGAGGAGCTTCATTAGGATGGTGGAACAAAGTCAATGCAATTGTCAAAGTGACTCAATAATGTTGAAAATGGTTCACAATTTGCTCATGCAACAAGTAGATCACAAGCAGTAAGTAGCACACGGAACACACGCACAGATAGATAAATGTGGTTGTGCAACCAAGGGTGGGGGAAAATGTGGAATCCATGGAAAATGCTCGTGTTGCACAACACTAGAGAGACGCTAACCGATTGCTTAATAGGCGGATACACACTTGTGCACAACCTATAAGAGGCATAACGTAACGACTTCCTATCACAAGTATGCTATGAGTGTATGATGTGCCGATGCTTGAGCACAAGATGATGTATTGCTATTTCATATGATCTCTTTTGATGCAAGGCGCATGATGCTATTTTACTTTTGCTTATAAGCTTTGCTTGGCTCTTTTGCTTAAAAGCTTGTGAGCTCTTTCTTTGGCCACTTATGCATGCTTCTCGGATCAAGGTAGCTATTGTCTATGCGGGACACTCTTGTGTCACACGGAGATATGATGATGTAGTATGCAACATCTATGACTATCACTAATGTGCACAAGTTTCGTGGCCCGGCAATACTCAAATGGCTAGTCTCAATTGGAAAGCTACGCAAAAATGGTCTATAGGGTGACAATGCAATTGCAAGGTAGGATAAACAAGGTGTCGTCGATGTTACCGTCCTTGCCGAAGTTGAGCGGTGGTGTTGTCGAAGTCGTTCCGTTCCAAGGCAGCCGAAACATCCAAGGAAACTGTGAAACCACAACTCAATTATCCAAGGCAAAGTGAGACAAAATTGTCAAAATCGTAGCGGTGAAACGCTGGTGGTTGCGAAAGTGGTGGTGGTATGCGGAAGGTTTGGTGGGAAACCGAACGAAAATGGCGGGGTTAAGTGCAAGGTGGTGTGGATGGGGGTTTTTTTGGCTGCGGGAGGCCGGATGTCCGGGCCAGGGGCCGGATGTGCAGGCCAGGCCGGATGTCCGGGGTGCCTGCGGCCCTGATGAACTCCTTGCACACTGTGACTTCCAGGGCCAAAATTCGTCGGATTTTGCGGCTCAAAATTGGGGAAAAGGTGGGGAAAAGCTAGATCCACTCATGGCACAGCAAATCCATGGAACAAATTCAACAAAATCTCTCCAAATCAACATATCACAAAAAAATTGGGGCTATTTTTGGTGGGGAATTTTTGAAATTGGGAAGAACACAACAAAAATAAGCGAGAAAACAAGGTGTGGGGCTCCAAATTCGTGATCAACCTATGCTCTTGATACCATAATGATGTAGGGTGGAACCCTAGATAGCCAATCTTTCACGAAATGGAGGGATACCTAGGATGAACACGTGGCACATGAGGGGAAACACAAGGGGAGACAAGAAAGAAACACTCAAATCAACAAGTTTAGGTCACACAAATGCTAGATCCGGGTACACAAAGTGCGATACACGATACACGATCAACTAAGGACGATACAAGTAGCGGTAGTCATCTCTGTGAGGAGGTCTTGATGTTCTTCTCCGTGAAGGAAGTGTTGAATCCGATGGATCTTCTCCGAAGAGGCCGCGGTCTCGTAGGAGAGGAACCACTAGGGTGTTTTAGATGAGCTATGACAAAAGCTAACCCTAAAAAGATGTAGGAGGATGAATATATATAGTGTACGGGGCGAAGGGGTACATGGGTCACGACCCGAAGGAGATGCGCGCAGGCCATCAGGGGCCAGATGTCCGGGCATCGGCCCGGATGTCCGGGCTGTCGGGAGGCGCCGGATGTCCGGACTTGGCGCCGGATGTCCGGGCTATCGGGGCCAGCCAGAGGTATGCTTCTGTGGTGGGCGCGCCGGATTTCCGGGCCCAAGGCCGGATGTCCGGGCCCTGTAGCTTCGGTTGCTGGAGCTGATCGTTCAGGCGCCAGATGTCAAGGCCAGGGGCCGGATGTCCGGGGCCTAGAGGTTTCTTCAGCTTCTCTCGATGCAAAGCTTCGTTCATGAGCTTGGGGACTTGTCCATTTTCATGAGCCCCTCCGATGGGGTCTTCTTCATACCTGAGCACACAAAACACATCCGTCTGAGGTAGTAGCCATGTCTCGCAAGATTCATATGGAAGTTGGACTAGGATAGATGTCACCTCGGTCTCGAGAGCCCTAGCACGAGCACGTGTCATTGGTCCTTGGAGCACTTGGTGATGCGATGGATGGTCCATGGGGATGACTTCGGGATGCTCCGCGTCATTACCCCTACTGTTTTTGTGTGTTCACATGATTAAGCTACTGTAGTAATCATGTTTTATAGTTTTTGTTTCAATAAAGTGCAAAGTAGAACCTTTGGGAAGACATGGGTGAAAGTTAATGTGATCTTGCTGTAAAAACACAGAAACTTTGCGCTCACGAGATTAGCTGCCATTTTTTACTGGAGAGTGCTTTTAGGCTGATTATTTTTCCAGATGATTAATAGACAAATTCCCCACGTCCGCCAATTTATCTCAGAATTTTTAGAGTTACAGAAGTATTCGAAAGTTACATATTACTACAGACTGTTCTGTTTTTTGACAGAATCTGTTTTATATCTGTTGCTTGCTTATTTTGATGAATCTATGAGTAGTATCGGAGGGTATGAACCATAGAGAAGTTGGAATAGAGTAGATATAACACCAATATGAATTTATAATGAGTTCACAATAGTACCTAAGTGGTGGTTTTATTTTCTTATACTAACGGAGCTTACGAGTTTTCTGTTGAGTTTTATGTTGTGAGGTTTTCAAGTTTTAGGTAAAGATTCGATGGACTATGGAATAAGGAGTGGTAAGAGCCTAAGCTTGGGGATTCCCAAGGCACCCCAAGGTAGTATTCAAGTACAACCAAAATCCTAAGCTTGGGGATGCCCCGGAAGGCATCCCCTCTTTCGTCTTTATCTATCGGTAACTTTACTTAAGGCTATATTTTTATTCACCAGATGATATGTGTTTTACTTGGAGCATCATTTTGTTTTGCTTTCTGTTTGAATAATATCCCAAGATCTAAAATTCTTAAATGTTAGAGAGTCTTCACATAGTTACATAATTATTCAACTACTCATTGATCTTCACTTATATCTTTCAGAGTAGTTTGTCGTTTACTCTAGTGCTTCACATCTTTTTAGAGCACGGCGGTGGTTTTATTTTGAAGAAATAGATGAACTATCATGGTTAACTTATATTATTTTGAGTCTATTTTAGAAAAGCATGGTAATTTGCTTTGGTTATCAATTTAGTCCTAATATGACGGGCACTCAAGAGGTATATAATAAAAACTTTCATTTAAAGTGGATTGAATACTATGAGAAGTTTGATACTTGATGATTGTTTTGAGATATGAAGATGGTGATATTAGAGTTGTGCTAGTTGAGTAATTGTGAATTTGGGAAATACTTGTGTTAAGATTTGCAGGTCCCGTAGCATGCACGTACGGTAACCATTGTGCAACAAATTTGAAGCATGAGGTATTTCTTTGATTGTCTTCCTTTGCGCGGAGGTCGGGATCGCGTGATGGTTAACTCCTACCAACCCTTCCCCTAGGAGCATGCGTGTAGTGCTTGGTTGTGATGACTTGTAGATTTTTGCAATAAGTATGTGATTTCTTTATGACTAATGTTGAGTCCATGGATTATACGCACTCTAACCCTTCCACCATTGCTAGCCTCTCTAGTGTCGCGCAACTTTCGTCGGTACCATACACCCACCATATACCTTCCTCAAAACAGCCACCATACCTACCTATTATGGCATTGCCATTGCCATTCGGTGATATATTGCCATGAAACTTTCCACCATTCTGTTTATTATGACACGCTTCATCATTGTCATATTGCCTTGCATGATCATGTAGTTGACATCGTATTTATGGCAAGGCCACCATGCATAATTTTTCATACATGTCACTCTTGATTCATTGCACATCCCGGTACGCCGCCGCCGGCATTCATCTAGAGTCATATTTTGTTCAAAGTATCAAGTTGTAATCCTTGAGTTGTTCAAGAAATAGAAGTGTGATGATCATCATTATGAGATCATTGTCTCGTGTGAGAAAAAAAGGCCAAATAAAAAAAAGAGTCTTGAAAAAAAGAGGAGTCTCCAAAAAAAGAGAGAAAAAGAGAGAAGGGACAATGCTACTATCCTTTTTCCACACTTGTGCTTCAAAGTAGCACCATGATCTTCAAGATAGAGAGTCTCTTATTTTATCACTTTCATATACTAGTGGGAATTTCTCATTATATAACTTGGCTTGTATATTCCAATGATGGGCTTCCTAAAAATGCTCTAGGTCTTCATGAGCAAGCAAGTTGGATGCACACCCACTTAGTTTCTTTTGTTGAGATTTCATACATTTATAGCTCTAGTGCATCCGTTACATGGCAGTCCCTACTCACTCACATTGATATATATTAATGGGCATCTCCATAGCCCATTAATCTTCCTAGTTGATGTGAGACCATCTTCCTCCTTTTTGTATTCTCCACAACCACCACTCTATTCCACCTATAGTGCCATGACCATGGCTCACGCTCATGTATTGCGTGAAAGTTGAAAAAGTCTGAGAATACTAAAGTATGAAACAATTGCTTGGCTGAAATCGGGGTTGTGCATGATTTGAATATTTTGTGTGACAAAGATGGAGCATAGCCAAACTATATGATTTTGTAGGGATGAACTTTCTTTGGCCAAGTTATTTTGAGAAGACATGATTACTTTGTTAGTATGCTTGAAGTATTATTATTTTTATGTCAATATTAAACTTTTGTCTTGAATCTTTCGGATCTGAATATTCATGCCACAATTAATAAAATTGCATTGATAACTATGTTAGGTAGCATTCCACATCAAAAATTATGTTTGTATCATTTACCTACTCGAGGACGAGCAGGAATTAAGCTTGGGGATGCTTGATACATCTCCAACGTATCTATAATTTTTTATTGTTCCTTGCTATTATATTGTCCATCTTGGATGTTTTATATGCATTTATATGCTATTTTATATGATTTTTGGGACTAACCTTTTAACCTAGAGCCGAGTGTCAGTTTCTATTTTTTCCTTGTTTATGAGTTTTACAGAAAAGGAATACCAAACGGAGTCCAATTGACGTGCCAATTTTTGATGATTTTTTACAGACCAAAAGAAGCCCCCAAATAAAAGAGTTGGGCCAGAAGAGTCCCGGGCCATCCACGTGGGTGGAGGGCGCGCCCTACCACCCTGGGCGCGCCCCCCTATCTCGTGGACGACTCAGAGACCCCCCCTAACGTGAGCCCGACGCCAAAAATTCCTATAAATACAGAAACCCCCGAAAAGAAACCTAGATCGGGAGTTCCGCCGCCGCCTCTATAGCCACCAAAAACCAATCGAGACCCTATTCTGGCACCCTTCTGGAGGGGGGATCCATCACCGGTGGCCATCTTTATCATCCCGGCGCTCTCCATGACGAGGAGGGAGTAGTTCACCCTCAGGGCTGAGGGCATGTACCAGTAGCTATGTGTTTGATCTAACTCTCTCGTGTTCTTGATTTGGCACGATCTTGATGTACCGCGAGCTTTGCTATTATAGTTGGATCTTACGATGTTTCTACCCCTCTACTCTCTTGTAATGGATTGAATTTTCCCTTTGAAGTTATCTTATCGGATTGAGTCTTTAAGGATTTGAGAACACTTGATGTATGCCTTGCATGTGCTTATCTATGGTGACAATGGGATATTCACGTGTTCTACTTGATGTATGTTTTGGTGATCAACTTGCCGGTTCGGTGACCTTGTGAACTTAGGCATAGGGGTTGGCACACGTTTTCGTCTTGACTCTCCGGTAGAAACTTTGGGGCACTCTTTGAAGTTATTTGTATTGGTTGAATAGATGAATCTGAGATTGTGTGATGCATATCGTATAATCATGCCCATGGATACTTGAGGTGACAATGGACTATCTAGGTGACATTAGGGTTTTGGTTGATGTGTGTCTTAAGGTGTTATTCTAGTACACACTCTAGGATAGATCGAACGGAAAGAATAGCTTTGTATTATTTTACTACAGACTCTTGAATAGATCGATCAGAAAGAATAACTTTGAGGTGGTTTCATACCCTACAATAATCTCTTCGTTTGTTCTCCGCTATTAGTGACTTTGGAGTGACTCTTTGTTGCATGTTGAGGGATAGTTATATGATCCAGTTATGTTATCATTGTTGAGAGAACTTGCACTAGTGAAAGTATGAACCCTAGGCCTTGTTTCAAAGCATTGCAATGCCGTTTGTGCTCACTTTTATCATTAGTTACCTTGCTATTTTATATTTTTAGATTGCGAAAACCTATATCTACCATCCATATTGCACTTGTATCACCATCTCTTCGCTGAACTAGTGCACCTATACAGTTTACCATTGTATTGGGTGTGTTGGGGACACAAGAGACTCTTTGTTATTTGGTTGCAGGGTTGCTTGAGAGAGACCATATTCATCCTATGCCTCCCACTGATTGATAAACCTTAGGTCATCCACTTGAGGGAAATTTTCTACTGTCCTACAAACCTCTGCACTTTGAGGCCCAACAAAGTCTACAAGAAGAAGGTTGTGTAGTAGACATCAACGGACAAGGGGTTCCTTTTCGGTTTCCTTTTTACAGCTTCTCTCTTCCATTCCAAGAAAATACACCTGCCTGCCTAAGCTCTTTAAACAATCCCTCTATCATGGCCATTTTTGGTCTGGGGGCTCGACATCCTCGGCCCCTTCCCCCGAGCAATTGGGGGCTTTGAATTCTTGTTCGTTACCATCGACAAGTTTACAATGTGGCCGGAAGTGACTGTCGTGAGGAACGTGACTGCTCAGACAGCTATCAAGTTCTTGAAAGAATTGGTGTGTCGTTTTGGAGTTCCTGCAATGACCATCACCGACAACGGCACCCAGTTCATGAGCCACGCCATCATGCAGTATGTTTGAACCCTCGGATGCAAGATCTCATTTGCCTCTGTATCACACCCCCCGAGCAATGGACAAGCTGAGAGGGCGAACGCTAAAGTACTACGTGGGCTCAAGACAAGAACTTTTGATACACTGCAGAAGCACGGCAGGCGGTGGATCAAGGAGCTGTTGGTAGTTCTCTGTTCCCTCAGAATGACACCTAACCGAGCTACCGGGCAGACACCCTTCTCCCTGGTCTACGGGGCAGAAGCAGTTATCCCCACGGAACTCATTTACGGGTCTCCTCGAGTGCTTACCTACAATGATGTAGCGCAAGTTGAGCACCGGCATGATGACGTTGTGCTACTCGAAGAGAACCGTCTCTGGGTTGCTACGCATGCTACACGCTACCAGCAAGCCCTGCGTTGCTATCACAGTCACAGGGTTCATTCCCGGTGTCTTGAGGAAGGTGACCTTGTCCTTAGGCGCATTCAATCCGCCAAGTGTACAAACAAACTGTCGCCGAAGTGGGAAGGCACTTACCAGATGGTACGAGTCACCAGACCTAGCGCACTCTGTCTAAAGACCGAAGATGGCACTCAATTGCAAAACTCATGGTATATTGATCATCTCCGCAAGTACTACCCGTAAGGCGCGGCTGTCGGGCCCTGCCCGACAGCCACCCTTTCATACAAGCCTTGCCTCAGCTGCATGTAACCCCTTGTATGGAGTCGGGGCGATGAACCCGTGCAAGAGAAAATGAAGAAGCACTGTAGAGGGGGGGCAACCAACATCACTGCATAAGCATTTCATGAGCATTTGCATATGCATATACATAGGATTGCATCATGCATTCATTCTCATCTACATGAAGTTGCAGGTTCCTGACGTGGACTTGGCTTCGACAAGGAGTTGAGAAGATTGCCCGGCACTACAAACCCCGGCAAGCCAAACAGATAAGTTATACCTCCTATCCATTAGTGTTCTGTAAGGCTATAACTTTGCATAAGAAAGCCTCACTTCTTCTTTTGAGACTTAGGTGCTCCCATCCCTGACTCTAACGTAGCTTCAGTTAGGATGGTCGCAGTGGCCTTCGGTAAAAAGGAGTTGACGGAGGTCTGGCCCTCTGTCTGTTCCCCGATAGACGTAGTTCTCCGGCAGACAAAGAGGATGCCGGCAGGGTAGGCCTGCCGGGTGTGGGGACCCCGACTCGTAAGTCGTGATCACCGAATGCACGTGTACAGTGATCCCAGAGATCAATGCTCACTGAACACACAGAAGCTGAATAACAAGAGTCTTACATCCATACATACCGTATTACACAAATAGGACCATAATGGTCAAGTCTTTAGTATATCATCGCAGCGGAAATCTTCAACGACAACTTGGACCCATGCCATCTGCCTTAACCCTACAGGCATTTTGACTGGGAAGCGTCCTATCTCGCATGCTCGTCACCAAGAAATCTTCATCATAACCTGTTCTCTCCTGTCTGGCCAATAAAATAACCAGTGGCAAGCCAATGAGTACATTGAATGTACTCGCAAGCAACCCAAGTGTGATAGCAAAATAATTATGCAAGGCTCTACTGCTAAATTGGCAGTTTTGCGGAAAGCTAGTTTTTCATATGCAAGTATGATCAACATATAACATGGACATGCATGTGTCTGCAACAAGAATCAGGAGGTCGCAGACATCATAATCGAGAAAGAGTTGTAATCAACTCATGCTCAAGCTCATTGCGACTTTCCCAGGAATCTCATCATCAACATCACAGAACCATGTTGTTTTCTCACACACACACACACACACCAGGTTTCGCAAACATTGGACGTAACCCAAGAGCGGTTACCCAACTATCCTTGATCGCGGACACGGCTATTCGAATAGTTTTACACTCTGCAGAGGTTGCGCACTTTACCCACAAGATCCGGGGAACTTCCATGTCATCCACGACCCGCGGTACCTCAAGTACCCGGGGTAAGCACCCGGTCATTATCTTTCCCTAGACGACACTAACATAGAGTCCACTCGATTGGTAACAGCCCCGTGCCAAACATTTCACATCTTAAAGATTGTGGAGCCTTGCTCCCATATTCATCACATACCACTGACACGGGGTACCAACGGTGTGTCCGGTGCCCTGTGAAAACAGTCATGGCCGCCTATCCAAGCACGACCCCGTCCCGAGAGTGACCTCATGTCACCCCCGTCACTAGTAATGCGGGCACCATGCTAGTATCGACCTAGGTAATCAATAATGCCCTTTCCCATATAAGGGTAGAGTGGTTGCGCATGTAAGGTTGGAATAACGGTCGCAACTTAAACCAATCCGTTTTTCAAAACAACAAACTCACTTTCCTCGGTACACCACTTCGTCATCAAGTGGTTACCCATCTCACCATCTCCCTCGGGCATAAATGGCACCCGACGGGGTTTTCGAAAAGTCTTTTGAAAGTATTCTGCCTCCGTCACCATGCATATACCCGTCCCATTTGCGTAGCCACTATTAAAGCAACCTAACTACTCCCACCCACATAACCCTCATAGGAAGGTAGGGTCATGTTCGATGCAAGTTTCAATAGTAAAGTAACGGAGGTAGCAACCAAAGTGGTTTCCACCTCAACATGATTCCGATGAATTTGATAATAAGGTGCTACGAGACATGCATAAAAAGGTTTCTCGAACATGGTCAAAGGGCTGCTTGCCTTATTCTCCCGAGTCTTCAAACCTTCCGGTCCATCTCCGAGTACTTCGTTTATTTCGTCAACTAACGATGGAAACAATCATAATAAGCAACACAATCAAAGCAAAAATAAAAGTGCTCTAAAAATAGGAGTTAGACTTTTCTAGGATACCTCTGGTCATATGAAAAATAACCAAGGTGGTTTCATAGGTGTTGGATCAATAGGTAGTTTGGAACATTTCAATATGATGGAATAAAGGGTTTTATGGATTTGAAAGAAGTGTACAGAAATATATTCTTGAATGATGAGCAAAGACACCCATCAACAAGTCATGATTTTAGAAGCATCTAGGAGTTGGTTTCACTGGATTTGGAATTCAAATGAATTTCCTAGGATTTTGCAAAGCTGATAAATAAGAAGAAATGGCCCAATATTTGGTGGGGTACAGAAAGTATTAATAAAAATGTTCCAAAACTAAGTTTGGATATGACAAGCATCTAGGAATTTGAACCACTGCATTTGGATCAAAATTGAGCTCTCTGTGATTTTCTAAAGTTCATCACAGAAAATGAAATAATGGCATTTGATAAATATTTGTGAAGGAAATGTCTCTGGAATACTGTGCATGTCGCACCATGTGATAGAGCATGATTTATGGAGCCATAGGAAATTTGAATCATCAAGTTTGGAGTTCAAATGAATTATTTAGGCATTTTTGAAGTTGACTGGAAAAAGAATATGGAAAAAGGATTCAACCTTATAAGGTGCTCTGGGCGAAGCCCAGCTAACCATCGCCTACTGGGCTCAGCCCAGTGGCTCAGCGGCGTGATGGAGGTGGTGACGCCGAAGGCGTAATTACGGCGGGCGCCACCACCACAGAAAGGCGCAGCCTCGCGAGTGTGCTTCCACTTATCGGGGGGGCCACCCGTCAGCTGCTCCCACCGGCCCTGTGGTGCTTACAGGTGGGGCCCGCCTGGCGGGTTCGTTGTCCACCCCCCGCCCGACGTAGAGGAGGAGGCAGGGGGATGCCGGCGCCATTCCCCGGCGACTCCGACCTTCCCCGGTGGTGCCCGGCGCACCGAAGGGCCCAGCGGAGCAAGCCGCGCCCATCCTTGGCCTTCAAGCTGGCCGGGAGGAGCAGGAGCAAAGGTGGCCGAGGCGTCGGCGGCGGCTTCGGGTCGAGACGGGGGCGATGCCAGAGACGCTAGGGGAAAGGAAGGGTGGAGTGGGGGGTAGCTCCGTGGTCCTGGGGTCCTCCTCCTGGCGGCCAACAGAGAAGGGGGAGGAGAGAGCGGCCGAGGTTCCCAATGCCGAGCGGCGGATGGCGGCGGCACTTCGGCCATGGAGGGAGCAGGAGCGCATGAGAGGGAGAGGGGACGTGTCTAGGAGATGCACGGGAGGGAGGAGGGTCCAGAAGAGGCAAGGGTGCTCGGGGGGAGGCTTTACATAGGCGCAGCCGCGGTGCACCGTGAGCGACGTCCATGGACGCGCTCGGGCGTGCTCGCGGAGGGCGAAGGAGGGCAGGGGAGGATAAGGCCGACCGTCCTGCAGGTCGCGGACGTCGAGGGCGCCTCGGGAGACACGGTCCCGACGCCCCAGGCTGTCGGGTGCAGCCGATTGGAGGCGGCTACAGTGCGGGAGCGCACTGTAGCGTGCTTCAGAGCGCCCGAATGGTTGGCACGCCTGCGTCCTCGCCGCTCTGGTCGTGTCCAACAAGCCCAAGGTTGTCTAGAAGGTCAGGGGAGTAGTAAAGTAATGTGGGATGGTCTTGGATGCCCTGGAAAGCCACTGGAATGAGGAGGGAGGTGAAGAAGAAGAAGTTTACTACTGTCCAGCCGCGTGAATTTGGGGTTTTACCCCCTCCAATGATTGAGCTGAGGCCATAGAGAAGTTACTGGGGGTAGAAGATGATCAGGAGGAGCTGTGGTAAGAATTTGGGGTAAAGGGAAATAGTAAAAGGGGTCCAAACACTGGTTTTGGCAAACTTGCAAAAGGTGTTTGATTAGGTTTTGGAAAATCAAATGACCTCCAATTGGCATGGAACTTAACAGGATCAAATGTCACATATAATTATGCCCCTCTACCAAATTTGAGCTCATTTTGGCAAAGTTGCCAATGTAATTTTGGTGAACCCTAGAAATCAACAGAAATGGTTTCACCATGTTTGAGTTGAGCTAATCATCTCCCCTTGATGCACCACTTGGTGTAGTTTCATCATTTGGGGTTATGATCATGCCCACAAAGTTTGAAGCCCCAGGTAAAAAGTTGATAATGTAAAGTTGTTCAAATTTGAATTTGAACAGAAATGGTTTTAGGGCACTTAGACCAAGTTATGCTTCTCCAAAACTTGTGTCGTTCGACATAGATGCATAATTACATCATTTTAGCATGTGCACCAAGTTTGAGAGCATTTGGACAAGTTTAGCAATGTAAAGTTGCTCAAACTTCAAAATGGACAGAAATGGTTTTGAGGGGATTAGATGATGTTTCCTTGATCTTCAAGGCATGAGGCTTTGCAAGATCATCACATATGTCATATTTGACATGATAGAATTTCCCTGGATTTTTTGGAGAATATTTCCTTTGTAAATATTTCAAAAGCTTGAAATATCCAGAAAGGGTTTTGGAAGGATTTGCCCAATATTTTGAACATGACCATGTGTTGAAACTCTTATATATGGACAATATATGTCCTATGAGTCTCCCTGAATTTTGGAAAATATTTTTGAAATAATTAAATAATTTTTCCCTATTAAAGACCATTTTTGGCCTTAAGAAAAAGCTTTTAAATAAAATATAAAAATAAATTTTATATTTATAATTTTGTGGTTTCTGGGAGTCCTATACCTAATAGGATTCAAATATACTTTTTGAAAGATTTTTCACACCCTAAATAAGGTACTTGGAGTGCAAACCTCAATTCAGGGGTTTTTTGGAAAATTAATTTTAGAAAATACTATTTGGCCAAAATATTTTTATAAGGAAATTCTATACTGGTCTATACACATGGCATGATCATTGGGAAAAGGTTTTGGATCAAGGAGATGAAATATAAGAGTTGGAGGATTTATTTGATTTTTAGAGCACTAGCAAACAGCAGACAAAAGTCAAATCAAGCAAGGTCAAAAAAACTCAAAAGTTTCTGTAAATCCACATTTTTAACATGATAATTAGCTTAAGCAATGTGACATGAAAATCAGGGTGTGACACCGGGAAAAACTCATTTTATTACAGTAAGGAGGCATTCCACCTCTACATGCACATACACATGCATGGGTTCCCAGCAAGGTCTATCTTTTTTATTCATATGCTGATACAAGTATTAGCATTACAGAACACAAAGATGGACTCGAGGGATTACATTATTTATAAATTAAAATTTGGGGATTGCCTACAGATTTAAGAATGAAACAAGATTAGTGCGCCATAATCCTTTTCTCTATCCCTCCTTCCCCAGATACTGCAGCACGTGGGGAAGGGGACAAAAGGAGTGCCTAGGCAGAGGTGGCGATGAAGGGATCAGCAACAATGATTCCCTGATCAGCGCCACCAGGGCCAGCAAGACATGATAGGGCGGACGAAGCCGGAATCCACAAGGAGGCCTACCGGGGATCCCAGTGGAGGACTGCTGGAAGAGGAAAAAGAGCGCCAAGGAGGAAGGGAAGAGTTGGAGCCAAGACGACATGCCACTGGCACAAGTACAAGAGCGCTAGTGTCGTCGTATCCCATCTCAGAGGCTTGCCTCCCGCTCCCTCCATCCTCCTTCATCTCCCCACCATCACCGCGGCGGGGAGATGCACCGAAGGCTAAGTGCCCACTACGGCCTGCGGGTGGTGTTCACTCAGGAGTTGCGTGGAGCAACGGGCGAAACCCGGCGCCTCCCTTGAAGAAGCAGGAAAGGATAGCAGCGCCATCCGAACGCCACTACCTATCTCGGCGGGCAGGAAGAAGCTCCCTTCCTCTACAACAGCCTCGGCTCCGCTGGAAGGAGCAGTGCCGAGGACGCCACCATCCTTGAGTGCTGCACCCCGGGATGGCGCACGCAACCCTGGGGATTTTATAGATGATAAGATGAGCTCCGGCAGCCGATAGCCAAGACCGGTGCCCATCCTAAGGCGACCAGTTCGGGTAAAGGATGCAGGTACCTCACCATACAGGTATCGCTCGTCGCCTCCCATGCCCTAGACAAACCGGCTGTTGCGCTGCGCCACGGTAAGGACCAGACCCACTCCCCGAGCATCAACACTAACATGGGCGACAACAGCCCCAGGCTCTCTCCTTCGACATAACCCACAAGAGTAGAAGACAGAAGAGGGCGAACGCAAAAATGGATGGCTCTGCCCTCCTTCGCCCCTCCTTTTTATAGGCATGGCGAGGAGGGGGTTTGCCCCATCAACGGGCAGCCACCGTCCTCCTCCGCCAATTCAAAATGGTCGGGCCCTCGCCATGATGCTCTCCAGCGCCACGTGCCTTTGTTAACTACCCCGCGCGATGCATGCAACATACGTGGCTGAGGATAAGGGCACGCTGTGGGAAGAGTAAATTTGCAGTTTCTACCCCGTGCGGTAAAGTCATTCACGGGCCATCGATGGGGCGGACCCACCATTATTGGCTTTACACCACACGCGGGGAACCAGAAATTGGCCCGCAATCAAGGTTGGTGAAACAACAAGGAAGACCTCAAGTAGCCAGTCTCTTCAGCAACCCCGACTGTACACTTATTAGGCCCTACCCCGATGATGCTCAGCAGCGTGATCGGCGCAGGCCCGGGGGCTTTTGTTGGTGCAACAAACCCTGGGTCTGTTGATTAGACTGTGCACAGGTGCAAAGACAAGATTGAAGCACCAGGCCAACATGTACAAAAGACCAAGAGGTCCAAGGGGCCAACAAGCAGATCAGAGAAACCAAGGCCAGGCCAGAGAAGCAAGACATTGCCAAGAGAAGGGCCTCCTTTACCGGGCAGGCGAGCCCGGCAAGGGGCAAGGCCATCCTCATAAGAAGACGATCAAGACACCCCGGCAGGGCCTGCCGGGGATCGCAGAGGCAAAACCACCTCATCAATCACTCAAGCATGACCCACGTCGTCGATTAATGCGGTGTCAAGCTGCAAGATGATTAAGTGGCAGCCATTAGACACATGCAGCCTTTCCTTACGAGAAGAACCCGCAGATGACACCTATCCCGCGATGTGTCAAGAGAACAGGCACGAAGCTGGAAAGATATCCCGGCAAGCCTTGCCGGGCAACCGGTGATGTGACACCAAGCGGTGCATTTAATGCACCCCGTCAGCCCATAGAGTTAGGTATGATAGAACTCTTTGATATCATATTAGTGCATAATGACTACTTTGCCACTATGGTAGCCCCTTGATCTATAAAATGAGGCCCATGGCAATCATAAAAAGGGTTGGAAAGTTGATGAACCCACACCCCACATGCGCGTAGTCGCTGCTGCCCTAAGGCAACCCTTGCCGGGAAAGTGTACTATGCTCCATCATCTCCATTCCACCATCAATCCATGAAAGCAGGAGTAGGGTTTTACGCCTCGCGGCGGCCCGAACCTGGGTAAATTTCTTGTGTGCTCTCTATCGTGATGTCGTTAACTGGTCTACTCTTTGTGCAACGCGATGTCCCCCTGCCGAACCACCAACGGGCCACCTGGTCCCATAGGTGGCCGCAGATATCCCGCGACACTCGTCGGTCCAGATCTCCCACGCCTTAACTTGGTAGAGGGAGACAACTACGGTGGCGGCAGAGTGAGGATTTCCGCGGCCGGCGCCAGTACGATGAGGAGGAGGTCGAGGCAGCGAAGCTCTTCCTCATTGACGTCGATGGAGAGTAGCGGCGGCGCTAGGTCACAGAGCTCGAGCATGAAGGAGATCGAGCGGAGTAAATGAGGTAAGGAGAAGGGGAGGGATATTTATAGACAGAGTGAAAAACCGCTCGTCCGGAGAATTTGGACGAACGTGTCCCTGCCCTTTGCTACCCTAGCGACATGTGACACCCATGTTCTGTGGAGTGGAGATAGCGGAGATCGTGGGAGAGTTGTTTAATCTATCGTGGGATGCGAAATGGTTTGAGTGGCAAAAGCCGAAAATTTGGATAAGAAAATTTTAACATTTTGTTCACAAATTCTTCAGCTGTCAAGGACAAAGTGAAGATTTTGAACGGGTTTCAAATAGAACACATATGAAGAATTTGTGAATATACTGGATTGAGTTAAGCATAGAGGGGGGACGGGTCCGATCACATTCACTTAGAACAAAAATCAACTTGAAGAATTAGCAATAAGTGAATGTTGTAGAGGACATGAAAAACTCTCCTCTCTCTCTCTCTCTCTCTCTCTCTCTCTATAATGTTGTAGCCAATGAAGAACACAGTGAAAAGTTGAAGACACTGCAAATATTGACGAATTTGAAATTTTGAAGAATTTGCAAAAATGAAGAAAAACTCAAGTTTCAACTTTGGTTGGTGGCGTGACCCACCGTATAAGAATGATGATTTCAGACACCGCGTACAATGGTCGTAGGGCTCTGAGAATCAATTTCTTCACACATTTCTTCACACTTAGAGGGTTAGTCTTCATTCATTGAAGAAAAACATTACTTCATGCGTTGCACATCAAAGTCATGAATTTTGCATAAGTGTTAGGATGTGTGTTCTTTCAAAGAACATTCGAAGATTGTAAGATATTTAGCTCGCATCGCAACTTTCAAAATCTCTTTTCATCCAAGGGCTTAGTGAAGATATCTGCCAGCTATTCTTGAGTCTTCACGTGGTAGATAGAGATGTCGCCCTTGAACACATGGTCACAAAGAAAATGATGACGGATCTGGATGTGCTTTGTCTTCGAGTGATGAACTGGGTTGTGAGAAATATTGATGGCACTCTCATTGTCACAATAGAGTGGCACATTCTTCATGTTAACGCCATAGACCTTGAGGGTTTGCTTCATCCGCAGCAATTGAGCACAACATGAACCAGCAGCAATGTACTCAGCTTCAGCACTAGAGAGTGATACACAGTTCTGCTTCTTCAAGGACCAACATACTTAGGATTGTCCGAGGAAATGGCATGTGCCGGATGTAGACTTGAGATCCACTCGATCACCGGCATAGTCAGAGTCAGAATATCCGATGAGATCAAAATCAAAGCCCTTGGGATACCATAATCCAAGTGGTGTGCGCTAGATATCGAAGAATATGCTTCACAGCCTTATGGTGTGATTCCTTTGGTGTAGCTAGAAATCAAGCACACATGCAAACACTAAGAATAATATCTAGCCTAGATGCACATAGATACAACAAAGAGCCAATCATGGAGCGGTATACCTTTTGATCGGATTCTTTACCATTTTCATCGGTGCAGAGATGGCCATTTGTGGGCATAGGGATTTTGATGCCTTTGCAATCTTGCGTGCTGAATTTCCTCAGAACATCCTTGAGGTATTTCTCTTGAGGTATGAACATGATATTGCGTTGTTGACGTATTTGAAGGCCTAAAAAGAATTTCAGTTCTCCCATCATGGACATTCAATATTGTTCACGCATAATGTAGGCGAATTCGTCACTATAACGTTCATCAGTACAGCCAAAGATAATATCGTCCACATAGATTTGACACACAAATAATTCATCATCATATGATTTGGTGAAAAGAGTTGGGTCAAGTGAACTAGGTTTGAAGCCTTTATTCGTGAGGAATTTCTTCAAAGTATCATACCACGCCCTAGGGGGCTGCTTGAGGCCATAGAGGGCCTTGTTGAGTTTGAAGACTTTGTCTGGATGTTTAGGATCTTCAAAACCTCGGGTTGAGCAACATATGCTTCTTACTCAAGCTTAATATTAAGGAATGCACTTTTCACATCCATTTGATATAAGATGATATTATGATGCTTAACATAAGCAAGTAATATGCGAATAGATTCAAGTCTAGCAACAAGTGCAAAAGTTTCATCGAAATCAATTCCTTCAACCTCTGTGTAGCCTTGAGCTACGAGACGAGCCTTATTCCTCACCACAAGGCCATTTTCATCTTGCTTGATTCGATAGATCCACTTGGTGCCGATGATATTGTGCTTCCGAGGATCTGGTCGCTTGACGAGTTCCCACACATTGTTGAGCTCGAATTGATACAATTCCTCTTGCATAGCTTGAATCCACTCAAGTTCTAGAAATGCCTCATCAAGTTTGGTGGGCTCTATGATAGAGGCGAAAGCAAAATGCGCACAAAATTTAGATAAGTGTGAAGCTCTTGAGCGTGTGAGAGGATCTGGTGCATTGATGTCGTCGATGATTTTCTCAATCTGCACTTATTTTGCTACTCGAGGATGAGCTGGTTGACGACTTTGATCTGGCTGAGCATTTTCTTCAACAGCAGTTTCTTCAGGAGCACTTGTATGATTTTCTTCATGGTCTGGAATGACTTCTTGAGTAGATTCTTCAGTGGGGATGATATCCTTAGTAGTTTTGAACTTAATGGATTCCTCGGGAGATATTTCACGTGTCACAGGAGGCAGGTGCTCTCTTTGCGAGCCATTAGTTTCATCAAACCGCACATCTACAGTCTCAACAATCTTGTGAAGATCATTGGTGAAGATTATGTAGGTGTGCGAGTCGTTTTCGTAACCGAGCATAAAACCTTCATGTTCTTTCAGTGCAAATTTGGAATTGTGATGAGGATCCATAACCCAGCATTTAGCACTGAAGACTTTGAGATAACTAACATTGGGTTTCTTGTCAGTGAGGAGTTCGTATGAGGTTTTCTTGAGGAGTTTGTGGAGATATACCATGTTGATGATATGGCACGCAGTGTTGATAGCCTTAGGCCAGAAACGGAGAGGCATCTTGTGTTCATCAAGCATAGTGCAAGCCATCTCAACAAGAGTCCTGTTCTTGCGCTTCACAACGCTGTTCTGCTGAGGAGTGTAAGGGGATGATAGCTCATGAGTAATACCAAGTTCATCAAGATAGTCATCAAGACCAGTGTTCTCGAACTCGGTCCCATTGTCACTCTGGATATGCTTGATCTTCACACCGAAATTTGTTCAGGCCCTTGAGGAGAATCGCTTGAAGATTTCCTGCACTTCATGCTTATATGTGATGATATGCACCCATGTATAATGAGAATAGCCATAAACAATGACAAAGCCATAAAGAGTTGTTGCATTTGCGAATGCAGCATAATGTGTAGGGCCGAAGAGGTCCATGTGAAGCAATTCAAAAGGACGAGTGGTAGTCATGATAGTCTTCGAGAGATGCTTGGATCTGGTCATCTTTCTAGCTTTGCAAGCCCCACAAAGATGATCTTTGAGGAATTTGACACCCTCAATACCAAGGATGTGCTTATTCTTCACAAGTGTGTGCAAGTTCCTCATGCCAGCATGACCATCTCATCGATGCCATAGCCATCCTCCTAAAGCTTTTGCAAGTAGACATGTGGCAGGCTATGGTCCTATAGAGAAATCAACAATATACAGGTCTCCTATCCTAAAGCCTTCGAAGACTTTGGATCTGTCAGACTCTAAGAGTACAACACAGTTGTATTTGCCAAAGACAACAAGCATATCAAGATCACAAAGCATTGAGACACACATGAGGTTGAATCCAAGAGACTCGACAAGCATGACTTTTTCCATGTGTCGATCTTTTGAGATTGCAAACTTACCTAGACCCAATACCTTGCTTTTTCCTTTGTCAGCGTAGTTGGTATGCTTCAGATGAGATGGAGATAAAGCAATTTACATCAATAGGTTCTTGTCACCAGTCATGTGATTTGTACATCCAATGTTGAGGACCCACTCAGTTGCTTTGAGAGATTCATCCTCTAGAAGAATTAGTGCATCTTACAACTCATACGCTTCATAGTGAAGAATATGACATCAATTTCATTAGAATGAATTTCATAAATAAGAGCAATATATGAAGTAGATTAGTATGTGAGAAATGAATGAATCATTTCTTCATGATTAGCTTGCGTCCATTCAAGCATTCACAGGTCTCTAGCAAATTCTTCAGACGTTTAAGTTCGTCTGGAGATCTGAGCCTGCATAAGAGATTAGTTCCTTTTCTTCACCACCCACATCTTGAGGGGTGGCAAAGAGTTCACATTCTGTGATCACCAATTGAGAATGGTGGCATTGAAGCCAGTGCACTTCGTTTCATAGGCAAGGGGTTAGAGTATGAATATGACTAAGCAGAGAAATTCTTCGAGGACTTATGAACATAATGATTTGAAGAATAATGCACATATTCATAATCCTTATTGTTTCCATGCGAAACATAAGTATTAGCATGATGATTATCATATGATGAATTTGATCCACTTGAGGAATTTGGTCCATATGAGTACTTGGATCCATATGAAGATTTTGACCCATATGAAGAATTTGATCTAGGGTTCCTGTTCTTCACAGGTGGTGACACGAGGACATTCACTTGAAGATTTTCAAGATACCTTTTGGGAACCCAGATTTTCTTCATAGGGGGACCATTCCTGCAGTTAGTTCCAACATATCTAGCAAATACTACACCATTCTGGTTTTTGAACAATTTATAGTTGGAGTCAAATGACTCATCAGAAGAATGTGAAGATTCACAAGAAAAGCCAGATAAGGTAGATGGATCTATTGGAGGTCGTTTTGCAGCAACCCATGAGGTTTTGGGATACTGCTCAGGTTTCCAGTAGGTCCCATCAACATTGAGTTTCCTCTCAAAGGTAATACCCCCTTTCCTAGGGTTCCTATTCAGAATCTGGTTTTTAAGCACATCGCAAAGAGTCTGATAACCTTTGAGGCATTTGTACATGCCTGTCACATACAATTCCTTGAACCCTGCATTTTCATCAGTAACATCGGTGGTTTCCTCAGTTAAGGAAATTCTCACCACATAAATAGTTGAAGAATTTGCAGCAATAGAAGTATTTGAACTTTCAGGTGAAGAATTAGCAGTTTCATGTTCAATGCATTTCATACATGGTGTAATGAATTCTTCCTGAGCGGAACTGATTTGTTGATCAAGTAATGAATCGTTTTCCTTCTAAAGATCTTCATATTTCACCCTAAGCTTTTCAAGATCTTGCTTTCTTTGAAGAAATTCATAATAAAGCTTCTCATGATCAGTTAGGAGAGTGTTATGAAGATCCCGAAGGTTATCAAACTTAGAATGTAGTTGCTGAAGATTATCAGTTAAAGTTTGAGTTCGTTCCATTTCTTCACCTAACAGGTCATCGCTTCTCTCTAGAAGATTTTGAACCTTTTCAAAAGCTTTTTATTGTTTTATGGTAATATTAGCAAGTTTGGAATAGCTAGGTCCGAAATCATCATCAAATTCATCATCACTAGACGCAGATGAGTAATAGTCAGTTACCTTTACACCTTTTGCCATGAGGCAAGGTCTGCAAGATGATGGTTCAGGTTCTAAAGTCACCATTTTGAGTGATTCCTTGAACTCAAAAAACCAAGGATCCTGGCAAGTTTGATGACCTTCATAGACATCATAGATTTGGTCCAAGATGAGCTTTGCATTACACAGATGCATGATGAGTCTGAATTGATCTTGGGATAAACAGGAGAAGATGATATCCTTCGCCATGATGTCCATACGAGTGTATTTGCGAATGTCCTCAGCATTTGCCATCTGGCATAGATCAGTAAGACCAATTTCAGTGAAGGTCCACAACTCGCTGTCCATCGCCAAGAGGCGCTTCTTCATCATGGCCTTCCACTTAGGATAGTCATGGTCATCAAAGATGGGACATCTCACTTTCTTCATGCCTACAGTTGACATAACTAAAACTCCAGGTCGTTAAACCAAAATTGCACAGAAGAAGGGAGTACCTTGCTCTGCTAGCAATTAAAAGTGCGTTATATCGACTAGAGGGGGGTGAATAGGCGATTTTTACAAATTCGTCAATAAGGAAATTCTAACTAAGAAATTTACTAAGCAACGAACTACTAGCAGCAGAATAGATACTCAAGTGCATGCACAACAAAGTAGTAGCCTAGTCATCATGATGAAATGAAATCATACATAGAGCACAAGTAGCGTGTAAATAGGATAAGCAGGCTGAAGACAGAAGACTGAAGAAATAGGGTTGGGGAAATTGAGAAAGTCTTCAGTCAAAGTCTTCAAACAATACAGATCAAGTTGAACAACACATGATTGAGGAAATCAAATGGTTGTGGAAATAGAACCAGTAGGCTTGGTGAAGCCAATGATTTGGTAGACCAGTTCCAACTACTATGACAGTAGTACGTCTGGTTAGGGCGGCTAGGTATTCAAACCTGCGGACACATAGTCTCGGACACCTAGTCCTGGACACACAGTCCAGGACACTTAGTCCTCACTGTATTCCCCTTGAGCTAAGGTCACACAGACCTTGCCCAATCACTCGTGGTAAGTCTTCACAGGTGACTTCCAAACCTTCACAGACTTGGTCACCCGGCAATCCACAATTCCTCTTGGATGCTCTAGACCACTTGATGCCTAACCGTCTGGAAGATCACAGTCTTCAAAGGTAACAAGTGTCAGTTCCACATAGGAACACTCTCTTCAGTGATGCTCAATCACTTTGGGGTTTTACGTGTTGGGGTTTTGGGTTTTTCCTCACTTGATGATTTTCGCTCAAAGTCCTTGGAGGATGGGTTGCTCTAATGACAAGTGTCATTTGCTCTCGGAGCAGCCAACCAACTAGTGGTTGTAGGGGGCACCTGGATAGGATATTTTGGGATAGCTGGCGCATAGCACAACAATGGTCGGAAATTTTAGCTCTCAAATTTCTCACGGCAATCATGTTCCTCACTTGTACGCAATCCGCACTAGCGAATTCCTAACTCCTCAGTCAGAACAAATTCCTCAGAGGACAGAAGAACTTCGTCTCTGTCACTGAAGAAATTGACTGAGATGTATGAGATTTCCAATGGCTTCACTCGAAAGGATTGGTAGTGTATGCTTTGAGATGAGCATCACTTGGAATGTGTTTCCTTAGTTTTACCTCGACCCCTTTAATAGTATGGTGTTTCCTATGACTCAAGGAAGACAAAATGAAACTACGAAAACAAAAGTCTTCATGCTACATAATTCTCGCATGAATATCCAAGTCTTCAAGGTCACACCAATTTCCTCATTTTCAAAGTCTTCAAGAAAACCAAAGTCTTCAACTGAAGACATACATTTTTAGGGGTCGACTTTCTTCGTAAATATCAAACTCCTCATAGACTTATAGTACCTGTGTACACTCACAAACACATTAGTCCCTTAACCTATAAGTCTTCAATACACCAAAATCACTAAGGGGCACTAGATGCACTTACAGTATATGATGGTTGCTTTATATAATATAAAGCGAGAAAACTCTTTTTGGTTTGTTAATTGGCTTCCTCAAATGGCGATGACTATACAAATATCGATGAAGATAACGTTACTGGAGACGGCGCAAGATCGCCCCTCTACGGGTCTCAGATTTGGTAGTTTTTTCACCACATATAACTTTTTACAAACAAATTTTAGTATTCCCTCCGTCTCAAAATAGATTTACAAACTAGAAAATTCGTTCCAAAAATAATTATTATTTTTAGAACCAAAAGAATTACTTTTCCACCACATAATTTAGGTGTTCTGTTGTTTGCGCCAATCTTTTTTAACGTCCCGCTAAAATGTCCCAAACTAGCATCTTTGTTCCCACCAAAAAATTGATTATATTTAACCTTCCCGCTAAATACCTTCCTAACAGAACCACACCACGGTGTCTTCACAGGAGATTGGATCTGAGCTCTCGTACATGGTTCCTCTGTGTTGTCGGTGTTATGACGGCGTCAGGTAATTCCTCCCGATCTCCTACCTTCATGAACCTTCGGTCCTCCTCGATCTCGCCCTCCTCCATCTCCTCTGCACCCGCTGATGTTTGCCGTGTCTCCGTGCCATCGGCTACGGCGGCGGCGGCGATGCGGTCTGGCATCAACGCCGGCGGAGTTCCCATCTCGTCCCCTTTCCCATTAATCCTTGTCTTGATCAAACACACGACCACCTTGGTGTTGCCCACTGCGATAATGCCCGTCCGGGCTCAAACCCCCTCCCCCATAAGCTCCTCCTCGATGTGTTGCTCTCTACATCCCTTCTCTCCTCCGCTCGCCGCTTGGTCGTAGAACAATTCCAGTTAGGGGACGACATGGGCGCCACTATACATTATCGTCGCCGATGACCGCCAGAGGAGCACCTACCGCTGCATGCACCCCGTCCTGTAGAACGCGCTCCATCTCATGCTGCAAGCCACGTCACGCCTTCAAGGTATGTCTTCCCCCATCTTGCTTGTCCCCCAATCTGTCAGCTCACTTCCTTTCCCCTGGGTTCAGTCCGAATCTTTAGATTATACTCAACATTCTACCATCTCTATCGCTATCGCCATGATTCAGTTTAGGAATGTCCAACATGCCCAGGATACAACCAACATTAATTCTTATGTATGATTCAAGTTGGTTAATTTGTGTTCCTCGATGTGATATTATCTGCAATGTCTAAAATAAATCCACATTCTTGCACTCTATGGTATCTTCTTATACATCCTACAGTTACTAGTCTATTATCCTGAGTCCAGTCCCCCAATTTAGTGGTGGTGCCAACTGCCAAGTAGTACTACACAATGATTCATGTTAGATAGAGATTGATTGGGCACCACAATGCAATTGTAGTACTCCATCGTTGTATTTTCCCTCCTTGTTTGCAATAATTGTTCATTCCTGATTTTTCAGAAACTATTGCCAATGTACTAAGTTTTATTCAGAGATAATCCGTCTTTTTTTTCTTCAAAATTTTGATTGATTTCCTGAAAAGTTTAGACCTTTTATTATCTTGAACACACTTTTATTTAGTATACCGTTGCTTAAGAATTTACACCATGATGTGGTGTCTCCTGCTTCAATTGGCTGCACCTACATATTGTCAATATTGTTTTTTTACTATGTACTGCAAGGCAAAAGCCTTACAGTTCTCTTCATTTAAAGAAAACAAAGTCCTTTACAAGCTAAAGAATGAGAGAAATACTTACAGAGAGAAAATAAATTGTTGGACATATCCTGCTCTCCTTTATTAGATTTGGTTGTTTGGTCTCACACTGAAGCTGCTAGATGTAATGTAGACTCAGGGCCAGAACTGAGAAAAAATAGAGCAGCTAGACTCGGGTGTGTGTTCAAGGCAACAAATGCCCTTTTTTCACTGAACCAACAACACATGCTAGGTCTGCTCTTTTGATGTTCACTTACACAAACAAAGACCACATTGTATCCATACCCGTGCACGCACACAGCCCACATGCACTACACTATTTGGCTACACACTCGGTACAATATCTTAAGCTTCTACAATATGTTCAGGAATTAATCTTTGTCCAATATCTTTCGTTTCTCAATTGTGTACTAAAGCTAACTTGCTCATGGCCCTCACAAGGAATTTCACAAAAGAATGCTTGGATAAATCTCCCTTGTTAAGAGAATAGTGACTTTGGAACATAACTATTAGTACCAAGAAAGTTTAATAGGCAAATGTATGATCATTTCTAATTATCTCTACTTCAGATTTCACTTTACCTAGGTCTGTAAGCATGGGTGCCAGGCAGTTTTCAAATAAATAAACAAATAGTTCACACTTTTTATTTATTTTTTGTTAAATTAATTTGATTTTATGCCTGCTTAACGTATTTTGTTTCTTCTTATATTGACTCAAAATTTTATGTCTGCTTTACCTACACAAGAGCACAATGATGTATTTTATGGAGGATGCTCCTGGTACACAACATCCTTACTTCATAATCACCTATCTAAATGGTGCAGGAGATCAACGCTTTGCTAATGCTAACTCCATGATTGTTTTTGTGTGCAACAAAGAAAGGCTCTATTCTCTTAACAAGGATACATGGCCAAACCTTCAACTGGTTCGGAAAGGTTTCGTATCGAGATTGAAGAGAAAGCTCATGCTACAGTAGCCACCCAGCAAGAAAACTCTGAGCTCAGCTAGCAGGTCAATGAATGACAAGACCAACTACAAGCTGAACTTGTAAACACACAAGAGAGGATCAACTTGGAGCATGCTGAGAGAGAACAACTTGAGGAGAAGTTAAAAGAAGAGCGTGCTGAAAGGGAAAGATTGTTGGAAGAGGAGCGGACATAAAGACTGGAATTTAAAAAAAAAACATGATGACAAAGTTTGCAGAATTAAGCCAACAGATGGGAACCCAGGAGATGATTACAGTCATATGCTTGCGACCTTGTAAGATTTATGTTGCTTACTTGCATTGCTAAAAGTGCAATTCTATTTACAGGTGCCTACAAAGAGGGTTGAAAAAGAAAATAGTAATCCAAACTTGCAAAATATTCTTTTACAGAGATCTAGTCCTAATAAAACTCCAGGTTCCAGGCAAACTGTTATTTCTTCAAATGCGCTCATACAAGCTGCAACACGGAATTCTCAAATGTTTAACGCAATGGTAAGTCACAACCTTGCTTTCTTTTCATGTTCACCTGCATTTCATACATCATTGGCCTTCATAATTAGCTAGCTGCTTCTTCTCTTTCACCATGTGTCATTGATGCATCGAGGCACAACTGAAACAAAAAACAAATATGTGCTAGCCAGGGACAAGAACTTAACTAAAACTATACATTGAGTCACAACTTAAATCAATAGTAGAAGCTTTTAGTAGATGTACTTGTGCTTATGCTTTAGATATTTACACTTGTATAATTGTAGTGATACCTCAGTTACATGCTTGCTGACACAATATTAGTCTACTTAGTCTGGCCATAGTTATTTTTAACAATGGGGTTGGAATAATTGTATGATGTATGTTATGTTCGACTCATTAACTTGATTTTTTTTGTTTCTTGATTGCAGGATCCATAAAACTGGATGGACTGGACTCTAGATCACGGACAGTTTAGTCTTTGCAGTGAATTAGGATGGCTAAATTACATTTGAGTTTCATTTGATGGATGTTTGCTATGAGAATTATGAATTTTATGAATCTACATATTATATGTATGGTTTTGAATATTGCAATTGAATGCCTGTAAAAAATTTCACGATTGCAATAGGCTATTACAACAACACACCTTCGGTTGCCACATGTTAGCACCACTAAAAATAGTGTTGCATCGTATCTCAGTCACTATGCCTACCCATTTTTGTTGCACTAGGATGTTGCAATGGAGCACTTTATATTGTCGTGACAGCTTGGCACCACAATTTTTCCCATGATGCGATAGCTGTTTGGTGCCACCAAAGTAAGTTTTGTTGAAATAGAGTATTGCCATGGAAAGTTTAAATTGTCGCAATAGTTTCTCGCTACAAACATTTTACCTATTGTGATACCTATTTATCAGGACCAAAACAATTATGTTGCAATTTCCTATTAGGATGACTGGAGTATTTGTTGCCATAAGTTAACCCGACAAGTGTAGTGGGTCGTGGCAACATGCCTAATGCTACGAAAACAAGGATTGTTGTTATAGTTTATTGCCACAAACGTAGTTGGTCATGGCAACATGCCTAATGCCAAGAAAACAACGATTGTTGCCATAGTATATTGCCACAGTTGACTATTGCCACGGAAGAGTAATGTGCCGCGAAACGGATGTCGTTGGCATAGGTTGTTGCCACAAATTTCTATCGCCACGAGATACCAGTCACCATGATTCGCTACATGTTGCATTAAAGCTATCTCCACAAATCAAATTATGGCATCAGGTGAGTGTTGTCACGGGAAAACATGTGGCAACTTCCTGCATGGATGTTGCAATAGCACACTTTATTGCCACGATTGCTTTTTCGTGGTAATAGCCTATTACCATGTGTCCAGTCGCAACGGCTACTGTCGTGGAATTGTCACGGCAGATGTCCTTAGTGTGAGGACTTAGTCGCGAGGCCAACGCATCTATGTGGTAGCTTGAGAGGGGTTGGGCGGAATCGAGAGACGCAACATAGGCAAAGATTTAGACAAATTCGGGCCCCAGGAAACATCATCCCGTAATAACCCTAAATGATGTTTGTGGCTAGGTCTCATTATGATCATGAGGAAGTCGCCGGTAAGCCGGCTTTTTGTGTCTAGCCCTAGAGATTGTTTCTTCTTACTTGCCCCTCTTTGGGGAACACTGCCCCTCTTTATATAAGTTAGAGGTGCGGGTTACATGTGGAGTCCTAGTAGGACTAGAACTAGCCTATCTTCTACTACAAGCCGGATACATGTTCGGGTCTTGATTCCTTGTAAGGGAAATATTCCTCACACCTTTCTTCTTAAGTCGGCCCACCATCACATGAACTGGCCTACTGGGCCTTGGGCCTTGTCGTCCATTTGACCCGCCATCGGGGCCATCCGTGAGTCGCCAGGCTCGTGAGTCGTCAGACCAGTGAGCCGCCAGACTCGTAAGTCGCCAAACCTCCGACTGGTTACCAGTGAAACGCCAAGTCCCAGCCGGGTCATCCATCCGGCCGGGTCATACCGCGGGGTATATCCCCGACATTAGACCCCAGTTTAATTTGGATTTATCCTTGTTAAACTGATCCTGCAAAATAACTCAAGAAAAAATTTGACAGGTTGTGCTCTGGGTTAAATACTCTTGTAAGCCGGTCACCTGAACATCTTTAAGTCCTTGTCATTTCCTTGTTGATATAAATATGTCCATAACATCATAGGAAAATCTTCTTTAACAAATATGCTTCAACTTTGTCAATGCAAAAAATCCAGATACTTCTTTTGAAATATCCGGGTTAACAGGACAGCTTCAGAATCAATTTGCTGACATTGATCTTCTTGTAGAGAAATATTGTAAGAAATAATCCACTAGAGTCAGCTTCCAAAACGCGGGCTTAAAAAATATTAGTCTTGAAATACTCATCTGACTTTCAACCGGCTTAAAGATGTAGATCTTGCCGATTTATGATTGCCAAAATTGTCAGGTTATAAACAAATGATACCGGGTCATATAATTGTTGCTGATGCCGGGTTAATCTTATGATGACGCCGGGTCATAAACTTTGCAGATTTCTTCGATAATAATATAATACCCGATTTGCTCAAAACTGAGGATTTGAAGTTATTCCTCCCTTATATGCATGTCACCTGTAGCCCCCAAGTGCCGGGTTGTCATGCTTGCAGCAACCTGGGACTTGTAATTTCCTTATGCTCATAAAACTTCAACCAGTGTAGCCCCCAAGGGCCGGGTCATTATGCAATAATGAGCAGGGACTTTGTAAATATTATCATGTAAACTGGAGCAGCAACTTGTAGCCCCCAAGGGCCGGCTCAGTAAGATATTACTGAGCTGGGACCTTGTATATAATGCATTGATAATAACATCATATGATGTAATCTCCAGAATGGGGCTTGAACTCACGTCCACAAGGTTAAGAGCTTTGTGATTTACCAACTGAGCAATGGATCCTTCAATATAATGGATTAAGACTTGTGTACCTTGAACTATTGACAGGAGCAATTGGTAGCCCCCAAGGGCCGGCTCGTTACGATGTGATGAGTCAGGTCTTCAATGAGGTGAGCAAAAAATGACTTTGCATTAGCCCCCAAGTGTCATGGTGCATGCTTGCAGCGACATGAGACTTGCATATTTGATGTAACCTCAATTTGAATAATGTAGCCCCCAAGTACCGGGTCGTAAGCCTGCAGCGACTCGGGACTATTCCTTCCATTGTAGAATAAATCATATCCATTAATAAAATAATAACCATTGCGCCAAAGTGACTTTGAATACCTCGTCTGTTGATAACTAAATCCGGAGTTTAAATACCCGGTGGCTCTGGGCCAATGGTGATTTAATACGCCTCCATTGTAAGCCGAAATTTTATAACCTGACGGCTTATAGCCTTTGAGAAAATTCCAGAACGGATAATCACTTTGAAGCATCACCTTTGGTAATGAGCTTTAACTTAATCATTTATAGGTCATATTTCTGCAAATCCTGCAAAGAGTTTAAACAACATATGCCCTGGCGACTTAGCGTCAAAGCCAGGGTGGGTCATAATATCTCACATATAACCACTGTGATATTAAATTTGTACTGCCAGTTCACATCACCTGTGCAGTAAGGGTGATAACCCAATCCTTAGAAGCCAATGCTTCCACATAGATGATAATTGTCATAAGCTGGCGACTTATAGTCAAAAGTCAAGACGGGTTAAGCATAAAACACTTGTATACATTTGAGATATAACCTAAAAAAGGTCTCAAGTCAAACCCAAAATAGTTCGCAAAAAAGACTTAAAAAGTTTGAGGCTTCTGATTCGTATACGATCAGAAAACCGTTCCAAAGGGGTTGAGCTAAGATTCGAATATGACCTATGTTTGAACAGGAAGCCCCCAAATGACCTTGAGAGTTGTTTAACGACGCTGATTCGAATACGATCCATGTCGGACCCAAAAGAGGTTAAGCTATGATTCAGATACGATCAAGAAGCCCCCTAGTGATTTTGGCAGTGTGCCGACAGCTATGTTCTCTTTGGTTTGAATACGACCTAAGTTTGAACAGGAAGCCCCCAAATGACCTTGAGAGTTGTTTAACGATGCTGATTCGAATACGATCCACGTCGGACCCAAAAGAGGTTAAGCTATAATTCATATACGATCAAGAAGCCCCCTAGTGAGTTTGGCAGTGTGCCGATCAAAAGGGTTTCGACAGCTATGTTTTCTTTGGTTCGAATACGACCTATGTTTGAATAGGAAGGCCCCAAGTGACCATACATTAGCATTGCAGCGATCAAGAGGGTACCGACAACTCTGCTTGATGAGCAGGAAGCTGTAACACTCCAAATTTTTGGATTTTGTTTTCATCAAACTTTTTGGTCTTTTGGAAGGGGGATATTTGATCTTTTCTTAAAACCCCTTTCTAAAAACTTTTTAATGACAAAAGTTTGTGTGTCCTTCTCAACCTTGATTCTAGTCTTGGAGGTTTTCTACTTGTGTTAGCTCAACACAAGTTATTTTCAAAAAGGTTTTTGCTTGGCAACTTTCCCTTCATGAAAAACCTTCATATAGAAACCATGGACTTGTCTTCCCCATTCAACTTCCTTTTTTCTCTTGCCATGACACCCAATGGAAGTCTTTCTCTCCAAAACCTCCTTTCCACCTTGAAACAAGTCTCTCATCAATTCCAATAGGTTTCAACCTCATTGGGATTTTTCTTCTAATTATTCTATACCAAAAATAATTTCTGCCTTTCAAATTGAGCCTTGGTGATTTACAAAGGAACCACCAATTCCCTTTTGGTTTTTGGTTCCAAACTAACTTCCCTGGCTAGTCCTTAGTACCCTCAACCTAGATCCATCTTGTTTCACTAGTCCAAAGTTCAAAATTTTCAAATTTTACTTGCTGCAAGTTTGGACCAGATTTGCCAATTTTGGTGAAATTCATATTGTCTCTCTTCCTAAAAATCTATGAAAATTTAGGCAGTCTCTGGATGCATCAAGAGACCACCCCACCAAATATCAGCTCCAGAAAGATTTTTCACATGCCAAAAACATTTCATCGAACACGTGGCGTGCACTGTTTCTGTCAAAGTTCAGAAAAGTTAACTAAAGATTGAAGTCGACAATGCAGCTTCGTCAGTTTCGTCAGAACCTCTCATCAATCTCATCATTGTTGCCTTGGATCCTTGCTGCACTGCACCTCGCGCTTATCCTGAGCGCCGCACGCTCGCTTGGCTCGTTGCGAGCATCGGTGGTGTCGTGGTCTGCCCGCGCCGTCGCCTTCCGTGGCGGCAGAGCCACCCGTGGCGGCCGACAAGGGGCACACTGCAGCGCAACGCCGTTCGGCAACGCCCAAGCCACCTGGAAGCTCCGCGTGGCCGTCTCCTTGCCTGCGCACGCTGCAGCACCATCGCCGTGGCCTGAGATGCGCAGAGCGCGCTCTCTGCCGCCGACGTGCCCGCACGGCCGTTCCGTTGGGGACATGCCATAAACGCCCCTGCCTTGCTAAGTTCTGCACCGGAATGGAATCAGTACAACGTCTAGTCGATGCTCAAGCGCTTAAACCAACCGTCCCGCCAAAGCACCACCAAAATCGCTCGCCGGACTTATCCCATTCACGGCAACCGCCTCGGGCCGGCTATAAATAGCACCTCCAAGCTCGCTCTCGACCCCGCACATCTCCACCACCTCACCAGACCCCGCCCAGCCACTGGAAGAGCCTCGAGGGGCCCTTCTTCCCCAACTCCGGCCGCCTCAATCCGCTTCGGGCTCCGGCAGCTTCCTCTCTGGTGAGAGCTCCTCCACCACCCTAGACTTGCCAATAGTCTCCTGGCACACCTAGATGACTAACCCCCACTCCAATTTGACCCCAGCTGCCCTCTCCGACGAGACCCATGACCACCCGAACCGCCGTCCGCCGGAGACAAGGTCGCCGTCGACGTGGTGCTCGCCGACGTCCAACTCCACCTCTCACCGACGAGGAAGAGCACCAGGAACACGTAGGTACCACCCACTCCCTCTACCTCGCCGTGGATCGACGTCGGCGACCACCGCAGCTCTCTGGCGCCGGCACGACTCTACACTCTGTTTTAGTTTTCAAACCTGACGAGTGGGACCCCCTCGTTAGTCTCTCAATCTCACTCGAATCGTTTTTCGGGAAGGCGCCTTCGGGCAAAGTATGTTTTCCCTATTCGGCTGGCGTACTGCTTACCGAATCGTTTTCTGTTTTTATATTCTAGCCCCTGGAAACTTTCTTTTTCATTACAGACAAGTCCCTGGACAGAAGCTTTAATAAATTTTAAACAAAAGATGATTTTGAGTTGATTCTTTTTCTGTCCTCTTTAGTTTTCTGTCTAGTTTTTTATGATATTTATTTGAAAAATATTTGGGACAACGTTTATGCACGCGCGGTATTTATGTTAGTACTCATTTTATTTGTATACGTAGATACCGAAGGGAGTGACGGAGCCGCGAACTTCACCGAGTTAGACTCCGACTACTCCGAACCAGGCAAGCATGTTTGAACCTTTGATATGATGCGTGTGTTGCATGTTTGAGTAGCTCTTCTTCATAGCATGGTTATATAAGCATTTATGGATGTTATATTCCATGCAAGCAAGCTTCGGGAGAGCCCCGAAAGATGATGATGAACCAACCTGATCTTGTGGTGACATGATGGGTTGTGGGCTGGTATTGTTGGAGCATGCCAGTCAACTGTTAACTCTAGTATCAACGTGGATCAAGTCATGATCCCATTCATCTCCTTTTTGGTAATGTCACATGCCTTCTGCAAAGATTACGGTTTAGTCAGTTGCAAACCACTTTCCGTGTACACACCAAATAGAGGGGCCGGGATGAGGGTTCCATGGCCCTGGATTAAAGCCCGTCATCCGGTCAGGGGGCATGGGTGTTTCTGGTTGGGACCGAGAGGGGTACACCCCTTAGAGCGCACGATATAAATTTGATCCCATGCTATTCGAGGTTGTAGCCTCCCCGTCTTAAAGTTTTTCGTGAGTATTGTCTCGGGTGATTCCGGGCAGCAGGATGTGAAATGGGTGTGTACTGGTTAGTTGTGTTTCTGCTAAAACATCGTAGACGGAACTAGTCCTTGTGGCTAGTGAAATCCGTTGGCTGTGATTTAAGGGTACAAACTCTGCAGAGTCAAGAAATCTTCCGAGTAGCCATGTCTATGGCCTAGTGTCAATCTTCGTGTCAACCCCAGTGACCATCTCGGTTAATTTATGATAATAATAAGAATGGTGATCTAGTCAAGAGTCATTTTGGTAGATGAACTAACCAGTTATTTCTGCACTGATCAATCTCTTGAAATACTTTACCGTTATACCAAAGATTATATAAGCCCTTTATGTGATGTCGCTCAGACGTCCGACTGTGGCATTCTCATATTTTATGTTTGTTATAAGCCCTTTATGTGATGTCACTCAGACGTCCGACTATGGCATTCTTGTTATTCACTTTCGAATATAAGCCCTTTATGTGATGTCGCACAGACGTCCGAATGTGGCATTCTCATATTTTATTTTTGTTATAAGCCCTTTATGTGATGTCACTCAGACGTCCGACTGTGGCATTCTTGTTATTTACTTTCGAATATAAGCCCTTTATGTGATGTTGCTCGGACGTCCGACTGTGGCATTCTTGTTGTTTACTTTTGAATATAAGCCCTTTATGTGATGTCGCACAGACGTCCGACTGTGGCATGTTTTTTATTCATGTTTCCTCACGAGGCGTCGCTCGGACACTCGATTGGTATTCTTTTATTTCTCTTGGGGATTTCAGGAGGACTACCACCCGACTTCCATTTTTACTTTGCAGCGCAAATCATATTAATCGAGTACATATTGCTAGTTTACTCATATGCATCATGTTTGCATTTGTTATATCTTATGTCCGAACTGTCTTGCGAGTACATTCAAAGTACTCACCTGGCTTGCTGATTTGGCCAGATGTTGACGAAGGCGATCTCATGGATGAAGAGTTCGATAGCGAGTCCGACGTCTAGCGGAGTCCCAGTCAATCTCTTGCAATCTTGGAGTTGATCACTGTTTTATAACCGCTTCTGCCAACCACCAAATAAATTCATCGGGTCTCACTCCGACACTCGATGAACTGTAAGATATTGGAGTCATGTCACTCACTACACTATGATATATCCACCACCTCTTTTTATTACGAGTTAGTAGTTATACCAGCCTACCCTTGTGTCATATCCGCCCTTATGTATTATATAGGTGTACTTGTAATAAATTGTTGAGCAACCTCAGCTCAACCTTGTATAATATTCAGTACTCTGGTATTCTGTATCAAGGATTTGTCTACCAGTGAGAAGTATCCTTCTATACTGGTCCGATAAAAAGGTCGGTTTCTTAGTAAATGTTTTACTGGAAAATTCGGTCCTGACAGAAGCCCCCGAGTGACCATAATAAGATAAGTCGTAAGGCAGGATACCTATGTTTGAACCGCGCATAGTGGCAGCAAGTTCTTTTTGGCAACCTTTAATTTTTCTTAGACCTCGAACTTGCGAGACATTCATTCTTTTTGAACCGGAACTTTAAACCGGATTTGAAAGCTTCAAAAATTTGTGAGGGACAAATTTACCTTGAGCCGGATTTTGAACCAGATTTGAGAGCTTCAGTGCTTTGCAGGAGAAAGATGTCTCTTGAACCGGATTTTAAACCAGAGTCCTTATTTTGAGCTGGAAATCTTCTCACGGCTTTTAAATTTTCATCGATCTAGCAGTAATCTCCAGGGCCCGGGTTATTTTTCCCTTCAATTACCCGGAGTTCTTGAATTTATTGAAACCGGCCAGTTTTGCCGAGTCATGCCATTGTATCCCTCGAGTATCAAGGCGACTCAAGTAGTTGGCTTGAGATTCTCCATTTTTGTCCATAGCAGGAGGTGTATATCATTGGCAGGTGATAGCGCGATGTGAACCTACAGAAGGTTGAGGTGACCGCGGCGGGTTATAAATGATCCCGTATGAGCCGTGTCAGCAACTCGGCCAATGGCTCCTTCCAACTGGTTGTTTGAAGTTAACCAAACTGTAGTGGCGGCGACTTGTGCGCCTGCCCATTGAACCATCCAGTGCAGACGACGGCTGATAATACATGATAATTTGCCTCCAATTTGTTGGAAGAGAACCGGGCTTCCCAAGTAGTGACTTGCTGATACTCAATGAATAGCTCACGCAGACAGGCGCGGCCCGGTGTGTTGATGTAGACCAGGCCGCGAGAGACGGACGGTAAAGACGACCGCAACATCAAAGGCGGCTTGGATAGATTTGTCGGTCGCGGTGTTGTAAGCACATGCAGACGGGCGAGTTAATTCGCAGGGACAGTCCCGGTGAGTTGAAGTAGTCCGGGATCCAAAGGCGGCTTGCACATATATTCATTGAGCTTGATGGCATGGTAAGATACTAGCGCCTTATAATGGTGGCGTGCGTTATTCATCAATGACACAACCATAACTTTGGAGTGAATAATTGTCCTGATTGTGTTTAGGTCGAAAATAATCCGCCGTGAAGTTGATGATCACCGGACGAAGCTGAAATCAATCACGGGTGAACCGGCCGCAGTGTGGTAATCCGGTATGGACGAGAGAGTCGGCCGTGACATTTGTAAGCCAGTGCGGACGGAGAGAATCGGCCGCGGCGTTGTAAGCCGGTGCGGACGAGAGAGTCGGCCGTATGTTGATGCAGACCGGACTATGGGGATGGCGGCTTGGACGTGTCCATTGAGCAGCGTGACACGGTCGAACGCTAGTGCATACTCATACTAGCGCGCTCTGTAACCGTGATACAATACCACCTTTTGTAATGGATAAGTATCCTGCATGTCAAAATAAATCAAAGCAATTGTTCTTTTGACAAAAATAATATGTGCTAGTACAAAACATACATTGGATGGGTATCACCTGATGCTTGTGAACAAGAGAGGATCTCGTAGTGTCTCCATAAACAGTGAGCCCTTGTCCTGTTTACCCGGACAAAAGATGACCCGTGTGTACGTCCGCCCAATTGTCCCTTGAATGCATCAAAACAAGCTTATATCCAGCAGCTCGAGTCCAAAGAATAGGTTGATCCAGATCGGGCAAGAACTCCATAACGCCAGGGCTCAGTTCGGCTCTGCGACACTGGGGCAGCAGGAGGCGTTCATCAGCACGAGGGACGGCGGCGGCGCAAGTGAGCCGGGCGGATGTAGGAGTTACACCGGCGGCTCATAGCAGAAGCAAGGCCACGGGAACAGCAGCTCGCTGCAGCGCCGACGGTTATTTGGAAGCACGATCTTGCGACAGCTGAGGCGCGAATCGGTGGCAATGGAGGCGCAGCAGGTCAACAGAGCAGCTCCAAGGCGAGGCGGTTCTCCCGCAGCGGAACACATCGATGGACGAGGCCCTGGTCAAGCTTTGAAGAGCCTGGACACACGGACACAACGACCGGTGGCCGGTCGGAGCCCGCGGGCGAGCGTCAGAGCGGAGCAGACCCGGCAGGGTAGTTCAGATGAGCCCGCAGGATGCCAGTGAGGGCGTCTCAGACACGGGCGTGAGCCAGGCGGATGTTCGGACGGCCGCAGCAGTGGAGGCTGGCAGCGGCGACTTTTGGCGGCACTGCAGCAGAGGTGGTGATGATAAAGTTGTGGCCACGCAGCCTGAAGGCAACTGACAGTTCAGCCAAGACGTCAACTCGGCGGTGAGGGAGCAGACTAACGAGGAGATTCTCCGCGGCTTAGATACCTGCGAAAGGCGGCGACCGGCAGAGGTGGCTCGGCCACCAGGGCGCACTGGCGGAGACCGGCGACTCGATCCAAGTTTCGGCGCAGGGGCGGCTCAGAAGCGAGACCACAGCGGCAGAGACCGGATCCAACTCCCCTCCACGTCCTTGTCCTGTTCGTCCTTTGTTTGACCATCCACGTCGTCTCTTTCCGTGGATTAGTAGTACTAGCACTGTTTTGGGAACGAGCTAGTGCATCTTCCCGTGGACTTTTCCTTTGACATTTTCAAACTCCACACAACCTCTGCAAATGGATCTTCAGGGTGGATGTAATATTTGAACAGAAAATAAATCGTTTATTTATTCCTCCTGGCACGCTGAAATTGATGAGGACAACCAAGGGCGGCTAGCGCGCCGCGCATCCGTCGAGCGGCGACTTGTAATCGACCACTTAGGCTGCCTTCGACCTGTTAATATGAGCCGGACATAGGGACAGCGGGCTGTGAATTCGTCCTCGGGTCTTCCATTGCAGACGACGAAACTTATCAGTCAATCGATTCTTGTATATGACCTTATGAGCCGAATACTAGTAGTACTTGCTGATTGCTGTGAATTTTCTCATACGTACAATGGTACTTGCAATTGATTTGCAGGCCTCGATCTCCACGCCTCGGAGTAGTAGCGGTGGATTTGGATTTGATCGTTGGTCAACAATAGCCGATGTAGACGTCAAAAGCAGCCGCAATCGGACTCGTCCGTAGAAATTAAGGCGGCGGTTTCAACAAAATATTGTAATATAGTATGTTTGATCCGACGGAAACTCTTGTCGGTCTTGACCACAATGAACTCTACATGACCTGTGTTGTCGCCCGAGTTTTTTCCAATTTTTGAGCGACGAACTTCAGAATTGATGTAGATCCTCCGTACCTTCTTTTCTTCATCCAGTTGTTTGCAAGATTCTTGATCCCTGAGAGAGATCCCTCCAAAAAATTAACACCACCGGTGGCCGAGCCCCACGGTGGGCGCCAACTATCGTGGAATTGTCTCGGCAGATGTCCTTAGTGTGAGTACTTAGTCGCGAGGCCAACGCATCTATGTGGTAGCTTGAGAGGGGTTGGGCGGAATCGAGAGACGCAACATAGACGAAGATTTAGATAGCTTCGGGCCCCGGGAAACATCATCCAATAATAACCCTACATGCTGTTTATGGCTAGGTCTCATTATGATCATGAGGAAGTCACCGGTAAGCCGGCTTTTTGTGTCTAGCCCTAGAGATTATTTCTTCTTACTTGCCCCTCTTTGGGGAGCCCTGCCCCTCTTTATATAAGTTAGAGGGGCGGTTTACATGTGGAGTCCTAGTAGGACTAGAACTAGCCTATCTTCTACTACAAGCCGGATACAAGTCCGGGTCTTGATTCCTTGTAAGGGAAATATTCCTCACACCTTTCTTCTTAAGTCAGCCCACCATCACATGAACCGGCCTACTGGGCCTTGGGCCTTGTCGTCCGTTTGACCCACCATCGGGGCCATCCTTGAGTCGCCAGGCTCGTGAGTCGTCAGGCCAGTGAGCCGCCAGACTCGTAAGTTGCCAAACCTCCGGTGGGTTACCAGTGAAATGCCAAGTCCCAGCCGGGTCATCCATCCGGCCGGGTCATACCGTGGGGTATATCCCCGACAGCTACCAATGAATAGCGTTTCGTGGCAATAGGTACTTATCGCTACAAAACAACATGTATTGCGACAAACGATTCTGTTGCAATAGACCCGGATCCTTGTAGTGGAAGCCTTTGAAATGAGGGCGACGCTTGCGGAGAGGGAGTGGTCTTATCCATGGCTTCTGGAGTTTCTTGGGGAGACTCAAGCACTGGAGTAGTGACTTGAGTTATTGGTGAGTGAGGTATAACTTCATGCAGAGGGGTGTTGGGGTGTTGCTCTTCCCAAAACTCACCATGTGCGATTGGCGTCGTGGGACCGCCAATGCTGATAGTCTAATTGTGCGAAGGCACAGGCGATGATACCGGGTTCTGGTAAATCTTAGGAAGGACGTCATTATCATCTCTTTCTACATTGTCATCATGACCAGTGTCTTCAGCTACGATATCATCAACAACTGGAATCTCTTCAGAGACATGGGCCTCTGTGAGAGCAGGCTCATGCACAATCAATCTATGGTCCTTGTTGGAGGAGGCTGGAAGGGCAATAGAGATAGGCTTCACAAGCAATGGCTCTGCAGAAGCAGTTGGAGATGTTGATGCTTGAGCCGTTCTTGAAGCCCTTGAAGACTTCGTTTTGCGGTTCTTCGGATAGGGTGCAGCGTCAGAGGCTTCATTTTTATTTTGTTTCTTAGCCTCTGCCTCATCTTGCTTAGTTTTTTCCTTTTGGAAGCAACAGATGGAGCATTTGTCTTTGAAGTAGCGAAGCCCTTGGGGAAGACTATGCGGGGCACTTCTTGTTGGGAAGCAGCTGGTGCACCTAGCTTCTTCTTCTTCTTTCCTGCAAGCTTTGGGTCTATGCCCGGACGGCCAAGAGCTTTCCTCTTCCGGGCGTCACTGTGAGCCTGAGCGCACTTTCCAGCATACAGCTTCAGACGCTCATGAGAGCCGTTAGCTTCATCATGACATTTTCGGAATTCAGCCTTTAGATTTGTCATCATGGTCTCGAAGCTTTCAATTTCCTCAGCACTCAGCTTAGCAACATGCTTCTTGAAAAGAGCCTTCTCATGATCAATCTTGTGCTTTTGCTCAACTACTCTCTGAGCAAGAGTGAGCTCTTTCCTGACGAAGCCTTGAAACGTGACACTGATATCAATGGGTAGCTGAAGATCATCAAGGGAGATAAATGGATCATCAAACAACTCATCAATGAAACTGTTCAGAATGTCATCATCAAACAAAGGCAGAACCTTGAAGATATGAGCCTCTTCTTGCTTATTTTTGAATAGGAGCTTCAGAGCATCATCATCAACATCTTCATCATTTGAAAGATCAATAATATCCCCATCATCACGCAAGATGCTAGAAGGAGGAGGAGCTCGACCAATGATGTCAATTGTTTTGGGGAGGTATGAGACAAGTCTTCAGACTGCACACTGGATTCAGAAGGTGCAATTTTTAGAGGCTTCATCTTGGAAACCTTTGGTGTAGAAGCTTCTTAGGAGATTTATCCCCCTTAGTTTTTGAAGCCTTAGTCTTCTTCTCAGGCTTTGAAGCTTTGGGAGCAGCAGTGTCCTCTTCTTCATGTTCAACACTGGCTCTCCGTAAAGCACAGTGTGCAAGATATGCTGAAAAATCTTTGAACGGGCCAATGGTGTTAGGTTCGGCTTCATGACTACCATCAGGCCTTGGCTTCGCTGGACCGGGATTGAAGTCAATCCCAAGTTCCTTCTTGTTTTGAACTGCAGAAGCCTTAGCATATTTGTAATTGGCTTCAAACAGATCATCCTCACGACACCATCTTAGGCTAGATGGGTCGGCATTTTTAGGCATTAGAGGCCTCATCGTGCATGGGAAGAAACCTTTCTGAATGGCTTCAGCCTTGGTCCTGGGTTGAAGCTTTTTGTACATTATGTCAGTCCATGGATGCCTCACAACATTCTTCACAGCGTACTCTAGGGTAACAATTTTTTATTGAAACCATTGCTCAGCCCAGTACCTGCGAACCCATTGAATACGGGATTTGTGCTGCCTGTACATTTCCTCAGGATCAGACATGTACATCTCAAATAGATGTCGAGGAAGATCCTTTGCTGTATCTATGCATCTCTGCTTGCCTCCTTTTCTTGTTGGTTTATCACCAGCCATTGGATTTGCAAAGTTGATTCGCTTCACACACGTGATAGGCTTCACTTTACAAGTCAGACAAGAATTAGCTTTAGGAGATTCAAGATGACACTATAAGAAGTCTGCAAATGAATTCACACTATGAGAACCGAGTGACTCGGCCACGGACATGTATCTGTGAAAGAATGAGAGATGCGATGGAAGGGGAAGAGGTCATATGCATTCTCAGAAGATTTTGAAGATAAATATTTTTGAAGACATTAACCTCATAGTGCGAAGACATTCACTTATTGAGATAAGTTGGTTCCAGATTTGTACATATCCATGAATAAGTACAAGTGAGGAATCTAACTGGTTGTGAAGCATAAGTAAAAGTGTTTGCAAGTTATGAGATGTGGATAAAAGGGGGATCCGGATTTTGAAGCGGTAAAACAACTTCTAGAAGTTTAGGAGATTGGTTGGATCAAATAAATGGTACAAAGTAAGAGTTTACTTACCGCTCAAGAACAGATGAAGAACTGCTAGACGAAGCGAGTGGAGGCAGAGCAGTTCAATCTTCCATGCCCTAACTTGGCGGCAGTAGAGGGAAAGATGTCCACGGCCGGTGTGACGACGACGTCAGAGAAGTCGCGGCAGCAAAGCGCTTCGTCTCCGGTGACGAAGGATGCTAGCAACGGCGCTAGGGTTCGAGCGAGACAGCGAGGGGAGTAAGATTTAATGACCGCGGGATTGGATGGGTATTTATAAGAATAGGGACGGCACTGTGAATTTACTCGTCTGCCCCTGGCGATATGCATCTAGATGACACGTGGCATACATGCAACAGATTGAAAACTGAGCCATGACCGCACGTACACCTAGTAAGACGGGTTGTCGTTCCGGCTTCTCCGGATTCTGGTAGAGAGGACAAGAATATTAAAAGCATTTTAAATGTTGGTCTCAATATCTTCAACTGACAAGGACACAATGAATACAATCGACACATGTCAATTAGAATGCATATGAAGATTTAGAGAGATTGGGTGAGATGAGCATAGAAAGGGTAGGGGTCCGACCACATTCACTTAGCACACAAAATAACAACTTGAAGTCATAGCTATAAGATCAGGTCAACAAAAGCATTTGAAGACAAATTCAAAGTTGAAGACAATCCAAATGTGAAGATAATCCATATGTAACACCAATTTGGAAACTTCAGAAAGGTTTGGTGGTGGCATTACCCACCGTATAGGAAGTATTAGACCCAGACACGACGCACAATTATTGTGGCGCCCCGAAGTCAAATTCCGCATTAATCTATTCACACTTATAGGGCATGTCTTCATGAATTGGAGTCATACATCACTTTGTATGTTGCGCAACTAAGTCATCAATATGCATAAGCATTAGGATGTTTGTCCATTCACAGAACATTTGAGGATTCTAAGATATTTAGCTCACACCGCAGCCTGCAAAATATTTTCTCATCCAAGGGCTTTGTGAAGATATCTGCCAATTGATCTTTGGTGTTGACTTGAATGATATCAATGTCTTCCTTCAGCACATGATCTCTGAGAAAGTGATGACGGATCTGAATGTGCTTTGTATTCGACTGCTGAACATGATTGTGAGAAATCTTGATAGTGCCTTCATTATCGCGGTAGAGGGGCACCTTCTTCATGTTGGTGCCATAGTCCTTGAGAGTTTGCTTCATCGAGAGAAGCTGAGCGCAACAAGATCTAGCCGCAATATATTCAGCTTCAGCATTGGAGAGTGAAACACAGTTCTGCTTCTTTGAATACCAACAAACAAGAGATCGTCCAACAAAATGACATGTTCCTAATGTGGACTTGCGATCAACCTTGTCACCAGCATAATCAGCATTTGAGAATCCAACTAGATCAAACTCTGAGCCCTTTGGGTACCATAATCCTAGTGTTGGGGTGTGAGCCAAATATCGAAGTATTCACTTCACCGTGAGGTGATGCGACTCCTTTGGTGCCGCTTGGAATTAGGCACACATGCAAACGCTAAGCATTTTATCTGGACTAGATGCACGTAGGTACAACAAAGAACCAATCATGGAGTTATATACCTTTTGATCGAACTCTTTACCATTGTCGTCGGATCACAAATGACTTTTGGTTGGCATTAGCATCGTGTATCCTTTGCAGTCTTGCATTCCAAACTTCTTTAGGCAATCTTTGAGGTATTTTTCTTGTGATATGAAGATGATATTTCTTTGTTTTTAGATTTGAAGACCAAGGAAAAATTCCAGTTCTCCCATCATGGACATCTCATATTGTTCTTGAATGATATTCCCAAACTCATCGTTATATCTTTTTTTAGTGCAGCTGAAGATAATGTCGTCCACATAGATTTGGCATGCAAATTGTTCTGCATCATATGTCTTCGTGAAGAGGGTAGGATCTAGAGAACCAGGTTTGAAGCCTTTGCTCTTTAGGAAGTCTTTGAGAGTGTCGTAAAAAGCGCAAGGAGCTTGCTTGAGGCCATACAATGCCTTGTTGAGTTTGTAGACCATAACAGGACGCGTTGCTTCTTCAAAACCAGGTGGTTGAGCTACATATACTTCTTCTTCAATTTTGCCATTCAGCAAGGCACTCTTCATATCCATTTGATATAGAAGGATGTTGTTGTGGTTAGCATAGGCCAGCAGTATGTGAATAGCTTCAAGCCTAGTCACAACAGCAAATATCTCATCAAAGTCAATTCCCTCAACTTGTGTGTAGCATTGAGCAACGAGATGAGCTTTGTTTCTAATGACTTGTCCATGTTCATCTTGTTTGTTGTGATAGATCCATTTGATGCCAATGATGTTGTGCTTGCATGGATTAGGACGTTTTACAAGCTCTCATACATTGTTGAGCTCAAATTGTTAAAGCTCTTCTTGCATAGCTTGAATCCATTCAGGTACCATGAAGGCTTCATCAACTTTCATGGGTTCAGATATGGAGACGAATGCAAAGCGCCCACAGAAGTTTGCTAGTTTCGAAGCTTTTGATCGAGTGAGTGGACCAGGTGCATTGATGTTGTTTCAACCTGAACTTCATTAGTGACCCGAGGATGAACATGTCGAAGATTTTGCTCTTGCTGGTCGTTATCTTCATCTATAGCATTATCTTCAGGCTCTGCATTGTCATCCCATTGTGGAGGAGTTTGAATGACAATATCCTCTTCAGCCTGATCCTCGGTGCGTTTGATTTCTCTAGTAACCATTAGCTTGATGGATTCACTTCGAGAAGCTTCATGTAGCACATTAGGTAGGTGCTCTCTTTGCGAGCCGTTAGTCTCATCGAACCGCACATCTACAGTTTCAACCACTTTATAGTGAAAGAGTTTGAAGACTGTGTAGGTGTGCGGATCCTTTCCATAACCAAGCATAAAACCTTCATGTGCTTTCGGTGCAAATTTGGAAGTGTGATGTGGATCCTTGATCCAACACCTAGCAACAAAGACTTTGAAATAGCTTACGTTTGGCTTCTTAGCAGTGAGTAGTTCATAAGATGTCTTGTAAAAGAATTTGTGAAGATAAACTCTGTTGATGATATGGCATGCAGTATCTATAGCTTAAGGCAAAACTTTCTTGGAGTCTTGAATTCATCAAGCATCGTTCACGCCATCTCAATAAGTGTCCTATTCTTGCGCTCCACAACGCCATTCTGCTGAGGTGTGTATGGAGCAGAGAGCTCATGAGTGATGCCCAGAGTATCAAGATAAGTTTCGAGGCCAATGTTCTTGAATTCCATGCCATTATCACTCATGATGTGCTTGATCTTGATGCCATAGTTGGTCATAGCGCGATTGAAAAATCTTCTGAAGACATTCTACACATCGGTCTTGTAGAGAATTATGTGTACCCAAGTATATCTAGAATAATTATCAATGACCACGAAGCCATATAAGCAAGAAGTAGTGGTAAGTGTAGAGTAGTGAGTAGGGCCAAATAAGTCCACGTGTAGCAGATCGAAAAGATGTGACATCGTCATGATTGTCTTTGAGGGATGTTTTTCCCTAGTCATGTTCCCAGCTTCGCAAGCACCACATAGACGAACCTTCTTGAACTTTACGCTCTCGATTCCATTGATGTGCTTCTTCTTCATGAGAGTGTCCAAGTTCCTTATGCCCGCATGTCCTAGCCTTCGATGCCAAAGCCAGCACTCTGAACCTTTTGCTAGAAGACATACGACAAGTTGTGGTCCTGCGGAGAAATCTACCATATACATATCACCTCTTTGATAACCTTCGAAGACTAGAGATTTGTCAGAAGCCATAAGCTTGGGACATCGATATTTTCCAAATATCACGGGGGATTTGATGATTTGCCACAGCTTACTTTGCCATTTGATGATTTGCCCAGGGTTGTCTCAATGACGGGTGGACCCGGGCCCCACCTGTCATTCTCAGGGGGGGGGGGCAAATCATCAAAAGGCAAAGTAAGCTGTGGCAAATTATCAAATTTGCCAAATATCACAATCATGTCAAGGTCACAAAGCATTGAGATGTCATTAAGTTGTATCCAAGGGATACAACAAGCATCACTTTATCCATGTGTTGATCCTTTCAGATAGCAACTCTACCTAGGCCCAATACCTTGCTTTTACCAGTGTCGGCGAATGTGATGTGGCTTTTAGTAGACGGGCGGAGAGTAGAGTCCATGAGAAGACTTCGATCACCAGTCATGTGGTTAGTGCATCCACTATGCATGATCCATTCAGTGGATTTTGGAGTCGTACCCTACAGTGCAGTTAGTTGGATAGGCTTCACCAAGAGTATTGTGAAGCCTAAACATTTGACGTAGAAGCACACTATCAAAGTTAAGATTCGTAGATGGTAAGATAGGATGTTCATCAAGAAATCCAGGGACAAAATAAATGGTAAGACCATTTTGGCATTTTATCTTGCGTCCTACAAGATGTTTTAGGTCCCCAATATTGTCTACAGAATTCAATGGTTTTCGGTTGGAGACCCTACCCTGCAAGACAAGTTAATTCTTATTAACCACCTGCTACCTGTTGATCTTGCGTTGTTCTTCCCTTGAAGAGGAAAGGGTGATGCAACACAGTAGCATAAGTATTTCCCTCAGTTTTTGAGAACCAAGGTATCAATCCAGTAGGAGACTACACGCGAGTCCCTCGTACCTACACAAACAAATAAGAACCTTGCAACCAACGTGATAAAGGGGTTGTCAATCCCTTCTCGGCCATTTACAAAAGTGAGATCTGATAGAGATAATAAGATAATATTTTTGCTATTTTTGTTATATAGATTGAAAGTAAAGATTGCAAAATAAAAGTAAAGTAAAGATAAATAGTTGATGGAAGATTAATATAATGGAATACAGACCCGGGTGCCATAGGTTTCACTAGTGGCTTCTCTCAAGATAGCAGATTTCTTCGGTGGGTGAACAAATTATTGTTGAGAAATTGATAGAAAAGCGCATAGTTATGAGAATATCTTGGCATGATCATTGTATATAGGCATCACGTCCGTGACAAGTAGACCGAAACGATTCTGCATCTACTACTATTACTCCACACATCGACCGCTATCCAGCATGCATCTAGAGTATTAAGTTCATAAGAACAGAGTAACGCTTTAAGCAAGATGACATGATGTAGAGGGATAAACTCATGCAATATGATATAAACCCCATCTTTTTATCCTCGATGGCAATAATACAATACGTGCCTTGCTGCCCCTGCTGTCACTGGGAAAGGACACCGCAAGATTAAACCCAAAGCTAAGCACTTCTCCCATTGCAAGAAAGATCAATCTAGTAGGCCAAACCAAACTGATAATTCGAAGAGACTTGCAAAGATATTTAAATCATGCATAAAATATTTCAGAGAAGAATCAAATATTGTTCATAGATAATCTTGATCATAAACCCACAATTCATTGGATCTCGACAAACACACCGCAAAAAGAATTACATCGAATAGATCTCCAAGAAGATCGAGGAGAACTTTGTATTGAGATCCAAAGAGAGAGAAGAAGCCATCAGCTAATAACTATGGACACGAAGGTCTGTGGTAAACTACTCACAACTCATCATAGAGGCTATGGTGTTGATGTAGAAGCCCTCCATGATTGATGCCCCCTCCGATGGATCTCCGGAACAGGCCCCAAGATGGGATCTCATGGGTACAGAAGGTTGCGGCTATGGAATTAGGGTTTCATGGTGCTCCTCGATGTTTTCAGGGTATGTGAGTATATATAGGAGGAAGAGGTATGTCGGTGGAGCTACGAGGGACCCATGAGGGTGGGGGCGCACCTACCCCCTGGGCACACCCTCCTACCTCATGGCCACCTCGTGGCTTCCCTGTCGTGTACTCCAAGTCTTCTGGGTTGCATTTGTTCCAAAAACGATCCTCCCGAAGGTTTCATTCCGTTTGGACTCCGTTTGATATTCCTTTTCTGCGAATCACTAAAATAGGAAAAAAGCAGCAATTTGCACTGGGCTTGGGTTAGTAGGTTAGTCCCAAAAATAATATAAAAGTGCACGTTAAATCCCATTAAACATCCAAAACAGATAATATAATAGCATGGAACAATAAAAAATTATAGATACGTTGGATACGTATCACCACCCACATCTTAAGGGGTGGCTTTGAAGCAATGAGTCTAAGTGCAGCATCAGAAAACTTTGGCTTTGGAGTCCTAGCAAATAGTTTTACAGGAGGTGAATAGTACTCATAAGAATATGCAGAAAAAATATTAGTTTTGTGAGCATAGCGGTTCGAAGATACATGCTCATATTCATGAGTCTGCTTATATTTTCTCTGCAAAACATTGGCGTTAGGGTAACTATATGAGGTCATTTCTCTGTATGAAGCCTTTGGTCCAGGGTTTGTCTTCTTCCCAGGTGGTGTCATGATGACCTTCACAGGAAGCTTTTCAAGAAGACTTTTCGAAACCCTGATCTTCTTCATAGGTGACCCATTCCTCCAGTTAGTTCCAATAAACCTGGCAAACACTTCAACATTCTGATTCTTGAACAGTTTATAGTTTGAGTCAAACGATTCATCAGTGACAATAGGGTTAGCACAAGTGAAGCTAGATAAGGTGGATGGATCTACTAAAGGGCCCTTCACAGCAACCCATGTGATTTCGGGGTGCTACTCAGGCTTCCAGTAAGAACCATCAACATTCATTTTCCTCTCGAAACCAACACCCTCTTTCCTAGGGTTTCAGTTCAAAATCTGTTTCTTGAGGACATAACATAGTGTTTGATGCCCTTTAAGGCTTTTGTACATGCCTGTCTCAAGCAATGTCTTCAACCTGACATTCTCATCAGCAATAGCAGTGGTATCCTCAGAAGGGGGGTTAGTTATCACATTAGCAGTTGAAGATATTGCAGCTTCCAGAGCAGTAGAACATTCAACAATGGATGTAGCATTGTCATGCTCAAGACATTCTAAAATACGTGACACAACGTCTTCCAAAGCAGAATTGATCCGTTGAGCGAGTAGTGAATCGTTTTCCTTTTGAAGATCATCATGAGACGCTCTCTGTTTCTTAAGATCCTGCTTCCTTTGAAGATAATCATAGGAAAGCTTCTCATGATCAGTTGAGAGGGTTTCATGATGACTTTCAAGCTCTGTGTACTTAATGTGAAGATTTTTTTATGTCTTCAATTAAGGATTGAGTTGAAAAACTCATGCTCAAGCTCATCGTGACTTCCTCACAAATCACGTCAACATATTTACCAAACCGTGTTTTTTTCGGAAACATATGGATATAGTCTAAGCAGCACCACCCAACTGTCCTTGACCGCGGACACAGCTATTCGAATAGTTTTACACTCTGCAGAGGTTGCACACTTTACCCACAAGATCGTGGGAACTTTCGTGTCATCCATGACCCGCGGTACCTCAGGTACTAGGGGTAAGCACCCGATCACTACCTTTCCATAGCCATGACTAACATAGAGCCCACTCGATTGGTAGCAACCCCCGTGCCCAACGTTTTCACATCATAAATTGTGTGGAGCCACACTCCCATATTCATCACAAACCACAAGCACGGGGTACCAACAGTGTGTCCGGTGCCCTGTAATAATAGTCATGGCCGCCTATCCAAGCACGACCCTGTCCCGAGAGTGACCTCATGTCACCCCCGTCACTAGAAATGCGGGCACCCTACTAGTATCGGACTATGTAATCAATAATGCCGTGTCCCATAAGGGGTAGAGTGGTTGCGCATGCTTGGTTGGGATGGTCGACAAATCTTAAATCTAATCTGTCTCTGTAAACAACACTTTCTTCAAGCCTTGGTACACTACTTCTCCACCAAGTAGTGCCCTAGTTCATCATCATCTCCCAGGGGCATTAGTGGCACCCACTTGGTTATGTGCAGGTATGTCCAACCACACTTATTTCTTTCCATGCATAAGCCTGACCCATTTTGTGTAGCCAACTACTATAGCATATCTCTACAACCCACCAACACAACTCTAAACCAGGATAGAGTCATGAACAATGCAAGTATCAACGGGGTATGCACCGGAGGCAAGCCTAGTAAGGTTGACATTCAAGATATATCATGCACTCGATGAAACAATGAAGATGCTTTCATGATATAAAAGAGTTCAACATGGTATGCACCAGAGGAGGAGGTAAAGGGCGGTGGAGCATCGCCGGCGTGCGGTGCCCGATTGGTTCTCAAGGGACAGGAGGAGAGGCTTCGGTTTGTGGGAATTCAGGCGGAGACCGACGGTGGCACCTCAGCAATGGAGGGAGCAAAAGGGCATGAGAGGGAGAGGGGACATGTCTAGGAGGTGTACGGGAGAGGGGGGGTTCCAACCAAGGCAAAAGGAAGCTCGGGCTGGCTCTTTATAGGGGGGTGGCGGTGCACCGTGAGCACGGTCCAGGGCACGCTCACATGAGCTCGCAGAGGGGAGAGGAGAGAGGGTCCGATGGGGGCCAGCAACGTGCCGTGTCCCGGACGTCGAGACCACCTCGGGAGACATGCTGGGGAGGCCCGAGGTGGTCGGGTGTCTCGGGAAGTGAGTGGCTATAGTGCTCTGGTGCACTATAGTGCTGTGGCATATAATATGTGCTATGGGCGTGTCCATTTGTGTCCAGTAGTTCTAGGAGGTAGTAAACAAGGTGGTGTGGCATTGGATGCTCTGATGATCCACTAGGAGAGGAGAGAGGTTGAAGAAGAGAGAGAGAAGGGTTGTCCAGAGAGGTAAATGGGGGGGTTTTACCCCACAATCATTGAACTTTGGAAGAGGGGGGAGCTACTGGAGGTTGTTGGTGACCAGGTTCAGCTGTGGTAAAAATTTGAGGCAAGGGAGAATAGTGGAAGGGGTCAAAACTGGGCTTTGGTTAAATAACAGAAGGTGTTTGATGCAAGTTTGGGCAAGTAAATGAAGTCCAATTGACATTATAATTAACAAGATAAAAGGGCATATAGAATTAAGGTTGTTCACCAATTTTGGGCTCATTTGAAGAAAGTTGGCAATGTAACTTTGGAGAACCGTAGAAATCAACAGAAATGAGTTTTCCAAGATTTAGTTAAGCAAACCTTTTCTCCTTGATGCACCACTTGGTGTAGTTTAGTAATTTGTATATTTGAGCATGCCCACAAAATTTGAGATCAAAAGGAGAATGTTTTCAATGTAGAGTTGTTCAAACTTTGATTTGTTCACAGAGGGTTTGGGGGCACTTTGATCAAGTTATCCTTCTCTCCAACTTGTGCAATTTGGTCTAGATGCATAATTACACCATTCGAGCATGTGCACCAAGTTTTAAAGCATTTGGACATGTTTGTCAATGTAAAGTTGCTCAAACTTCAAAATGGGCAGAAATAGTTTTGAGGGGTTTTGGTGATGTTATCTTGTTCTACAAGACATGAGGCTTGGCAAGATCATCAAATATGTCATAGGTGACATGCTAGAAGTTTCCTGGAATTAATGAGGAATAAGTCCTTTGTAAATATTTCAAAAGCTTGAAATATCCAGAAAGGGTTTTTGATGGATTTGACCAATATAATGAACATGACCATGTGTTGAAACTCATATGTATGGACAATATATGTCCACTGAGCTTCCCTAAAGGTTCTCAAATATTTTTCAAACATTAAAATAATTTTACCCAATTAAAGACAATATATTCACTGGCCTAAACAAAAAGCCTTTAAATAAATACCTAATAGGAGTCAAATATACTTTTTGAATGATTTTTCATACCCCAAATAAAGTACTTGTAGTGCAAACCTCGGTTTAGGGGGTTTGGAAAAGTAAATTTAGAAAATACTTCTTGGCCAAAATATTTTTGTAAGAAAATACTATTATGTCCTATACACATGGCATGATCATTGGGACAGGTTTTGGATCAAGTAGAAGGAGTATAAGAGTTGGAGGATTTATTTTTAGAGCACTTTGCAAACAACAGACAACAATCGAATCAAGCAGAGTCCAAAACACTCAAAAGTTTTTGCCAAACCATATTTCAGCATGATTATTAAATTAAGTGTTGTGGCATGGAAAACAGGGTGTGACAAGGATGTCTTCAAATGCTTATCCAATCATGTCATGACCAACTATGGCATCAAGATCAAGCACATCAGAAGTGACAATGGAACAGAATTCAAGAACACCGACCTCGACACTTATCTTGATACATTGGGCATCAAACATGAGTTCTCTGCTCCATACAGACCTCAGCAAAATGGCATTGTGGAGCACAAGAACATAGCTCTCATTGAGATGGCACGTACGATGCTTGATGAGTACAAGACTCCAAGGAAGTTCTGGCCTGAAGCCATTGATAGTGCTTGCCACATCATCAACCGAGTTTATCTTCATAAGTTCCTCAAGAAGATATCATATGATCTCCTGACTGGTAAGAAGCCAAATGTCAGCTATTTCAATGTATTTTGTGCTAGGTGCTGGATCAAGGATCGACATCACACTTCAAAATTTGCGCCAAAATCACATGAAGGTTTTATGCTTGGTTACGGAAAGGATTCGCACTCCTACAGAGTCTTCAACCTCTTTCACTATAAAGTGGTTGAAACTGTGGATGTGCGGTTCGATGAGACTAACGGCTCGCAAAGAGAGCACCTGCCAAATGTGCTAGATGAAGCTTCACTAAGTGAATCAATAAAGCTAATGGGTACTGGAGAAATCATACCTATAGAGGAACAGACTGAAAAGGAAATCATCATATCTGCACCTAATCAGCATGAAGACAATGCTCGGCCTAAAGCCAATGCTGAAGATGAAGACAATGATCGGCAAGGGAAAAATCCTTGTCCAGTACATCCTCGAGTTGCAAATGAAGTCCAGATTGACAAGATAATTGATAGTATCAATGCACCTCGTCCACTCACTTGTTCAAGAGCAACACAACTAGTAAACTTTTGTGGGCACTTTGCATTTGTCTCTATATCTGAACCCAAGAAATTTGATGAAGCTTTCATGGAACCTATATGGATTCAAGCCATGCAAGAAGAGCTTCAATAGTTTGAGATGAATAATGTATGGGAGCTAGTAAAGCGTCCTGATCCTCGCAAGCACAATATCATTCGCACCAAATGGATCTATCTCAACAAAAAAGATGAGCATGGTCAAGTTGTCGGAAACAAGGATCGTCTCGTTGCTCAAGGTTACACACATGTGGAAGGATCTGAATTCGATGAAACCATTGTTCCTGTGGCTAGCCTTGAAGCCATTCACATATTATTAGCCTATGCCAACCACAACAACATTATTCTATACCAAATGGATGTAAAGAGTGCCTTCCTCAATGGAAAAATTGTAGAAGAAGTGTATGTTGCACAACCACCAGGCTTTGAAGACCCAAAGCATCCTGACATGGTGTACAAACTCAACAAGGCACTATATGGCCTCAAACAAGCACCTCACGCTTGGTATGACACACTCAAAGACTTCCTGAAGAGCAAAGACTTCAAACCTGGTTCTCTAGATCCCACTCTCTTCACGAAGACATATGATGGTGAACTATTTGTATGCCAATCTATGTGGATGACATTATCTTCGGCTGCACTGATAATAGATACAGTGATGAGTTTGGGCATATGATGCAAGAGCAATATCAGATGTCCACGATGGGTGAGCTAAAGTTCTTGCTTGGTCTTCAAATCCTTTAGCAGAGAAATGGCATCTTCATATCACAAGAGAAATACCTCAAAGACTGCCTGAATATGTTTGTGATGGAAGATTGTAAAGGGTACATGACACCAATGCCGACCAAAGGCCAATTGGGCCCCGACGACAATGGTAAAGAGTTCGATCAAAAAGTATATCGCTCCATGATTGGTTCTTTACTTTACTTATGTGTATCTAGGCCTGATATAATGCTTAGCGTTTGCATGTGTGTCTGATTCCAAGCGACACCAAAGGAATCGCATCACATAGCAGTGAAGCGAATTCTTTGATATTTCGCTCACACCCCACCACTAGATTTATGGTATCCAAAGGGCTCATAGTTTGATATAGTTGGATTCTCATATGCTGATTATGCTGGTGGCAAGCTTGATCGCAAGTCCACATCAGACACATGTCATCTTCTTGGACGATCTCTTGTCTATTGGTCTTCAAATAAGCAGAACTATGTATCACTCTCCACTGCTGAATATGAATACATTGTTGTTGGATGCTGCTGCGCTCAGCTTCTCTGGATGAAGCAAACTCTCAAGGACTATGGCATCAACACGAAGCATGTGCCACTCTACTACGACAATGAGAGCGCCGTCAAGATTTCTCACAATCGAGTTCGGGACTCAAAGACAAAGCACATTCAAATTCGTCATCATTTCCTCAGGGATCATGTGTTGAAGGAAGACATTGATATCATTCACGCCAACACTGAAGAGCAATTGGCAGATATCTTCACAAATCCCTTGGATGATAAAAGGTTTTGCAAGCTGCGGTGTGAGATAAATACCTTATAATCCTCAAATGTCCTGTGAATGGACATACATCCTAACGCTTATGCTTGTTAATGACTTAGATGTGTAACACACGAAGTAACGTATATCTTCAATTCATGAAGACTTACCCTCTAAGTGTGAATACATTAATGTGGAATTTGACTTCGGAGCGCCACAATAATTGGGCGCCGTGTCTGGGTCTAATACTTCCTATACGGTGGGTAACGCCACCACCAAACTTTCTCGAAGATTTTTATTTGGCGTCATGATTGCATTATCTTCATATTTGGTATGTCTTAAACATTGATTTGACTTGAAAACTTGTCTTCGCAATGTTGATATATATATATAGGGTGGGTCTATTCTCATAACACCCCTTAAGAGCTTATTCTCATAACACTAGCTTATTCTGCTAACACCGGCCACCGCCGACGCTACGAACTAATAACACCGCACCTCCCCAGTCCCCACCTTATCCTCTCATCACCACCCACCTCTCTCTCCCGTCCCTGTGCTCCTCCCACCACTCCCCACGATCTCCCCTTCCCAGCCTCGCCGCTCCATCTTCCTCCCAGGGCCGCCGCCCGACCTCCCGTCGCACGACCACCCCGACCACTTCCTACCGCGCGGTGGTGCCCCACCCCATACCACCTCCCACCCCGTTGTGGTGCTCCCACCCCGACCCCCACCACGCGACGGCGTGCCCACCCCCGACCACCTCCCACCACGCGGCAGTGCGCCCGCCCCGTCCACCTCCCACCCCGCGGCGTTGCAGCTCACCACCGGTGCCCCGTTGCGCACCTATCCGCCTCCAGGGGCTGAGGAGGAGACCAGTCAGCCTCTATCTCTCCTCTCCGGTGAGGCCTCCGATGAGCATCTTCTCCTCGGATCCAATTTCTACCCCGCAATCTCTTCTTTTGGACTGATTTGTTTCAACAACGCCGTCTCCCCCCTCTGCAATCCGGCGACCGTCGCCGTTCAGCTCTGCGGCATGCGTGATGTGGTTCAGTGCTGGTGCTGGTGCATGGGGCTCCCCAGCTTCTTCTCCCCGCCGACGAACAGCCAACCACGCCAGCATTTGAGGTTGTTGCAGTTCACTTTTTTATTTTTGGAGGAAAATCACTGCACTGCAGTTTGCTATTCACGTCGATGAGATTTGCATTTTTTGTGTTCTACTGAAGACAAATAAAGGTGCAAATACAGTCCACTGTACTTTTGCTATTGAGGTTCATTTTACTCTTTTTTTGCAGAAAAGATAGGTGATGCGGTACGCCGACATCCTCCCACGACAAATTTGTTTGCAGCTCACTTACGTGTGTCGCGGCGCGTAGGTACGGGAGCAGAGCAGCTGATGGCGGTGCTGCAAGGAGGGTTGTTGACGCCATCGCTGGTGGCCTCTGCTGGCTCTGTATCATTGTTGCTTCCCCTGACCATAGGTTGCCTCCGTCCCATGACCAAGTGCTGTTTCCCCCCGGCAGTTTTGTTTTTTCTATTGAATATTATCGTTGTAGTTAACTTTGTGCTCGGTGTAATTCGCCTGCGAGTCCATGGGCTATAGAGCCTTTTTGTTTTATTATTGTTTGCAGTTCTCTAGATGTGTGTTGCAGTGCACTGTATAAATGTTTTGTATAAACATCTTTGAAGTTCACTAAGCTTTGTCACTCCGGCAGTGAGCGCACGTGCAGTACACTCTGGCGATGTTGGGATTGCATCCTGGGTTTGGCAAAAAAACGTGGTTTGCCACTAGACATGCTATGGTCCAGTTTGGCTAGGTGCCCCGCGCGGCTCACACACTGTTTTTCATAGGATGGAGTTCACTGTGTATAGCATTGTTGGTCACTATGTGTGAAAAAAGGATTAAAGATGTGAGTGTGGCTGTATCAAAATAATGAATGGATATGTATGTTTTGAAGCTCACTTTGTTCTCTCACGAAGTTCGCCATAAAACTCCTTTGTGGTTCACTTGGTGATCCAAAACAAAAACACATCGAAAGCAGCTCACTTCTCATGACATGTTGTTTACTTGCTCAGTCCATGCGGTCCACTCGCTTGGTCAACACGCGTAAAAAATTAATAAGTATGAAAAAAGACAACAAGAACTTGTGAGGTTCACTTTGGGTAGTGTTACGGTTCACTTTCGGAAGTGTTGTGGTCCACTCTCGTTCACGAAAAACATTAAACAAAAGACAATAAAAAATCGGCTGAGAAATTTTACGTCCGACAAAAGAAATCATGAAGTTCACTTGCCCGTCTGCTGCAGTGCGGTTAGCAGTGCGGTTTTATGTCGGATGAAGTTCAATCGTCGATTTGTATGTCGCGAAAAACAGAGTGTCTACATTTCGGTAATTTCAAAACTGCTCTCAAACCGTAAGGAATTAGATAGAGTATTCTATATGAAAAAGTTGCACCTCGTCGATATCTTTCCGTCGGTGTATCATTTGAATCATTACGGCGAGTGGTTTGAACAAATTTACCAAAATACGTTCTATGTCACTCAACGGCAGCCGCACCATTTTTAAAATTAAATTAAAACCGTAATGAATCTCAAAAACATTTCAACATATGAAAGTTGCGCCTCGTCCATATATTTTCAACGTTATATTACACGCCTTGTTTCGACAAACGGTTAGAAAACTGGAGTGAAAACATAACCGAAAATTTGAAAAAATCTGAAAAACAGAATTCCGCGATTTAGTAAATTTGAAACTGCTTTTAAACCGTAACGAATTAGACAAAAAATTATATATCAAAAAGATGCCTGTCGACGATATCTTTCCAACGGTGTATCATATGCTTCATTCCGACGAGCGGTTTAGAACAAAACGCTAGCTGCCGTTATTCGTCGGCCGCACCGTTTTCAAAACTGCTCTTAAACCGTGCAGAATCTCGAAAAGTGTTCAACATGACGAAGTAGCGCATAATCCATACATTTTTAAAGGTATATTACACGCATTGTTCCGACAAACGGTTAAAAAACTAGAGCAAAAAAGGTACCGAAAAAACAACACGTACAGTTTTTTCAACATAAAGTTCGCTGGTCTCTGTGTTGCAGTAAGATAGCAGTGCCCTCGTGTTATTCGTGCAGTGCGGAAGTGTTATGAGAATATTATTCTCATAATATTATGAGAATAGACCGGCGTGCTTTGTGTTACCGCATAGGAAATCTATGCGCACTGCTTTCTTCTACTGTTCTGAACCTCGGAGAGGGGCAGTAGCAAACTACTTCACGGAGCAGCGTTTATGGCTAGTTTGATCGATTTCTATTTTTTTATTTGTGTGTGCGCTGATTTATTATGTGATTAAACACGCAATTCTGTGAGAAAACGATGGAAATTGATGGATTTGGCTGATCGGTCTCTGTTCTTCCGGACGGGCAGGAGCTTCGCCTCGTGCTGGCGGGGTTGATATTCGATTTATAGCCGTGATCCTAGTGTGTTACTAAGTTCGCGTTCATGTTTGTGTTATTCCGCGACAGATTAATTTGCTAATAGGATTGAATTTCTTTGATAATTGGTCGAGTTTCTCTCTGTTCTAGCGCAAAAACGCAAGGTCTTTGTCCTCTCTGTTCTAGCGCACACAGACTGCAATTTTTCTGTTAATTTCGGCAATTACGTGTTGCCTTACACCAATCTGTATGAATTGCAGCGGATTAAGTTGTTAATTTTGAAGAATTTAACTTTGTCGATGCCTTTTGTGTTCGAGCGGGCGCCACGGGTTTGGTCGTTACTCAAGATGTTTTTTCAGTTTTTGCGCATTATATAGTTTTTAGAACTGCATTACAGTCTGTGTTTTTCGTCTGCGGATCGTGGAAGGGGGGGGGACTAGTTTAATTAGTTTTTTGCTTGGTCAAGTGCGGTGAACTGCAGTAATATGCAATGCGGGTTGCACCTTGTCATGTTACCGCACTGAATTATTTGTCGTTTTACTTTTTTTTTGGGGTTGTCTCTGTACATATATATATGGTTGGGTCAATTGGCTCCCCTCCCACCTTATCCCTGGCGGCTCCCCTCCTACCTTATCCTTGGCGGCGAACATTGTCTCCTGTTTTTGCCACCCCTCCTTGATCTGTCTTCTTCCCAACGAGACCCTACGTCTGGCAATGGATTGCGCGTGTGGCTGCCTGGCAAGGATGGAGCTCATGCTGGAGACCTGCGTTTTTTCTGAAGGGTTGGTTCTGAACCAGAGGCAGCGGCACAGCGCGCTCTGTTCCCTGCTTTATTCTATAGGTATTGGATTTCGGGATCCATTCATCCATCAGATGACTGATGATGATGTCAATGATTCATGGGTATGTATTTCTCGCATAGTCTTTTTCATGTGTTATGTGTAGTTAACACTATCTGAATATTTGTAGTAGTATTAGTTTCTGAAGAAACATTTTTGACTAAGTATAAGTGAACTGCTTTGACATAGAGTTTTATTATGAATATTGTAGGAGCAGCAGCAATTTGGTCTAGTCAATATTATTATATGATGACATCAATATTTATTATGAAGATTGTAGCAGCAATTTAGTTTCTGAAGATTGTAACCTTATTCTTATTTGTTCTTATTTTTTTGTTCTTGTTCATTTGCTTGCAGAAATTCCCTTCTGGTCTAGTCAGGGTAACAGAAAGTTATGTTAATTTGGTCTTGGTTAGCAAGAATGGATATCATGATGTTGATGTTATGTATTCTGTTGGCTCTGATGATTGTTTAGTTCTCAAAGATGGCTGGAAGGAATTGGTGGAGGAAGCTGGTCTTCAGGCTGGGGATGTTGTCATGGCTATGTTTTATGGGCATGCAAAGTGTTTGGAAATCAAGTTAAATTTGCTTTAGATCAGTCTTGCTTGAGCAGCAGCAGCATGAGACAATTTGTTGTAATAATTTGACATTTTTGTGTGGCTTCTAGTTTATTTTCTAGAAGAAATCTGAGTATCAGTGAACTGCTTTTCACAGATAGTTTTTTATATGCATCCTATTAGCAGCAGCAGTTGAAGCAATATACAGACTGGAAACACCCACTGAACTTTTTTTTTCTGTAACCCACATATGGAACTATAGTGCTTAATAAAAGAGGACTACATCAACCATTATAGTAGTAGCAATTTTGTGAAGAAAACTCTCTGTGAACTGCTTTCATAGAGAGTTTTTATGTGTATCCTAGCTGCAGCAGCAGTTGAAGCAATATACATACGGAAAGCACCCACTAAGAACTGCAAATTGTTGATAGATACAAACCAAGGTTCTGTGCTCATAATAAACAAAGTACATCATCAAGCAAACTAAAGTGACATAAGCAGACATTGTGCCAAAGCAAATTACAACGAAAGCAAACTAATCGACATAAGCAGAAGGAAACAAATTGAGCAATTGTGACAGGAATCCTTGGCTATCAGTATCTGGCCTGCTTCATCAGTTCCACCCGTGGCAGGTGGAGGTGGAAGTTGATCCCCCCTGCCCGCCACCCTCCAGGATGACCTCGGGCGCTTCCTTGTCTTCTCTTTTATAGAGCGGGTGAGGCCATTCTGCACTGTGGTGATGCGGTTCCATATCTCGAACGCAGTGTAGGCGTCCTTGGCAGCATACTCAATGTGCCTCCTGCTGAGAATCCAATTCCACTAGCGGTGGTCTTGATCTGTCATCTTTTTCTTCATGTCTGCGTATTCGTCGTCGATGATGGCAGCAGATACATCGCCAAGTGAGTCCAGTGTCTTCGTTGCTTCAGGCACCCTCCAGTTCGCCTGAATGTCGACGAAGTTGGGGATGTTGAGGTTGCAGCGTGAAAGCTTCTCCTTGTATTGGTCGATGCAGAAACCAGCGAACTCGTACCTAAGCGAAGTGAACCACAAGTTATTCTTTTGGGAACTGCATAGAGACGACATATAGAACTGATACAGATGACAAGGAGAGACCCATCGGCCTGCAACTATATTTTACTCAGCAGAAAGAATGGCTTACTTTGGGTCGCCGAGGAACTTTTCAAAGGCGATGCACCTCTCGCCCATTGTAGCGCATACTTGGAAAAGCAGCACTAGGTGATATTTGCCGATGGAGAGTTGAATCACGGCGGCGTACCTCATGTCAGGTGTGTACTCGAGGTCGATGCCGATGATCTTCTCGCGGTACACCCGGAGAACTTCCTTGTACTCGTCGACGTATGTCGCCACGGCGTCCACGTCGTTGGTGTAGACCACCTTGAGCTTGGTCTTTCCGTGCGCCAGGACATCGTCATAGACCTTGGTGAACGACATGGCCGGAAGGAGGAGGAACAGGAGGAGGAAGCGCAGTGTTGTGTGTTTCTGCGAATGATCAGGGTGATGGAGTGCGGAATTTAAAGGGGAGCGGCAGCAACTTCTGCCGAGCGCATGATCTCGTCCTCCAACCGGCATGGCGATCGTGTGTTCGTGATGATCGTGGCCTTCGCGCGTTTTCCAACCGACTGGATAGAGGAGCAGGCGCGCGGTGCTTCGGGCGATCGTGGGCGCCTATATTTCGGGCAGGCGAACCGCTTTGTTTTTTGTAACCGAACTGCATCGTGTTATAACCGAGCCGTTTTTTATTTTTGTCTATGACCTGTGGGCCTGTGGGCCTTTTATTCATTAAGCATCTCTTTTCTTCTATGTTTCTTGCAGTCCCCTTCTCATTCCTCTCCCCCGCACAAAAATCCCCTCGTCTCGTGCTCTCGTGTTGGAGAGCGATGACGCCCGCAGCCGCCGCCGTCCGTAGGGGCGCTCTCGTGGTGGAGAGCGACGACGCCCGCAGCCGCCGCCGTCCGTAGGGGCGCATCCTCCGCCGTCGCCGTCCGCAGCCGCCTCCATCGGCCATCACATCATCTCACGGTGAGCCCCAAATCACCATAGTCCGTTCCAGACCTGGTTCTAGGGTTATTTTTGGAGCTAGCATCCTTTTCTTAACTTCGTTTTGTATGCTTGAATTGCAACGCCCTATGGATTGAAAGTTTTTCTCTGCCTGTTTTTGGGTTGTTGTCTAGGGTTTAATTATTATCGCTTTCTGATTGCAGATACAACATGGTTTCTTCCTCTCCAATTGGTGCCTCACTAGTCAGTATGGCTCCCCCATCTGGTAATACATCAAAGTGCACTGCATTTTTTATATGCGGTCAATTGCTTGTTGAACGAAATAGTGCACTGCATCGTAGATTCCCTTACCAAGGCCCATTTTCAGACATGTGGCAAATTGATATGAACTGCCTCAAGTTAATTGTTTTTATTTTTTTCGGAATTACATTAAGTTTCTTTGTTATGTTTAATTGTTAAACATAAACTGCTAAGATAGCACTGCATTTGTACATTGCTTTGTATTTTTTTGTCTATCCACAATGCGGTTGCCAAATTGATATGAGCTGCATTAAGTTTTAGTTTTTCCCTCTCACAGAACTGCATGAATTTGTTTTGTTTTGTATATCTAAGCGCACTTCATTTTATATGTGGTCAATTGCTTACTGAACGAATTAGTGCACTGCATCATATATCCCTTTACCAAGGTCCATTTTCAGACACGCGGCAAAATTGATATTCAAGTGACATGAACTGCATTAAGTTTTCTGTTATGTTTTTAATTGTTAAACTAAACTGCTGAAGAGAGCACTGCATTTCTAGATTGCGTTGCCAAGTTGATATGAGCTGCATTAAGTTTAGGTCTCCCTCTCACACACATATTTTCTTATGTTTTTCTTACCTACAGTTTTATGTCCTGGTGGGTCCGGGGGTGGTGGTGTTAACTATTTGATTACACGTTATTTCACAGTCGATGTTGTCGGTGGAGGGACATCTGATCAGGGCAGCATTCTACGTGAATTGAGTGAAACCTAGTCGCAATCTATTGATGGCACAGAACCAGTTACACAGGATTGGATGGTCCCTGATCAGATTGCAGCTGATGTTGAGAGGAAAAGGCAGAAAGCGATTGCGCTCGGTAAGAGTTTCGAGAAGGCTCATAAGGCGAAGAAAGTAAAGTTTGATGAGGGTAAGGAGATAGGAAGGAGGATTGCAGATTCAAAGAAGTCTGCTAAATTTGCCCCCGCAAAGAATCCTGTGAAGAGAAAACTCAACACTGTTGCAGAGCAAGGTTTAAGTTCTCCACGGCGGTGCCCGCGTGTTGATTACTCAAAGAGGCCTAATTATGCTGAGGTTGATGTGGATGGGTTTCAAGGAAAGAGGAGACGCGCGGACGATTACTCGGGTGTTGATTCTGAGCGTCCATCTAAGCTGGCGCGGGAAAATGCAGCTGGAGAAGCGCTGGACAGTGATTCTGATGAGGAGGATGTTGATGTTAGTAAGGTCTACGTTGTTTATTTATTTTTTTCTTCTGTTTTTTAAGTTGTTTCACATGAGTTGCTGATGTGAACTGCATTTTTATTCTTTTTTTGTAGATTGCTAAGAGTACCAAGAGGAAGAGGTCTGAAGATGATGTTGCACATGAATGGCGTTTTAAGAAGACTGTTTCGCTGTCCATTCCAAACGTATGCAAAGTTGTTTCCTTGTTGGATGAGCCGCACAGAACTTTGGTGCGGCAATCAGGTTTTGGCATTGTTTTCGACCTGAAAGTACAAAATAATATTTCTCGTGTTCTCATGTGCAAGCTGATGGGAAAGATCGACCCTGATACGATGAGATTGGACCGCGGGTCAAACAAGGTTTTGGAAATCAATCGTGAGGCTGTCCATCACATCTTTGATTTCCCTATGGGTTCTCACACTGCTCCCAGGCCTCCTGTCAGCGGCCATGATGATTCGCTGGCTAATCTAAAGGATGAACTTGGTTTCAACCGTTCTCGTAGTATAGATGTGAAGGACCTGCTTAGTTTACTTCGCACGCTGGCTGCGGACCGTGCGAAGGTTAATAAGATTGTGAAGGGTTTTTTTCTCATTGTTTTCCAGAGCTTGCTTTGCCCCAGCCCTGCAACTCTGTTGTCCAGGGTAGCTGCTATGGTTGAAAACTTGGATTTTGCATCTATGGCTAGCATGGACTTTTGTCAGCTTGTTGTCGACGAGCTGCAGGCCACTGTGTACAAGTGGAATTCTGAAGGGAGCAAGCAGAACTGCGCTGAGGGTTGCACCATCGTGCCCCTGTTCATGTACCTCGATTCGTTGAATCTTCGCACTGTATCGGTTATGCATACACGCACGCCACGTGCTGCAATACTGTCCCATGAGCAGTTGAAGAAGATTCACAACGCCGACATTATTGTCAAGGGAAAGATACACCTGGACACTTACAAGTTTGGCAAGCTGACGGTCAGTGCATAGCCAGCCTTTGTGTTTGTTTTATTCCTTTTTTTCGCCATGCTAAATGTGAACCTCTTTTGTACTATATTTGTGAACTTCATCTCTTTTTGTTAATTTGTTCAGTGGAGGGCGGAAGGGGACATTGTGTACAAACGGACTGCAGTTGCCGAAGTGCATGAAATGTTTTGTGAGCCTCTTGCTAGGGCAGCTCCAATTCAACGGGTTCATGGTTTTGCTAGGGCGGCTGCTGGAGGTTTTTCTGGCGAGTCTTCTGCTAACGGCAATAAATTTGTTCAGGTCGATGATCTTCTCGACAGGGTCATCAATTTAACTTCTGATTTCCCAACATCTGGTTCCAGGATGAGGAATATTGCTGGATTGTTTCCTGAAGGCAAAGGCCCTTCTGAAGCAGAAATCGAGGCCGCTCATAAGTTTGACCGTGGGCAGCTTGAATTCCTTAAGCAAACAGTTACAAATATCAGGTCTTCATTCGTTCAGTTTAAGCAGTCTTAGGATGACAAGTGTGCTAGGTATGAGCAGGAAGCTGAGGCAATTGTGAAGGAAATGAACAGGCGTGAAGATGTTGTCCAGCCTTCTTTGCCTGACAGCGCAGCTGTGGATGTACGTCTTTTTTTCATATGTGAACAGTTTTTTTACCCATTTTGTTATTGATTTTTCTGTGTGTTGTGGCATTGACTATTTGTTTTCGCATCCTTTTTCTCTTTTCGCAGTGTGGAGGAGAATCTTCTAATGCTAACGCTTGCCGTGATGATGACCACGACGACCACTACGGTGTTGATTCTGATTATTTGTTTGATAGGCCATTGTCCCCTATTGACGAAGCTGCCAAAGACAATCCTCTTGACGAAGGCGTCATCGACAAGGTTTGATTTCTTCCTATTTTTTTACAGGGGATTTCATTGTTTAATTTTTTGTAGTGTCCAAAACAAAACAATCATATTTGCACCAGCAGTGGCAGCGAACTGCAGTTTTAACTTTTTTGTATTGTGCACCAATAGTGGTAGTGCACTTCAGTTGTTGTTTAGAGAAGAAGCAGCATTTTTAGCAGTGAACTGCATGATCTGGTGTTGGCCTTTGTTGTAGAACTGCATTTTCGATAATAGTTTTATTTATGTTTTTGTTTTTTAGGACGGCGAATCAAACGTCGGAATACATGGGAAGGAGGCAGAGGGTGACGCTGACAAGGACGACGAGGCTGACAAGTCTAAAGAGATGGATGGCGACGCTTCTCTGGTGAGTATAGAGAATTTGCATTTTGTATTTTATTTTTATTTTTCATGCGAGGTTCATGGTCCATTTTCTTAGTGAACTGCATTCTCTCTTTTGTGTAATGTGTTTTATTTTTTAACTCATCAAAACTGCGGATTAAATGTTGAAATCCAAGCGGAGCGCACCATAGAGGATGATACTGTAGAAGGGAGAGAAGGGGAGGAGCCTAATGAGGAGGTCGATAAGGCAGAAGGTAGAGAAGGAGGGGAGTGTTCTGTTGAGGCTGATAAGGCACAAGAGAGAGAAGGAAGGGAGAATATTGTGGATGGTGATAAGCATTAAGAGAGAGAAGGAGCTCCTTGTGTTACAGTTGAAATGGCAGAAGAGAGAGAAGGATCTCCTAGAGTCGGATTTGATGCTGCAGGGACATCCGCTGGCATTGATGGTGTTGTTGGGCCTAGTGTTTTGTTGCTTGGCGATGAGGTGCCATTGCAAACACCATAAGAAGTGAACCACATCTCCTTTTTATTTTTATTTTTCCAACTTTTTTTTCACTCTGAGAATCGCATGAGTTACTGTTGACTTTTTCATGTTACACAATTTTTTTGGGAGAGTGTTTTTCATTAACACGTTTTGGGACTGTAGTGGCTAGCCAAGTGCACTGCATTCTTCTATTTTTTTTTTTTAAAAAATCCTTTTTTTGTTAACACATCCGGACTCCAGAGTAGAGGTTAGTGTACTGCACTAGTTTGTTTTTCTAATTCATATTACTTAATGCGTCTGAACCACTTGATTATGTCTAGTAAACTATGTGCTTTATTTTTTTTCTAACTATTGTTTTTTGTAAATGTATTTGGACGGACGAGTCGAATGTAGTGAACTGCATTTTTATTCACAAAATGTGTACGTTTTGTTTTTCCAGCCATCATGCGAACCGAATGAACTGCTCTGCCAGTTTTTTTGTACATGTGAACTCCATGCATTTTTTGAACTGAAGAACCAAATGAAATTACAGGGCAAAAATTGAAGTGCACGCACTGCATTCATTTTTCACTTTTGCTCGATATTGTTTTTTTGCTGCAAGGGTAGCATAGTGAGGAGTCAGAACCCCCTGTACGAGTATGCATAATAAGAGAAAAAGAACATCAACAAGAAGAGAAGCGAACTGCGCGAACAGGCACGTCGCACTGCCCCAACATCAGCAAAAATTTTCCCCAAGTGGCACTGGTTTAACGCCTCAGTATCACCCCACTACCAGACTGTGGCTCACCTGAGAATACATGCCTAACATCGCGGTACGCACAAGAGAGCAGACGATGCATTTTTCTTGACTCCCGTGGACCGCATGGTGTGCACCTGCGGGCTGCATCACGCGAGACGGTGGACGGGCGGCGATTGACATGGCCGTGCTTGCAGGTGGTCGGGCGCGAGGTTGGACGGCCTTGGGATGCAGGAAGAGGCGCCGATGCAGGGTAGCTGTAATGCCCAAGATGGGACTATACCTCCTACGTGTCGAGGCACGACTTAAAAGTATAAGCCCATTCTGGAATGATCTCAAGTTCGATATCTTTGCACGACTCATGTAAAAGATAGGGAGATAGTTGGCTTACACTCGCCACGTCACACAATTCATTAACATAAGCAAATCATCATCCAAATAACATCACAACCCGACTACAGGTGAAGATCCAAATGAAAGATACCAAATACATAAGGCCACAGGTTCGAATCGCCCCTAGTAGAAACCACTACTGATCATCGGGATAGTGCACATAGTATCTGCTACGTTCTTCATCGTACTCCCAGTACAGCTCTGTGGCGTCACCTGAGTAGTTCACCATAGTACCTGCATCTGGTGTGGTGTAGAATCAGTGAGCCACGGAGGACTCAGCAATCCCGTTCCCGGGTAGCAAAACTATCTAAGCCTTGGGTGTGGAACAAGGCTGAAGAAAGATAAAAGGTTGAAGCTGCACTAGCACTAGCTTACGTGTTAAGAGTGAGAAGAGAAGTTCCACGAGCATCAAAGTGATCATGAAGTGATCCTATCTAAGCACATCAATCATAACCCCACCGTGTTCACTTCCCGAACCCCTTTCGGAAAATGACCGTCACGGTTACTCACGCTGGTAGTGTGTTCTGAACATGGTGTCAAGTTATCTACAACCGGATATTAACAAATTCCCATCCGCCACATAACCGCGGGCACGGCTTTCGAAAGTTCAAAACCCTGGAGGGGTGTTCCAACTTGGCCCATTACAAGCCCACGATCCGCGGAGTCGCAACTCCAAGGTGGGAAGGCCCGAGTATTCTCTGAATCCCGTGCTCAAGATACTCCGACTAAGGTAAGACTAATCCAGCAAATCCTCCCGGCGTGCCGACACCCTGACAGTAGCCGCACGTATCTAGTCTCAGGCCACGACCGGATGGGTGAAGCTACGGGTTTTTACCAGCCCTCGGGTTTCCCCAAGGTGGCCCCGCAGGCTCCCCATTTCGGACCAACACTCATGTGGAGCACTGGCCTGGGGTTGTTGATTAAGAAGAGGGTTTATAACTCCCTATGCAAGTTTTAGTTATTTAGGCAAATGGAGTACCAATGTTGGGACTTGCTGGAAAACACTTAGCGCTAAGCGGTTTATCGAGGGGGTCCCATAACCCCAACCGTGTGAGGAACGCAAAATCAAGGAACATAACACCGGTTTATACGGTTCCTAGGGCGGCATGAGTGGAACAAATCACCAAGCAAGAGGCTTAGCTTTCCACCCATTACCTATATATAGATGATTTAGTTTGACATATTATATAGTGTGATATCCCAACAAAACTTCAACATGAAGCAAGAATCTTCGAATCTTCTCCTACAACTAGCAATGCTATAAGAGGGGCTGAGCGAAGCCTACGTAGCCAATCAAGGGTTTGCATAGGTTGGGTGGTTAGACAGATTCATGCTTACAATAGGAGGCTGACAAACAAACATGGGCATCGAGGCAATAAGCTAAAGAGCGAGACTTCTAGCAATAGGCAAAGATAGTAATGATATCTGGGTCAGGTCATCTTGCATGTCGAGTCGTCGATGGGATCGTAAGACGGCTTCTCGTTCTCACCCTCGGTAGTAACCCCGTTCTCGTACTCGGTCTCGGCTTCCGGCTCTACTCAACACAAGAACACACGAGGCACGAAATCAAACCAGGTGCAATGCACAATCTATAGGATGCATGTATGATGCACTTAGGATGCACCACAGATGCACTTAGGATGCATAACATGTCAAAGTAGGAAGCACACCAGAACAACACAAGAACAAAACAATATGCTCAATCAAGTAGGAAGCAAGACAAGTCTATTTAGGATGCAAAACATGGCAAGGTAGGAAGCACAGAGAAACAACATAAGAACAACAAGTTTAACTGAGGCCGGAAACTACTTAAGACAAATCTGGTAAGTCCTCATATGCATAGTTTGAAATTAGTCAAGATCTGAACAAACCTTAAGTTAAAGTTGTTAAACAGCAAGTTAACATGCACCATGATAATCTACACGAAATTCTAGTCAAGTTTCATATAAAGTTTGTTTAGAACGGAGCTACGGTCTAGAAGATATGATCAAAACAAGATAAGCATGGCAACGGTGCAAGATGCACCCAAACATCAAGCAAACATACTCCAAACATGTTAACAAGATGATATTATGATTCTACATGCAAAATCACACAAGTTTCATGTAGGGCATGCTCAAAACGGAGCAAAGGATCAAAACATACACTCGAAACAAGAAACAATGCAAAACTGAAATTAACAACCACATAGCAACTTGGAAGCAAGATATATATACTCTACAGCACTCAAACATGGTGACAAGAAGCATGGACGTGAAGTAGACATATCCTACAGCAAACAACTCCATTGGAGCAACTCCATAGGAGGCATGGATCAATAGCAACAAGCTACAACATTTTGATCATGACGTTAAAAACCTGACAGTAATATTTTATATCAACTTGGGAGCAAGAATTAAATAAGCTACAGCAACCCAAATGAGCAAGTGAGGACATGGATGGATTGACAACAACATATACAACAAGGAATGATCAATGGCCACCCCAAAACTAACATGGATTTGCCTAGGACAACAAGCAAACATAGCATCAGGATATGACAGATTCCAGACATAGTGAAATTTCACTAAGTGTTAAAACAGTTAAGTGGGCAAGGCATGTTTGCAAGCATGTTTAAGTCATCTTAAAGCATAAGATGGCAAATGGTTTGCACCACAGCAAAGAACACATGATGGGGAATCTAAAACATATGAGCATGCGACATGGGGACAAACACATCAATAGCAACGAGCTCCTCAACTAGGCATCTCGTAACAAGTTACAAAACCTAACAGCCACATGCACTTTTGCAACAGGGATAAACATGGCAATATGAACTCTAACATGCATGCTATAGCAACATTTTGACATATCATTTGCTTCATTTGGATAAACGTGCACCAAGTTATCACATCTCAAACATGGCATGAAAATAGCAAGTAGCAGCAGTTTATATCAAGTAGCACTCTTGTCATGATGATTAAGACATCTAGATGGACTCAGACAAACATGACACAATGGAACAAAACGTAGTACACATCACCACGGTCATTTTGACATATCATATGCACAAATCGGACATACACACAAAAAGTTATCGCCATCACAAGAAGCCATCAGACAACAAAATTCAAAAAGGACTTAGAGCAAAAATCAACCTCAGATCTGGCCAACGCGGGTCGCGGGCGGAGTGGGTCGCGGCCGAAGCGGGTTGCGGGCGAACGGGCGCCGGGACCCGTTAGGGTTTCGAACCCACAGGCGCAGATCGGGAGCGGACGAGATTGGGAGGCCCAGCGCGGAGCGCCCGATGTGGTGGCCGGAGGTGCCGAGCACCGGCGGCGGGAAGGAGTGCGGGGCCGGGGCGGCCGGAGGTGCCATATGCGGCGGCAGCGCGAGCTCCCCGATGCGGCGGCGATGCAGGACGGGTTGCGGCGAGGTCGCTCCTGCGGGGCGAGGCCGCTCCGGCGAGCTGGGTGGCTAGCTCGAGGCGGTGGCGGGATCTCCACGGGCGGCGCGGCGGCCACCGGAGGCGGATGGGAGACGGCGCGGGAGGCGCGGCGAGTCGGACCGGGGGGCGGCCCGGGGTGGGCCGGAAGCGGGCCGCGGCGGGCCCTGGCGGCGCGGGCGGGGGGAAGAGCCCCGGTGGGACACGTGTCGCCATGCGAGTGGTCAGGCGGTAACGGGCGGATGCGTCCGGCTCGGACCGGACGTGTCCGGCGGCGGTGGAGGGAAGATAGCTAGGGTTTTGGACAAAAAATGCCATGGGGGACGTTTTTATAGGCACAAGGAGCTAGGAGAGTCCAAATGGGGAGCGGTTTTCGGCCACGCGATCACAATTCGACGACCGAGATGATGGGAAGGGTTGTGCTGGGTTGGTGGGCTGTTGTGGAGGGGGTCTTGGTCCTCAAATAAGAGGTTCTTTTAGCCCACTAGGTTAACCGTTGGAGTACCAAACGAACTCCAAACGCGACGAAACTTGATAGGCGACCTACACGTACCAAAACAATATTGCACGACAAGTCTCACGTCATTCCGGAAACGTTACACGGCCACACACGAAAGATGGACTCGGGGATGCCACGGGCACGTGTGAGAGCATCGGAACTCGAAACGGACAACGGGAAGAGACGAGTGGAACCAGATGCAAGTGAAAACACAAATGCAATGCAATGCACATGACAACATGACATGGATGAAATGCACACACGCACACGACAAAATGACCAAACCCGAAATGAAAGAAGAAGCCGGAAAGGAAATGATGAAGCCAAAGTTTATATATTGCCATATAGGGAAAGTGTTACATCTGGGGCATTACAAACTCTCCTCTACTACGAAAAGATCTCCTCCCGAGATCTAGGACTAGAAGAAGGAAGGGTACTCGGAACGAAGGTGATCTTCTCGTTCCCACGTAGCTTCTCGGTCGGTATGATGTGACCACTTAACTTTCAAGAACTTGATTGACTTGTTGCGGGTCTTGCGCTCGGTTTCTTCGAGAATAGCAATGGGGTCCTCTCGGTAAGACAAGTCTTGTTGAACATCAATCTCCTAAAACGAAATGGTGCGTTCAGGTGTCTTGAAGCACTTGTGGAGTTGAGACACGTGAAACACATCATGAACATTAGCGAAGTTAGAAGGGAGCTCTAGTTGATAGGCTAGATCACCTCTTTTGCCAAGGATCTTGAAAGGCCCCACGTATCTAGGAGCTAGCTTTCCTTTGATACCAAATCTTTGGGTGCCTTTCATAGGAGAAACACGGAGATAGACATGATCACCAATGTTGAAAGCCAAATCACGATGCTTGCCGTCATAGTAGATCTTATGACGCGACTGAGAAGCCTTGAGATTCTCATGTATGACTTTGCACATATCTTCGGCTTCTGAGATCAAGTCATTGCCAAGAAGTTGACGTTCACCAGTCTCAGACCAGTTGAGAGGGGTACGGCACTTTTTGCCATTGAGGATTTCAAACGGAGCTTTGCCGGCACTTGCTTGGAAACTGTTGTTGTAAGAGAACTCGGCAAACGGAAGGCAATCTTCCCACTTCATGCCAAAAGAGATGACACAAGCTCTAAGCATGTCTTCGAGGATCTGGTTCACCCTTTCCACTTGACCACTAGTCTGAGGGTGAAACACAGTGCTGAAACGGATCTTAGTGCCCATGGCAGACTGAAAGGAGTCCCAGAATTTGGATGTGAACAAACTTCCACGGTCTGAGGAGATAACTTCAGGAATGCCATGTAAGGACACAATTCTGGAAGTGTACAACTCTGCCAGTTGAGCTGCATTGATGGATTCTTTGACTGGAAGGAAGTGAGCTACTTTGGTGAGCTTGTCGATGACAACAAAGATAGAAGCATTCCCCTTCTTGGACTTGGGAAAACCAGTGATGAAATCCATTTCAATATGGTTGAATTTCTACTCGGGAATAGGAAGAGGTTGGAGAAGACCGGCTGGACGTTGATGCTCTGCCTTCACTCTTCTGCAGACATCACATTCATTCACGAATTGGGCAATCTCCCTTCTCATACGTGTCCACCAGTAAGATTGCTTGAGGTCTTGGTACATCTTAGAACTTCCAGGATGAATTGTGAGGAGGGAGTCATGTGCTTCGTTCATTATGAGCTTCCTGAGATCACCCTTGGGAACCACAAGTCTATCCTCAAAGAACAAGGTATCCCTCTCATCAACGCGATAGCACTTGTATTTGGGAGTACCCTTTGCAATACCATGTTTCACTTTCTGCACCATAGCATCACTGAGTTGGGCCTCACGGATTTGATCTTCCAAGGTAGGAGCAACTTGAAGATTTGCAAGAAAGCCTTGCGGAACAACTTGAAGGTTGAGCTTCCTGAATGCTTCAAAAAGCTCAGGCTGGAATGGCTTGATAAGGAGACTGTTGCAATATGCCTTTTTGCTCAAGGCATCTGCAATGACATTGGCCTTGCCAGGTGTGTATTCGATGCTTGGATCATACTCTTGGATCATCTCAACCCAACGAGTCTGGCGAAGGTTCAGGTTCGGCTGTGTGAAGATGTACTTCAAGCTCTTGTGATCGGTGAAGATGTCGACTTTTCTGCCCAACAGAAGGTGTCTCCACGTGATTAAGGCGTGTACCACAGCTGCTAGCTCGAGATCGTGTGTGGGGTAGTTCTTCTCACTTGGCTTCAGTTGCCGAGAGGTGCATGCCACAATTTTCTTGTCCTGCATTACCACACCACCAAGTCCTTGAAGAGAAGCATCACAGAATACTTTGTAGGTCTTGGACTCATCTGGAGGAGTAAGAACCGAAGCAGAGATGAGATTTTCTTTGAGAGTTTTGAATGCCACATCACAATCCGGAGACCAGTTGTACTTGACATTCTTCTGCAGCAAGTTGGAGAGAGGCTTGGCAATCTTGGAGAAGTTCTCAACGAACCTTCTGCAATAGCTAGCAAGACCAAGGAAGCTTCAGAGTTGCTTGACGTTCTGAGGAGGTTCCCAGTTGACAATGGCTTCAACTTTCTCGGGGTTGACCGCAATACCGTTAGCGGAGATGATATGGCCCAGATACAAGACCTTATCGAGCTAGAATTCGCACTTGGAGAACTTGGCATAGAACTTATGTTCACGGAGTCTGTCGAGAACCAGACGGAGGTGCTTTTCGTGATCTTCTTCATTCTTGGAGAATACCAAGATGTCATCCAGATACACAAGCACAAATTCGTTGGTGTAGGGGTTGAATATGTAGTGCATCATTCTTGAGAAGGTGGGTGGAGCATTAGCGAGGCCAAAATACATGACTGTGTATTCATAGGAGCCGTAGCTGGTTCTGAATGCAGTCTCGTGAATATCTTCTTCACAGATACGTATCTGGTGATAACCCATCCGGAGATCGAGCTTTGAGAACACTTTAGCTCCTTTGGGCTGCTCGAACAATTCATTGATGTTGGGGAGCGGATACTTGTTCTTTATTGTCTTCTTGTTCAATGGCCGGTTATCAACGCAAAGGCGCTCCGTGCCATCCTTCTTCTTGACAAATAAGACACCACAGCCCCAAGGAGAAGTGCTAGGCCTGATTAGACCCATAAGCTCTTGCTCATCGAGCTGTCTCTTCAACTCCTTCAACTCTTTAGGGGAGAGCTTGTACGGACGCCGGCATGCTGGCTTAGTACCAGGCTCGAGTTCAATGACGAATTCAACTTGACGATGCAGATGCATGCCTGGAAGCTCTTCAGGGAAAACATCTTCATATTCATTGACCACCGGAATTTGAGAGATGGCATTAATCTTGCTCTTGTCACTGAGAGAGAATAGCCTGATTGTGTTATCTCGAGAGGCGAAGATAATCACGTCTTCGTCAGAATGAGTAATCTTGACTTCCTTATTTGCACAGTCAATGTGAGCATCATGCTGGGAAAGCCAATCCATCCCGAGAATAAGATCAATGTCGGAGTTGCCGAGAACAACCGGAGAAGCCAGAAAGCGTTAATCACCCATGCGAATAGATACATCCCGAGCATATATATATTAGAAGTCATACGTCTCCCCGGAGAAATAACTTTCAACTTTTGAGGTAAGCTTTTGATGTCAACATTATGCTTGGATGCAAACGGTTGAGACAAGAAAGAACATGATGCACCCGAATCAAACAACACTTTTGTAGGGATAGAGTTAACCGGAAGATTACCAATTATCACATCTGAAGAATTCTCTGCTTGAGCTACATTCATCAGATTCACTCTTGCATGCTTGGGATTGTGCTTGACAATAGCAGTGCTGACAGGTGGAGGAGGCGGAAGGCGCCTTGGGTTGGGGCACTTGTTAGCATAATGACCCTTTTGAGTGCACTTGTTGCAAACCACTTCTGAGAGAGGACGGTGATAAGGAGCACTTGACTTGGAAGCTTGAAAATGGTTCTTTGACTGATTGCTTGGGTTGGGTGGGTGGGAGAAACCACGGCCACCAGAATTCTTGTTGTTGTTGTTGGGAGCTCGGATCACTGGAGGAGGTGGAAGCCAAAACTTCTGTTGCTTTGCGACCACTTGAGAAGAAGAGGAGGAGTGAACGGCATCTCTGATCCTCTTTTTGGAAGCTTCCATCTTGAGCTGGGCTGCCTCTTGCTTAAGTGCCATGTTATAGAATTGATCAAACTCAGCTGGCTCGAACAGGGTGAGAGCTAGTTGGAGTTCATCCTTCAGACCACCGCGAAACTAATAGATCTTGCTCTTGGCATCTGGGATGTCTTGCTTGGCATAGCGGGCAAGGTTCTGGAACTTGACATTATATTGATAGACAGTCATTGAGCCTTGCTTCAGGTTGCGGAATTGCTCACGCATACCCTCGATGACACTTGTTGGAATGTGGTGAGAGCGAAAGTCCTTGCAGAAGTCATCCCAAGAGATTACACGTCCCTCTCTGGAATCTTTGTACTGCTGCCACCAATCAGCGGCTTGGTCTTTTAGTTGGAAGGCTGCAAACTTCACATAGTCCTCGGGCCTGACGTTACAGCACTCGAAATGCTTCTTGATATATGTTATCCAGTCTCCAGCATCTAGAGGGTCCACACAGTAACTGAATGCCTTTGGTTGGTTTGCCAAGAACTGGTTGAGCATAGCAAAGTGATGTTGGTTGAACAAACTGCCTTGGCCTTGGTTCCCATGAGCACCCTGATTTGCTTGATTTGCTTGAATGTTCTGCATCATTTGCATAAGCATCCGGGTGTTCTGGTTCGTCGCTTGCATAATTGCTCTCCAGGCCTCAGACGTAGGAGGAAGTGAAGGAGGACGATCAGGAACCTCTTCACCCTCTGGGTTAGCGTTGGGAACCCTTTTAGGAGCCATCCTGAATGAGATGACAACTATTAGCCATTGATTGAGAGAAAATATAAGCTGAATCAACGGCTAGAAATTGCAACATAGTCTTCACAAGAATCATTCGAACAAGATGAACGAATGAAATTCACAGTTTAATAGTAACAACAATCTTCACGAGAAGCCACTTGGGAGAACAAAAGGTAAATAAAAACAACAAGGAGCAGATAGAACAAATACAAGATAGAAGCTTCGTTCGACATATTCGTGCTGAAAGCTTATGGAACGTGTTACGAAAGGGTTTTGCAATCCCCGGATCAGCATAGCCAAGACCCTTTAAGATGCAACTCCCGATCGGAATAATGCCCATAAAACTACTTCACTCAATGTAGAACCCCGAACTCCATATCATGCATTCGTTGAAGAATGCCTACGAACTACTAGATGAACCCACCTATTAATTTCCGAAAGTTTCCAGTTATGCAATCAGGTGTTGGGGATACAGGGGAAGTATCGCGCACTCAACTCTAATCCTACATCCAGTTGTATCCATCCTTCAACACATAACCAGTTATTTCCGGAAACCGTCTACCTCGGACCTTCGAAACGCATCTACTATACAAGCTATGGCAATACTCCCGATCTACCTCCCCTGTACTGGGTGATGTCCGGGTTATCTTTCCACTAACCGCATAGGAGACTTTTCGATGTCGGCCGTCTTAAGTATTCCAGAACTGCTGTGATATATTTGTGACGACAACACCTCTGAGCTCAACTCCCCGGGACACTGCCACAACCCCTAAATGACAGGAGGCATCGAGAACAATGTTCTCGTCACAAAGATATCGGAACAATCCAAACAATACTCGCAAGATTCCTAAAAAAAATTGGTGAATTTTTGAGAGTAGAAGAGGCAGGAGTAATCGTCAGGAGTCCTCACCAGAGTGAAAAGAGATGAGGAGCAAAAGAAATCCTACTCTCCGATATATATATATATAGGACTCAAAACATTTTAAGTGTGTGCCTAGACTCAACCGTCAACGATTCGATCAATCAGTGGGGGCTTCTAGGTCGGAGAAGGCTCTGAATACCAACTTGTAATGCCTAGGATGGGACTATACCTCCTACGTGTCGAGGCACGACTTAAAAGTATAAGCCCATTCTGGAATGATCTCAAGTTCGGTATCTTTGCACGACTCATGTAAAAGATAGGGATGAAATTGCAAAAGGATAGTTGGCTTACACTCGCCACGTCACACAATTCATTACATAATCAAATCATCATCCAAATAACATCACAACCCGACTACAGGTGAAGATCCAAATGAAAGATACCAAATAAATAAGGCCACAGGTTCGAATCGCCCCTAGTAGAAACCACTACTGATCATCGGGATAGTGCACATAGTATCTGCTACGTTCTTCATCGTACTCCCAGTACAGCTCTGTGCCGTCACCTGAGTAGTTCACCATAGTACCTGCATCTGGTGTGGTGTAGAATCTGTGAGCCACGGAGGACTCAGCAATCCCGTTCCCGAGTAGCAAAACTAGCTAAGCCTTGGGTGTGGAACAAGGCTGAAGAAAGATAAAAGGTTGCAGTTGCACTAGCACTAGCTTACGTGTTAAGAGCGAGAAGAGAAGTGCCACGAGCGTCAAAGTGATCACGAAGTGATCCTATCTAAGCACGTCAATCATAACCCCACCGTGTTCACTTCCCGAACCCCTTTCGGAAAATGACTGTCACGGTTACTCACGCTGGTAGTGTGTTCTGAACATGGTGTCAAGTTATCTACAACCGAATATTAACAAATTCCCATCTGCCGCTGTCAGGACCCCGATCCTAAGTCACACTGATCTAGCTGTAACACGTCATATCACTTTGCGGCCTCATGCAAGGTATCCCCACGGTTGCCACCTTACCTGGCCCGGGACCGTTTTCGCATTTTGGCACACGTATATGACAGTGTCGCTAGCATCCATATGACAGAGAACCCGGGCCGACATGGCTAGTTATAAACCAAAAGTGGCACTAAATTATAGAGACATGCATCCATGACCCAGCAATGAACGTGTCGATCATCAACATATGAACCCAAGTCGTAGCAAGCTACATGGACTTAAAGGAACAACGCGTGACATTTCCCCTAAGAGACAAACACAGGAACGAAGATAGGCTACCAAAGGAAAACAACTAGGTGTCGGATCCCACACGTACCAAGCATTTCAATCATACACACAATATGCTCAATATGTGCAAATACAACATTGCATCACAACAGAACTCTATGACTCAAAGTACTTTATTTAAGAGGCTCCAAGATCCATACACAACATATCCATACAGGTAGGGGTCACATGACCCAACACTCAAGTTATACAGTCATACAAGCACAAGCGGAAGCTACATGTCTGAGTACAGACAACTTAGAAAATAAAACAGGCTTGGTGTAGCCTGACTATCTACAAGGCCCTTCACAAGCTCTAGATCTCCGTCTGGGTAGCAAGCTACTCGTCGACGTCAACGTCTATGTAGAACCCATCAGAAGGGGCAGGGTTCTCCTCTGCAACAGTTATTAAGCAAACATGATTACAAAGGTACTCAGCAAGTCTTACAACAGAACGTATCATACATGCAACATTATCAACAGGGGGTAGTGGAGTTCATAGCAGAAAGCCAGCTTTCACTCTTGGCTAACCTATACTACAACTCTCAACAGATTGCAAGATAATACTACGTACACGAGTCCTCTACTCACCACAACAATACACCACCGAGGATCCTCTTCCGTCATCCTACGGAAGGGCCATCCACGGCACTCACACTTGTCTTGAGGCTTTTAGTAGTATCCATCAACTTGTTTATGAACTGTAAGAGTAACCAAGTAGTCCGTACCGCGAACAGCGGCTATTCGAATAGATTGATAACCCTGCAGGGGTGTACTTCTTCACACATGCTTCCACCACTTATCGCCGTTTACTCGACATGTACTCGACAACCTTCAAGCGGAAGCCCAGCGAGGGTGGCGGCCACGACCTGACTAACTACACAAGTCTCTCGTCCAGCTTTATCGCCTATTTGGGTTCCACCCGTGGGGAGATCCGGTTGGGGTGTCGCTCACGGCCCCAAACGATGTGTACAGGGTTCCCGAGTCACCAAACGGGCAACCTGTACATCGTGCCACGTACCTGTCCCATCACAGCCCACCCCGAGGGTCAGCGCTGTGCACGACCACCAGTAAACTCCAAACACCAGAAACTAGTTGCAACTCCTGGACAGAGATCGAGGGTAATTAATAAGCCGAGAGGGTCCATTGGTTTCGGGCCCAATGCATGGTAGTAGCTGGAACTTGAACCACACATACAGATCTCGGGTCCTATGGACGGTTCCAATGAAACAACCCACCACGTACTCCTACATGGCCTTTCATCGATACCTTTAGCAAACATGTTCCACACTTCTTCTCTTTACTGGTATGATCATTTCACTCTGATCCATCACCCAGATGAATCAGACCTGACACAACTCTAAGCATAGCAGGCAACATAAACAAATAGCATGGTGGATCACACATCACATGGCTCATTCAACTCCTACACATGCTAGTGGGTTTCAACTATTTACTGTGGCAATGACAGGTCATGCAAGGGAATAGGGTTCAACTACCGCAGCAAGTAGCAGTTCACACGTTGTTGCCTTAATGCAGTAAAAGAGAGCAGGAGCGAGAAGATGGGTTTGTATCGGAATGATCAATGATTGCTTGCCTAACAGAGTGGCTGTCGGGTACTGCTCTTCAAATGGATACACAGAAGTATCCTCGGGAGCATGACCTAACACGGAGAATATCGGCGATACAATCAATAAGCAAACAAATGCAACAATATGATGCATGCTCATGATATGGCAAGATGCATGTGTTTTGGGCTAATGCAACTATAACCAGAAGGGTTTGAGCCCATTTGAATCAAAGATTCAAATTGAAACCCAAACTAACATTTATTTAAGTGCATTATCATGTTTTAGAGTATACAGCAAGGTTAACTTGCTCAAACATGCATCAAACCAGTGCCATTGGAAAGATTGGATTTTTCTGATCAATTTTCATATATAAATCTTTTCCATCTAAGCTACTGTTGAATTTATATGATTTTTTGAAGTTTAAAGCATTTTCTGGAATTTCTTGAATTGTTTTTAAATCAAATAATCCCAGAAAATCCTTTACTGCGTCAGCATGACATCATGCTGACGTCAGCAAGTCAACAGACCTGATCCAGGTCAAACCTGACTGGTGGGTCCTTCATGTCAGTGACGCTGGAGCTAATTCCGGTCAAAACTAGAGTTGACTGGGTTTGACTAAGCAATGGGGCCCACTGTCAGTGACTATTGTGGTTAATCTAATTACTGTTAGCTCCTAATTAATAGGCCACGTGAGCCCGCCGGAGTTTGGCCGACGGCGACCATTTCGCACGGCGGTGACTCGTCGGAATCCTTGTTCCGGCCACCATTTGTCGCGCGGATGGGCTCTAAGTGCTCCTGGTGATGCACCGCATCCAACGGTGCCACTGGTTGGTCGATTGGTCGCCGGAGTCGACGGCGACGAGCTCGTCCGGGGCGGCGCTCGCACAGAGTTGGCCGGGACGGCGTTGTGGTGCACGGGAGGAGGAGTTAGGGGTGGCATTAGCTTGCTGGTGATCTACTGATCCTAATGGCGTGCTCAGCTGTGAGGCACGATGCCTGTGGCCACGGCGCCGAGGTGGCCGGTGGCGGTGAGCTACGGTCAGCAAGGGGGCGGCGGCTACAAGGTGTAATCGAGCCCATGGAGATAGGGGTTCGAAGCGTGAGCTCACAGCGATCGTAGAGGGTGTCGAAGCGAGCTCGGGGAAGGTCGGACGGCGGCGTACGGGCGGCGGCGATCTCCGGTGCCGAAGGTTGAAGACGATGGCGGGGAGGGCATTGCAGAGCTTCTGGCGTCGGGTGCGTCGGTGGGGAGCTTCGGGGTGATGCGGCGGAGCTAATGGTGTGTCGGGGAGGCGAGGGACTGGCGTAGGGCGCGGTGGCAGCGATCGACGGCGGACGAGCTCGCTCGGTGGAGCTCGGCGGAGGGGAGAGAGGAGGGGAAAGACTCAAGGGAGAGGGGGAATCGGTCGAGGGGGTCTGCGTGGCGTCGTCCGGTTCCATCCAGAGGGTCGAAGGCCAGCCAGCCAGGCAGGAGGTGGTCGGCGCGTCGGCAGCGCTCGCCACCGAGCTGCTTCGTGCGCTGGCACGGCGAAGAAGACGGGTATGTCCCTGGTGGGCTGGGCCGTGTGGGCCAGCAGGTAAGTGGGCTCAGGTAAGTCTGCTTCTTCCTATTTTTTCTATTTACTTTCTGTTTCATTTCTTTTGCAACTTTGTTGAATTAGTAAAAATGCCGGAACATTTTTATAACTCATAGAACTAGTCATGCCCACTGTATATAATATGAACAGTATGGAACATTTTAGTTTATGATTATTTGGGCACATAAAATATTTTATAGCATTTAAATGCCCAAATGCAAATACCATATGAATTAATCCAGAGACCTTGGGTGTCCTAGAAAATTGTGCACCATTTTTGGCAGAAGTTTAAGACCAAGGCAGAAATGATGAACATTTTTGAAGGGCATTTTGGGTACATTGGAAAAGATTTTATTAAACCCTAGTTGTTAGAAGAGGGGTGATGTGGTTTCTGTCATTCCCATTTCAAGTTTCTTTGGAAAGTAAACATGATGCACACTCTAGCTAGTCCTAATGCAAGCACTGACTAGGGATGTGACAACTCACCCCCACTCAAAAGAATCGCGTCCCAAGATTCGGGTTCCTCCGGAAAGAGGGTGGGGTACTCAAGTCGAAGACGATCCTCCCTTTCCCAAGTAGCTTCACTCTCGGAATGATGTGACCATTGAACCTTGAGAAAGTTGATATTGTGACGTCAAGTGGTACGCTCGGTTTGATCAAGAATACGAACGGGGTATTCTCGATATGTGAGATTGTCCTGGAGATCAAGCGTTTCTTGGTCCACTCCGCGAATATGATCCGAGAAGCAACGCATGAGTTGGGAAACGTGGAAGACATCATGAACTCTGGAAAGGAGCGGAGGTAGTTCCAATTGGTAGGCAACTTCTCCTTGTTTGGTAAGAATGCGAGAAGGACCGATGTAACGAGGGGCCAATTTGCCTTTGATACCGAAATGATGGGTTCCCTTAAGAGGAGTAACCCGAAGGTAAGCCTTATCACCGACTTCAAAAGTCACAGCCTTATGATGACTATCATATTGGATCTTCTGGCGAGACTGGGCTGTTTTCAATTTTTCACGAACGATGCGAACTTGCTCTTCTGCTTCCTTGATCATATCCGGACCAAAGAATTGTCTTTCCCCGGTTTCTGACTAGTTAAGAGGTGTTCGACACCTTCGTCCATATAGAACTTCAAAGGGAGCATTGCCCAAGCTGGCTTGATAACTATTGTTATAAGCAAATTCGGCAAATGGAAGACACTTCCCCCAATCCATACCGAAAGAGATGACAGAGGCTCGAAGCATGTCTTCCAGAATTTGATTGACTCGTTCCACTTGACCACTTGACTGAGGATGGAAGGCGGTGCTGAAAGAGAGATGAGTTCCCATAGCATTCTGGAAACTTTCCCAAAATCGTGAAGTGAAAAGACTTCCACGGTCTGAGTTAATCTCCAACGGCACACCATGAAGTGATACTATCCGAGAGATATACAAGTCTGCTAGCTGGCTAGCGGTTATACTCTCTCGAACAGGTAGGAAATGAGCTACTTTGGAGAGGCGATCGATAACGACGAAGATAACATTATTCCCTTTCCTGGTCCTGGGAAGCCCGGTAATGAAGTCCATACCGATCTTGTCCCATTTCCATTCAGGAATAGCTAAAGGTTGGAGGGTGCCAGCAGGCCGTTGATGCTCTGCTTTGACTCGATGACAAACGTCACAGTTAGCAATGAATTGAGCGATTTCTCTCTTCATCCTAGTCCACCAGAACCTCCGGCGTAGGTCCTAATACATTTTGGTACTACCGGGATGAATCGTGAGAGGAGATTCATGAGCCTCCTTAAGGATCAACCGTCTCAGGTTTCGTACCTTAGGAACCACTAAGCGGTTGCTAAAGAGCACGACTCCTTGATCATCAATTGAGAAACATCCCGCGACTCCTTTCTTGATGTTCCTCTTGATACGGGAAATTCCCGGATCAACCTTCTGTGCTTTGATGACCTGATCCGTAAGGGTAGGTTTCGCCACCACGGTGGAAAGGAATCCTTGAGGAACAATGTGAAGGTTAAGCTTACGAAATTCCTCGTGGAGAAGTGGTTGCCCTTTTTGTAACATCAAGTTGTTACAATAAGACTTACGACTTAGTGTGTCAGCCATGACATTGGCCTTCCCAGGGGTGTAAGTGATTCCTAAGTCGTAATCTGTGAGCAACTCAACCCAACGTCATTGCCTGAGATTTAGATCCGGTTGGGTGAAGATGTATTTCAGACTTTGGTGATCAGTGAAGATTTCACAGCGATTACCAAGAAGGTAATGTTGCCATGTTTTGAGTGCGTGGACTACAGCTGCAAGCTCTAGATCATGTGTAGGATATTTATCCTCATGTGGACGCAACTGTCGGGATGCGTAAGCAATCACTTGACGATCTTGCATGAGTATGCAACCTAGTCCTTGTCGCGAGGCGTCGCAGTAAATAATAAAATCCTTGGAAAAGTCTGGTGGTACCAGTACGGGTGCAGAGGTCAGGCGTCTTTTCAGTTCCTAAAAGCTAGACTCGCACTGTGGGGTCCACTCAAACTTTTTCTCTTTCTTGAGGAGTTCAGTTAGAGGTTTAGCAACCTTGGAGAAATTCTCGACAAAGCGTCGGCAATAGCTCGCTAAGCCAAGGGAACTCCTAACTTGCTTGACCGATTCAAGGGGAGTACAATCAAGGATGGCTTGAACTAGCTCGGGATTGACAGCAATACCCTTGCCAGAGATCACATGACCTAGATAGGTCACTTCCGGCAACCAGAATTCACATTTAGAGAATTTGGCATAAAGGCGGTGCTCTCGAAGTTTTGTCAATACCAGCCTTAGATGCTCGGCATGATCTTTCTTGTTCTTGGAATAGATGAGTATATCATCGAGGTATAGCATGACGAATTTATCCAAATACTCCATGAATATAGAATTCATTAGCCGAGAGAAAGTGGCTGGGGCATTGGTTAACCCGAAGGACATGACGGTGTACTCGTATTGGCCATAACGAGTAACAAAAGCCGTTTTAGGAATGTCCTCGTTCTTGATTTTGATTTGATGGTGGCCCAACCTCAAATCCATTTTGGATAAGACTGAGGATCCAGCGAGCTGATCATACAGGTCGTTGATCCTGGGGAGCAGATACTTGTTCTTTATGATGACCAGATTGACAGGTCGGTAATCTACAACCATCCGTTCCGTTCCATCCTTCTTCTTGACGAAGAGGACGGGACAAGCCCAAGGGGAAGAACTAGGACGGATGAAACCCTTTTACAAGGACTCATCGAGTTGTTTCTTAAGCTCAGCTAATTCTAAGGGTGCCATTTTATAAGGTCTCCTAGAGATTGGGACAGTTCCAGGAATAAGATCTATCACGAACTCGACATCTCTGTCAGGTGGACACCTGGCAGTTCTTCTGGAAAAACATCCGGAAAGTCACAGACTACCGGGATATCTTCGAGTTCTGGTAGAGGGCTGGCATTAAGAGAGTAGAGCTGACGCTCAGCCATTCGGGTCAAGACATTGACTGTCTTGCCGGATGGGTGTGTAAGTTGAACGATCCTAGTGTAGCAATCAATCTTGGCGTAATGAGTTGTCATCCAATCCATACCCAAGATGATATTTATGTCCGAGGACTTGAGAGTGATTAGAGATGCAAGGAAAACAAGTCTATCGACAAGAATTTCATTTCCATGGCTTACCCTAGAGGTTTGCCACTTTGAACCAGGAGTTTGAATAACCATGGAAGTAGGCATGTCACAAAAAGTCATGTTTTGCATTCGAGCATAGCTCTCAGATATGAACGAATGGGATGCTCCAGTATCGAAAAGAACAGATGCCGGATGGCAGTTAACGAGAAGCGTACCAAGGACGACGTTAGGATCCTCATAAGCTTCCTCAGCAGAGACATAGTTGACATGACCACGTGCAGTGGGGATTGGCTTGACAAAATTCACCTTGTCGGTTGGCTTACCACGGCCAACGGGTTTTCCTGGTTGGTTCTGAGGACACTCACGCATGTAGTGCCTCGGTTCTCCACACTTGAAGCATGTCACAGTGCCAGTGCGTGGAGCAAAGTTGGTAGGTGGTCCTCCATAGGTCTTGGCAGGTGCATACTGTTGAGTTGGGCGAGGCGCCTCATAGGATGGCCTCGGTGTGTACTTGGGTGGCAGAGTAGTGTTAGGAACCCACACATGGCGCTTGTGTGAGCCTGAGCCGGATGAGGAACCAAAGTCACGAGGATGCTTGCGTGTGGCTTCGAAATCAGTCTGGCCCGTCTCAGCACTGATAGCCTTGTTCACCAACTTCTGGAAGGAAGTGCACTCGTGCAGTCGTAGATCTCGTGGGAGTTCAGGGCTGAGTCCCTTGCGGAACCTCGCCTGCTTCTTGGCATCGGTTGTCACACCCTGCATTTTGTAACATGTTATTTGTTCCTTTGAAGCATGAAAATTTCGACCAGCAAAATTTTTTAGCATCATTTGGCTTTTATTTGGAATTGAGTTTTCTTCATGTGCTTTTTCTTGTGCTCATTAAAGTCAACTATGACCTCTTGTAGATTTCATCTCCATACCCAAAACTTCTGCCCAATGATCATGCCAAGTGTTATATAACAGTATAGTATTTTCTTACAAAATTAATTTGGCCAAAAAGGTATTTTATAAATTTAGTTTTCCAAAAACCCCTGAATTGAGATTTGCACTGCAAGTACTTGATTTAGGGTGAGAAAATTACTTCAAAAGGTTTATTTGAGACCAAGTAGTCATAGGACTCCCAGAAACCACAAAGGTATAATTTTAAAAGTTATTTTTCTATTTTATTTAAAAGCTTTTTTTAAGGCCAGAAATGGTCTTTAATAGGGGAAAATTATTTAACTGTTTCAAAAATATTTGCCAAAATTCAGAGAGACTCAGAGGACATATATTGTCCATATATAAGAATTTCAACACTTGGTCATGTTCAAAATAATGGGCTAAACACTCTAAAACCCTTTCTGGATATTTCAAGCTTTTGAAATATTTACAAAGGATATATTCTCCAAAAATTCCAGGGAAATTCTATCATGTCATATATGGCATATTTGATGATCTTGCCAAGTCCCATGCCTTGGGAAGCGAGAAAACATCCTCAAACCCCTTCATAACCATTCTGTCCATATTTGAAGTTTGAGCAACTTTACATTGCCAAACTTGTCCAAATGCTCTCAAACTTGGTGCACATGCTAGAATGACCTAATAAGGCATCTAGACCAAATGACACAAGATTAGGTATAGAGCAACTTGATCTGATCACCTCAAAACCCTTTCTGTTCAAATGCAAATTTGAACAACTTTACATTACCAACTTTTTATCCGGAGCTTCAAACTTTGTGGGCACGATCAATACCCCAAATGATGATGCTACACCAAGTGGTGCATCAAGGGGAGATGATTAGCTTGACTCAATCAAGATGAAACTGTTTCTGTTGATTTCTAGGGTTCACCAAAGTTACATTGGCTAGTTTCTTCAAATGAGCCCAAATTTGGTGAAGCACCCTATTTTCTCATGTCTTTCAACCCTGTTAAGTGCCATGTCAAGTGGAGGTCATTTACTTGACCAAACACTGATCAAACACCTTCTGGATTTTTACTAAAACCTCCAACTTGATCACTTTTACTCTTCTCCATGGCCTCAACTTTTTACCACCTGATCATTGAGTTACTAGCTACCTCCAGTAACTTCCCCAGCACCCCAGCTCCCTGATTGAGGGGTAAGAACCCTGTTTTACCTTGCTGGACAACAGGTTTTCACCAAGTCACCAGCCTCCTCCCTCTCTCTCAGCATCTCCAGGGCATCCAAGGCCTCAGGCCATTTCTTTACTCCTCCCTCAACGTGCTAGACACTGCTGGACACGTTGGTTTTGACCAGGACGGCGAGAGCGCGGCGATGCCAGCCAAACACGCGCTCTGGAGCACGCAACAGTGCAGACAAGCACTGTAGCTTCAGCCAATCAGCCTTCCCCGACAGCCTCGGGCCTCCCCTTCGCGCTAGTCGAGGCCTCTCGATGTCCGCAACCTCCCCGGCGCTGTCCCCCCTCCTCCTTCGCCCTCCAGTGGTCGTCGTCGCACGCGCGATGGCCGCCCACGACGGCCACTCCTCTGCCTCGCACGCGCGCACGCTCCAGACGCTCCCCCGCTCCTTCTCTCACTTCTGCTGGACGTGGAGATCGTCCAGGAACTCCACGGACTCATTCCCTTGGCCTCCCGTGCGCTGTAGCCTCGAGCCGGAGCTCGCCGGCGCACTGGACCACGGGCCTTCGTCGAACTCCTATAAATAGCCCCTCCCGAGCCTCTCCAGCAGCACCACCAGCCTCACACCACTCCACTGAGCCCCCCAGCACCCTCAGTTCGACCCCAAGAGGTCCCAGTACTCGGGATCGACCGGAGCGCCGCCGCGTCGGGCCGCCGGTGATCTCGTGGTACGGGCCTCCCCTGCCCCTCCTTTCACCTGATTCGGAACCGCCGTGCTCCACTGACCCTTTCCCCCTTGTTTCCCCCTCCGTTTGCAGTCGGAAACGACCAGAGCCACCACCTCCCGACGAGCTTTCGTCGTCCCACCTCGCCGCCGGTGAACCGGACCTCCCCGGCGTGCCGCACCACCACCCCTGCATCCGCGACACGACGCTGAGTCCATCCCTGGCCTCCGTTGCCGTCGCCGTGGCCGGAAAACTCGCCGGTGAGCTCGCCGTCGCCGTGGCCGCAAGGTTGGAGATGACAGGCGGGCCCCGCCTGTCATCCCCACACCTCTCTCCCCCTCCTCTCTGTCACTGACCCACTGGCCCCGCCCGCCAGGTTCAAAAACCTGACGTGCGCGCGCAGGCTCCCGTGCGGCTGGGCTGGACCGCCCTGGGCCGTGCACTGTGGCCTCTCTGGCCCAGTTGCACAGGTCTTTTTATTCTTTTTCTTTTCTGTAATTGTTTTAAACATTTGTACAGAAAAGAATAATGGTCCAAATTAAATAATTCCAACTCCTAAAATCTTGTAATATTCCAACCTATTTAATGGTACCACTTTCATTCAAATCCATGAAACTTTTCTGTTCTGTTCAAATTTAAATTCAAATTTGGGCAGTAATACTCCTGTTCAAAAATCAATAGATACTATTCTGTAACTCCAAAACTCCAACTAAGATTTTTCCACATCTTAGAAATCCCTCTAGTATTTTACAAAAATGAGTTGACATTTTTTTTGAGCACTTTCATTTTTCTGTTTTGTTTGTATTCTTATTTTCCCGTGGTTATTATGCGACGTATAGATCCCGTATTTGACGAAGTTGCTGTGGAAGAAGAAGGAGAAGGATTTGAAGACTTTGAAGACCAAGCCAATCCAGGCAAGCAGCCCTTTGACCATGATACACTTGTTCTTCGGAACCCGTTTGTTTCCGATGCATGATGTTAGGGTTACGATAGTGACCTAGCTGATTCCACCATATGATGCATGCCATGATCTTGATCTTGCTATGTGCTAGATGACTTGCATATGGTTAGTGGTTATGATTAGTGATGCATGTGTGGCATGAACCTTCATGGTTGAAGTCTTTGCATAAAACCCCATCCGGTGCCATTCATGCCCGAGGAAGATGATGATGATGAGTTGGGTGACCACTTGATGACGAAGTGGTGTACCAAGGCAAGTGTGTGTGTTTTTTCAAACGGATTGGTTTAAGTTGCGACCGTTATTCCAACCATACATGTGCAACCACACTACCCCTTATGGGACGGGGCTTTATTGATTATTTAGGTCGATACTAGCATGGTGCCCGCATTACTAGTGACGGGAAGACTTGAGGTCTTTCCTGGGACGGGGTCGTGCTTGGATAGACGGCCATGACTGTTTTTACAGGGCACCGGACACACCGTTGGTCCCTTCGGGTACGCGTGACATTGAAATTAGGGCAAGTCCCGTGATCTATTGTTTGTACCCGAGGGCCGTGTACCAACGAGTGGACTCTATGTTAGTGTCGTCTAAGAAAAGATAATGACCGGGTCCTTACCCCTGGTACTTGAGGTACCGCGGGTCGTGGATGACACGGAAGTTCCCCGGATCTTGTGGGTAAAGTGTACAACCTCTGCAGAGTGTCAAACTATTCGAATAGCCGTGTCCACGGTCATGGACAGTTGGGTAACCGCTCTTGGGCTACGTCCAATGTTTGTGAAAACATGCGTGTGTATGTGAGTCAAGGTGGTGACTTGACTCGATGAGTTGAATCATATTCATGTTGATATCGGTAACCTGTCTTCGAGGTTACGCGAGTTTATTGATGCATTAACTTGATGGTAGAATATTTGTTCTAGCCTTGCTAGATTGATCATTATTATTCAAATGCACTGTTACTTTGAACCACATCATGGGTTGCTTGCGAGTACATTCAAAGTACTCATTGGCTTGCCAGTGGTTATTTAATTGGCCAGGCATGGAAGAACAGGATTATGAGGAAGAGTTCTTTGGAGACGAACATGCGAACTAGGATGCTATCCCAGTCAGAATGCATGTAGGGTTAAGGCAGATGGCATGGGTTCTACCCGTTATCGAAGACTTCCGCTATTTGAGTTATTTGCTATCCAGCCCGTGAAGCTCTATCTATGTAAGACTTGGCCATAATGGCCTTAATTTGTGTAAGACTATTTGTATGGATGTAAGACTCTTGTTATTTCAGCTTCTGTGTGTTCAGTGAGCATTGATCTCTGGGATCACTGTACACGTGCATTCGGCGATCTCGACTTCTAAGTCGGGGTCCCCACAGAGCTGGTATCAGAGCCATCCTGACTGCAGGAAGCCTTAGTTAGCATGGGCGTTAGTTAGATGAGACCCCTTTTCAAAAAACCTTCTGAACCTCTCTTCTTTTCTAAACCTGAGATTTCATCAGCATATTAACCCCTCCTATTCCACCTTTGTAGATGGCTGCTGTACCCGAAGAACACCTGACCACTGGGTTCCCCTTACTTCTCGAGGATAGCCTCCAGGAGTGTCAGTTCCACCGAGCACCCATCCTCACCTACCTTGAGCATTGGGTGAACGATACTGAGGTGGAGTACCATGTGGAAGTGATCGTGAAGGCAAACGATCCTCCCACAAGTTGGTTCTTCGAGGGACCCCAGATGGCAACACTACCACTCGCTGTCGAGGCTGCTGCACTCAAGGCAATAACCCGTCTCCGCGAGCTTCTTCCGGAGATGGCAGCCAACATGACAACTCGCTTCTTACCTTACCGGAAGGAAGGTGAAGAGGAAAGCAGCGCACTAGCCCCTCCACTGAAGGAAGGACTCTCGCTTCGATTCCAGACCTACTTCAGTCTATGTGCCGACAGCTTGGCACAAGACTTGGCCTCGGAATCAATGAAGCTTCGAGACACAAGACCAAGGCACTTCTTCGTCGAGCTCAAGAGAAGGCAAATAGGATCAAGAAGGAAGGAGCACCTTCTGGACAATCCGCTATCGCATATCGAGGCGGAAGGCCCTCCGAGGATGTATCTTCCAAGGGTGAAGAACCACCTCGGCGACGCCGGATGACAGCAAGGGAATATCGCAAGCTTTTCCCTGCACCACTGACGAAGCACCTTCGTATCCAACTCCTCCACTCCCCCACACCCTCATGTGACAGGGGGGCCCAGACAGATGAAGACAAGGAAGAAGACCCAGAAGAGCCGGAATACGCGACCGAGCATTCCGCCGCTTAGGCATTATTCGCTACTCGGATATGCCAGTTGTAACCTCTACGGTAGGATAGGTCGTGTAACCCCTATGCGCAGTCGAGTCCTTGTATGGTTCATATGAAACCATCTAGTGTTTGCTTTTGTTGTGTCTAGATGTATGTCGTATTCTTCCTTCGGGAATGTGTAAACGACTACATCACCCATTTGGATTTTAATGAATGTGTTTTGGCCTTTCGGCCCTTGCATAATTTGATTTAGTGTCACACCCACCCCCTTACTAGGCACCCATCTATCTTCCTTTCCCTCTTCCGAGTCATGAGACCTTTTACCGCTCCAACAGGATGCCTATTGTAACTCGTACTGGTACCTCTACCCAGCAGCCCGAAGCCGGAGCATCCTCTCAGCCAGAGGCAGGCCACGACCAAACCAACGACCAAGCTCCACCACCACCTCCTCCAAGCATGGACATGGCTCAGCTTCTCCAAGCTTTCCGAGAGGAACGCCAAGCCAACACTACAGCTCTCCAGCTGATTGCTCAAGCTATCACCAACAACCGCCAGCCGACGGGGAATGGCAATGGACATTCCACGTTGGCAGAGTTCAAGAAGCATGCACCGCCAACCTTCATCGAGACTGCAGAACCCCTGGATGCAGACGACTGGGTCCGTTCCATTGAGGAGATACTGGAACTAGTCGGATGCACCGAAGACCGCGAGAAGGTGGCTTATGCAGCCCACTGCCTCGGGGGGGCTGCTAGAGCTTGGTGGGATGGATTCAAGGTCATGCATGCTGAACAAGACATCACTTGGGTTAACTTCAAGGCAGAATTCCGCAAGGCCCACATTCCTTCCGGAATCATGGCTATCAAAAAGCGTGAGTTCCGAGCCCTGAAGCAAGGAAGTGGCACTGTCAAGGAGTACATGCAGAAGTTCAGTGTTCTGTCAAGGTATGCCCCTGAAGATGTCAACACTGATGCTGCCAAAAGGGAGCGCTTCATGGAAGGCCTCAACCAGACTCTGCAATACTCGCTTGTCGTGTGCGACTGCCCATCTTTCCCTGACCTGGTGAACAAGGCACTTATGCTTGAAGACAAGCGGCGTGCTTTGGAAGACACTCACAAGCGCAAGTTGGTCAGTAAGGGAAGTTCCAGCAACCAGAAGCCTCGTCCGTGGCAGTCAGCCCCGGCCAAGCCAACCTATCAGCAACCAAGAGCTCCTGCACCTCGTGCCAACCCTCAGCCTCAGCAGTATGCCAACCCCAGGCCAGCTTTCAACCACAATACCAGTGGTGGCAACAAGATCAATCCAAACCAAGTCACTTGCTTTGGATGTGGTCAGCCCGGACACATCTCAAGGGTGTGCCCCAACAAGAAGCCTGATGCCCCGTGCCCCAATGCGCAGAACCAGGGACAAGGCCGTGGAATGCCACCAAGGAACCCAGCTCCTCGCAATCCACCGAATTATGTGAAGGGGCGTGTGAATCACGTCACTGCTGAAGAAGCCCAGGAAGACCCGGACGTCGTGCTGGGTACGTTCCTTGTCAACTCAGCACCTGCAACTGTCTTGTTTGATTCTGGAGCAACGCATTCATTTGTCACTCAAAGATTTGCATTAAAAAGTGGCATGACCCCTACACCCCTGAATAACCCTATGGTGGTACAAACCCCCGGAGCCGAGATGGGAGCCAAGATAGGCTGTAAAGGAGTCGGTATTACCATTAACGGTGTAGACTTCCTAGCAGACCTTATCGTCCTGAGATTGCAAGGCTTGGATGTGATCCTAGGCATGAATTGGCTCAGCAAGCACCAAGGCTTGTTAGACTGTGCCAATCGGATAGTCACAATGACCAATGACCAAGGAGTCGAAGTCAAGTTTGCTCCCAACTCCTCTTCCGCACAAGTCGCTAAAGTCAACTGTCTGTCTGAAGTTGGGCTAGATCAAGTACCGGTGGTATGTGAGTATCCTGATGTCTTTCCGGATGAACTACCGGGAATGCCCCCTGACCGTGACATTGAGTTCATCATCGAGCTCGTGCCCGGAGCAGGACCCATCTATAAGAAGCCTTATAGAATGGGGACGGAAGAACTAGCCGAGTTGAAGAAGGAGCTGGAAGAGCAGCTAAGGAAGGGATTTATCCGCCCAAGTGCCTCCCCTTGGGGATCTCCTGTTCTGTTTGTGGCAAAGAGGGACGGTACCATCCGCTTATGCATTGACTATCGTTCCCTCAATGAAGTTACAATCAAGAACAAGTATCCACTCCCAAGATCGAAGATCTGTTTGATCAGCTCAGCGGAGCCAAGGTATTCTCCAAGATCGACCTCAGATCTGGGTACTACCAGCTGAAGATTAGACCCCAAGATATTCCGAAGACGGCATTCGTAACCTGATATGGCCTGTATGAGTGCACGGTCATGTCTTTTGGGTTAACCAATGCCTCAGCATACTTCATGTATCTCATGAATAAAGTCTTCATGGAATATTTGGACAAGTTTGTTGTTATCTTCATTGATGACATTCTTGTGTTCTCGAAGTTGGAGGAAGAGCACGAGCAGCACCTGAGGATGGTCCTAGACAAGCTTCGTGAGCACCAACTGTATGCCAAATTCAGCAAGTGTGAGTTCTGGCTGCATAAAGTTGGATTCTTAGGTCATGTCTTGACCGAGGAAGGATTATCTGTTGATCCTGCAAAAATCGAAGTTGTGACCCAATGGCAATCTCCAACGACTGTCAAGGAAGTTAGAAGCTTCCTCGGACTAGCGGGCTATTACCGCAAGTTCGTGGAAGGATTCTCTAGCATTGCACGACCAATGACTCAGCTCCTCAAGAAGGACAAGAAGTTCGAGTGGACGCCAAAATGCGAAGAGAGCTTCCAAGAGCTCAAGAAGAGATTGACCACCGCCCCAGTTCTGGCAACACCTGATATTCACAAGGAGTTCGTGATATATTGTGATGCCTCTCGAACCGGATTGGGAAGCATTCTGATGCAAGAAGGCCGCGTCATAGCATACCTCTCCAGGCAGCTACGACCCCATGAGGAGAACTACGCTACTCACGATCTTGAGCTAGCGGCAGTAGTTCATGCCTTGAAGACATGGCGGCATTACCTCCTAGGGAAACGGTGTGAGATTTACACAGACCTCAAAAGTCTGAAGTACATTTTCACCCAAAAGGAATTGAACATGAGGCAACGGAGATGGTTGGAACTCATCAAAGACTATGACCTCAGTGTTCAATATCACCCTGGGAAGGCTAACGTGGTGGCTGATGCCTTAAGCAGGAAGGCTTGCTCTTTGAATGCCGTTATTCAAGAAAGGGAGCCAGCCTTGTTTAAGTAGATCGAACAATTCAGTTTGGAATTGGTCACCCCTGGATTTCTGGATCATTTGGAAGTCAGACCGACCCTGATGGACGACGTCAAGAAGGCACAAGATGGACACGCAAGCATCGAAGGCATCAAGAAGAAGATGAAGCTGGGCAAGGCCCCAGGATTCTCCGAAGACGAGCACGGGATTGTTTGGTACAAAGGTCGCATCTGCGTACCAAACAACACCGAGCTGAAGACGCTGATTCTGCAAGAAGCCCACGACACTCCGTATTCCATCCACCCCGGAGGAACCAAGATGTACCAAGACTTGAAGGCACGATTCTGGTGGCACGGTATGAAGAGAGAGATTGCAACCTATGTTGCAAAGTGTGATGTGTGCCAAAGGGTCAAGGCTGAATATCAGCGACCTGCTGGATTGCTTCAACCACTCAAGGTTCCTGAGTGGAAGTGGGATAAAGTCGGGATGGACTTCGTCACTGGATTACCAAGGTCGAATAAAGGACATGACTCTATCAGGGTCATAGTCGATCATTTGACCAAGGTGGCCCATTTCATTCCTGTCAAGACTACCTACTCAGGCAACCAGCTGGCAACTCTCTATATCAACCGAATCGTAAGTCTTCACGGTGTTCCCAAGGAGATTGTGTCAGATCGAGGCACCCAGTTCACTTCAAGGTTCTGGGGAAGATTCCAAGAAGCCTTGGGAACCAAGTTGTCTTTCAGCACAGCTTTCCACCCACAGACCGGAGGTCAAACAGAGCGAGTCAATCAGATTCTCGAAGACATGCTCCGAGCCTGTGTCCTGGCATATGGAGCCAAGTGGGAAGACTGTCTCCCTTTTGCCGAGTTCTCCTATAACAACAGTTACCAGTCAAGCCTTCAGATGGCACCATTTGAGGTGTTGTACGGACGCAGATGCCGCACACCCCTCAATTGGTCGGAGACTGGAGAAGGACTAGTCTTTGGACCGTATATTCTCCGCGCAGCAGAAGAGCAAGTCCAACTAGTCAGAGAGCGATTAAAGGCAGCCAAGTCAAGGCAGAAGATTTATGCTGACACTCGACGCCGAGACATGAGTTTCCGTGTCGGAGATCATGTGTACCTGCGGGTAACTCCTCTGAAGGGAACCAAGCGTTTCCACGTCAAGGGGAAGCTCGCGCCAAGATTCATTGGCCCTTTCAAGATCACCGACCGACGAGGAGAAGTGGCTTACCAGTTGGAACTACCACCTGAGCTATCCGATGTGCACAATGTATTCCATGTGTCACAACTCCGGAAGTGTCTCCAAGTTCCAGACAAGCCCAATCTCTACAAGGATGTGGATCACCAAGCCATTGATCTGTAGCCTGATTTGACCTACCGCGAGAAGCCCATTCGCATTCTGGACGAAGCAGAACGACGTACGCGAAGCCGTACCATCAAGTACTTCAAGGTCCAGTGGAGCAACCACACCGAAGCAGAAGCAACCTGGGAACGAGAAGACTATCTTAGATTCGAGTTTCCCGACCTCTTTTAAGCCCAAGTTTAGGAATCTCGGGGACGAGATTCTTGTAAGGGGGGTAGGTCTGTCACACCCTGCATTTTGTAACATGTTATTTGTTCCTTTGAAGCATGAAAATTTGGACCAGCAAATTTTTTTAGCATCATTTGGCTTTTATTTGGAATTGAGTTTTCTTCATGTGCTTTTTCTTGTGCTCATTAAAGTCAACTATGACCTCTTGTAGATTTCATCTCCATACCCAAAACTTCTGCCCAATGATCATGCCAAGTGTTATATAACAGTATAGTATTTTCTTACAAAATTAATTTGGCCAAAAAGGTATTTTATAAATTTAGTTTTCCAAAAACCCCTGAATTGAGATTTGCACTGCAAGTACTTGATTTAGGGTGAGAAAATTATTTCAAAAGGTTTATTTGAGACCTAGTAGTCATAGGACTCCCAGAAACCACAAAGGTATAATTTTAAAAGTTATTTTCTATTTTATTTAAGAGCTTTTTCTTAAGGCCAGAAATGGTCTTTAATAGGGGAAAATTATTTAACTGTTTCAAAAATATTTGCCAAAATTCAGAGAGACTCAGAGGACATATATTGTCCATATATAAGAGTTTCAACACTTGGTCATGTTCGAAATAATGGACTAAACCCTCTAAAACCCTTTCTGGATATTTCAAGATTTTGAAATATTTACAAAGGATATATTCTCCAAAAATACCAGGGAAATTCTATCATGTCATATATGGCATATTTGATGATCTTGCCAAGTCCCATGCCTTTGGAAGCAAGAAAACATCCTCAAATCCCTTCATAACCATTCTGTCCATATTTGAAGTTTGAGCAACTTTACATTGCCAAACTTGTCCAAATGCTCTCAAACTTGGTGCACATGCTAGAATGACCTAATAAGGCATCTAGACAAAATGGCACAAGATTTGGTATAGAGCAACTTGATCTGATCACCTCAAAACCCTTTCTGTTCAAATGCAAATTTGAACAACTTTACATTACCAACTTTTTATCTGGAGCTTCAAACATTGTGGGCATGATCAATACCCCAAATGATGATGCTACACCAAGTGGTGCATCAAGGGGAGATGATTAGCTTGACTTAATCAAGATGAAACTGTTTCTGTTGATTTCTAGGGTTCACCAAAGTTACATTGTCTAGTTTCTTCAAATGAGCCCAAATTTGGTGAAGCACCCTATTTTCTCATGTCTTTCAACCCTGTTAAGTGCCATGTCAAGTGGAGGTCATTTACTTGACCAAACACTGATCAAACACCTTCTGGCTTTTTACTAAAACCTCCAACTTGATCATTTTTACTCTTCTCCATGGCCTCAACTTTTTACCACCTGATCATTGAGTTACTAGCTACCTCCAGTAACTTCCCCAGCACCCCAGCTCCATGATTGAGGGGTAAGAACCCTGTTTTACCTTGCTGGACAGCAGGTTTTCACCAAGTCACCAGCCTCCTCCCTCTCTCTCAGCATCTCCAGGGCATCCAAGGCCTCAGGCCATTTCTTTACTCCTCCCTCAACGTGCTAGACACTGCTGGACACGTTGGTTTTGACCAGGACGGCGAGAGCGCGGCGATGCCAGCCAAACGCGCGCTCTGGAGCACGCAACAGTGCAGACAAGCACTGTAGCTTCAGCCAATCAGCCTTCCCCGACAGCCTCGGGCCTCCCCTTCGCGCCAGTCGAGGCCTCTCGACGTCCGCAACCTCCCCGGCGCTGTCCCCCCTCCTCCTGCGCCCTCCAGTGGTCGTCGTCGCACGCGCGATGGCCGCCCGCGACGGCCACTCCTCTGCCTCGCACGCGCGCACGCTCCAGACGCTCCCCCGCTCCTCCTCTCACTTCTGCTGGACGTGGAGATCGTCCAGGAACTCCACGGACTCATTCCCTTGGCCTCCCGTGCACTGTAGCCTCGAGCCAGAGCTCGCCGGCGCACTGGACCACGGGCCTTCGTCGAACTCCTATAAATAGCCCCTCCCGAGCCTCTCCAGCAGCACCACCAGCCTCACACCACTCCACTGAGCCCCCCAGCACCCTCAGTTCGACCCCAAGAGGTCCCAGTACTCGGGATCGACCGGAGCGCCGCCGCGTCGGGCCGCCGGTGATCTCGTGGACAGGCCTCCCCTGCCCCTCCTTTCACCTGATTCGGAACCGCCGTGCTCCACTGACCCATTCCCCCTTGTTTCCCCCTCCGTTTGCAGTCGGAAACGACCAGAGCCACCACCTCCCGACGAGCTTCCGCCGTCCCACCTCGCCGCCGGTGGACCGGACCGCACCACCACCCCTGCATCCGCGACACGACGCTGAGTCCATCCCTGGCCTCCGTTGCCGTCGCCGTGGCCGGAAAACTCACCGGTGAGCTCGCCGTCGCCGTGGCCGCAAGGTTGGAGATGACAGGCGGGCCCCGCCTGTCATCCCCACACCTCTCTCCCCCTCCTCTCTGTCACTGACCCACGGGCCCCGCCCGTCAGGTTCAAAAACCTGACGTGCGCGAGCAGGCTCCCGTGCGGCTGGGCTGAACCGCCCTGGGCCGTGCACTGTGGCCTCTCTGGCCCAGTTGCACAGGTCTTTTTGTTCTTTTTCTTTTCTATAATTGTTTTAAACATTTCTACAGAAAAGAATAATGGTCCAAATTAAATAATTCCAACTCCTAAAATCTTGTAATATGCCAACCTATTTAATGGTACCACTTTCATTCAAATCCATGAAACTTTTATGTTCTGTTCAAATTTAAATTCAAATTTGGGCAGTAATACTCCTGTTCAAAAATCAATAGATTCTATTCTGTAACTCCAAAACTCCAACTAAGATTTTTCCACATCTTAGAAATCCCTCTAGTATTTTACAAAAATGAGTTGACATTTTTTTGAGCACTTTGATTTTTCTGTTTTGTTTGTATTCTTATTTTCCCGTGGTTATTATGCGACGTATAGATCCCGTATTTGACGAAGTTGATGTGGAAGAAGAAGGAGAAGGATTTGAAGACTTTGTAGACCAAGCCAATCCAGGCAAGCAGCCCTTTGACCATGATACACTTGTTCTTCGGAACCCGTTTGTTTCCGGTGCATGATGTTAGGGTTACGATAGTGACCTAGCTGATTCCACCATATGATGCATGCCATGATCTTGATCTTGCTATGTGCTAGATGACTTGCATATGGTTAGTGGTTATGATTAGTGATGCATGTGTGGCATGAACCTTCATGGTTGAAGTCTTTGCATAAAACCCCGTCGGGTGCCATTCATGCCCGAGGGAGATGATGATGATGAGTTGGTTGACCACTTGATGACGAAGTGGTGTACCAAGGCAAGTGTGTGTGTTTTTTCAAACGGATTGGTTTAAGTTGCGACCGTTATTCCAACCATACATGTGCAACCACACTACCCCTTATGGGACGTGGCTTTATTGATTATTTAGGTCGATACTAGCATGGTGCCCGCATTACTAGTGACGGGAAGACTTGAGGTCTTTCCCGGGACGGGGTCGTGCTTGGATAGATGGCCATGACTGTTTTTACAGGGCACCGGACACACCGTTGGTCCCTTCGGGTACGCGTGACATTGAAATTAGGGCAAGTCCCGTGACCTATTGTTTGTACCCGAGGGCCGTGTACCAACGAGTGGACTCTATGTTAGTGTCGTCTAAGGAAAGATAATGACCGGGTGCTTACCCTGGGTACTTGAGGTACCGCGGGTCATGGATGACACGGAAGTTCCCCGGATCTTGTGGGTAAAGTGTACAACCTCTGCAGAGTGTCAAACTATTTGAATAGCCGTGTCCACGGTGATGGACAGTTGGGTAACCGCTCTTGGGCTACGTCCAATGTTTGTGAAACCATGCGTGTGTATGTGAGTCAAGGTGGTGACTTGACTCGATGAGTTGAATCATATTCATGTTGATATTGGTAACCTGTCTTCGAGGTTACGCGAGTTTATTGATGCATTAACTTGATGGTAGAATATTTGTTATAGCCTTGCTAGATTGATCATTATTATTCAAATGCACTGTTACTTTGAACCACATCATGGGTTGCTTGTGAGTACATTCAAAGTACTCATTGGCTTGCCAGTGCTTATTTAATTGGCCAGGCATGGAAGAACATGATTATGAGGAAGAGTTCTTTGGAGACGAACATGCGAACTAGGACGCTATCCCAGTCAGAATGCCTGTAGGGTTAAGGCAGATGGCATGGGTTCTACCCATTATCGAAGACTTCTGCTATTTGAGTTATTTGCTATCCAGCCCGTGAGGCTCTATCTATGTAAGACTTGGCCATAATGGCCTTAATTCGTGTAAGACTATTTGTATGGATGTAAGACTCTTGTTATTTCAGCTTCTGTGTGTTCAGTGAGCATTGATCTCTGGGATCACTGTACACGTGCATTCGGCGATCTCGACTTTTAAGTCGGGGTCCCCACATCGGTGGATACTTCCTCAGGTGCATAGCGTGCCAAGTTGCCAAACTCGCGACTGTAGCCATCCACGGTTAACCGGCCCTGGGTGAAATTGCAGAATTCCTCCCGCTTGCGATCCATGAGACCTTCCAGAATGTGATGTTCACGGAATGCCTCACTGAACTCAGCCCAAGTAGTGATTTGGCCAGCAGGACGCATAGCCTCAAAGTTCTCCCACCAGAGACTAGCAGGGCCCTCAAGATGGTAGGCGGCGTAGGTAACCTTGTCAGCTTCGGCCACACGGGCAGAGTGTAGCTTGTGGGTGATACTACGACGCCAGTCATCCGCATCTAGAGGTTCAGTGGAATGATGGAACTTAGGTGGGCACATCTTAATAAAGTCATTGATTGACACCACGTCATTCCTCTGACGAAACTCAGTGTTATGCTCTATGCGTTCCAGCAGACGGTTGGTCTCTCTCTTGTTCCGTTCTGCCTCGAGCATAACTTCAGCCAAGGAGGGTGGCTGGGGCAGATTCTCATCTCTAGCCCCACTAGCCTCACCCTGCTCCTGAGCAGCAGGAGTGCTGTGGTGTTGACCATCCTAGGAAAACAAAACAACAGTTTAGACAAGGATGGCAAAAACTTGACGTAGGAGTGCAGAATGTAATGGCTGAGACGGAATGCAGAGATGTTCATCCGTACGACATGGTAATATAGAAACTGCCATATATACACCAGTGGTCATACACACCATACATAGTTTAGTACAAGCCAAGGCTAAAGTACAACTGCGGTGAAAGACGATACATCCCATCAGAGGCATTCCAAGCTCCTATACATTATTTAACTACACCTCCGGAACTCAGTACTAGCTAGGTCATATTCCACAAAACGCGCATGACTGTGGAAATACAGCAACTACGATACTATTACTGCCACGGTCTAGCTCAGACATTCCCGTAGTAATCTTCGTAAAGATTTCCACCGTAGCCTGGGAGTGGAACAGATGGATCCTGAAACTCCTGAGCACTCGAAGGCTGTGGACCATAGGGACATGGATGTGGCCTCGGTCCCGATGCTGGTGGTAACCGACGCCCACGTGGAGGTGTAATACCCCCAACATCACGCCAATCCATACAATCAGGCAGACGAGTCCGCACGGGGTACAAATCCCGCATATCCAGATATCCGGCGTGCACAGCAAGTGCAAGCCGTGTCAAAGTAGTCCAGTGGGCGGCTCGAGTGTTATACAACTCCATTCGGAGGGCACGGACCTCACGGTCCCTATCCTCCAGCATCTGGACAGTAGTCTGAAGCAGTGGCTCCTCAGTAGCAGCATCAGTATACAGTCCAGTGTAGTAGCCTTCCTCTCCGGGAAGTGAGGTTGGCATGTAACAGAACTCAGTGTTCAGCAACAGGGCATGCCTAGCCCGGAGGATGGTCATCATCGAATAAGCGGCATCCTGCACTGCCATCTCGATAGTAACCCCGAGTCCATAAGACCAATGGATGGGATCGTTAGCTCCGGGTTATGAGGGGTATATCCTGACTGTGCAGAAATACTGACTCTGATTGAAATCCCGGTACTATTCCTCCACGGTGTACTCAGGATACCAGCGGTAACCGGTCTCAGTCAACACACGGACTAGCATGGCCGTTTGACCGGGCACATTAATGCACCGAGTCAAACGAACCACTTGGTGAGGTGTGCGGCCAGACATCTCAAACACGAAGTAATGCAAAGGCATTAGTGTTTCTGGAAGAAATCGGGCAGCATAACAACTGTAAATGCTCAAAAAGATTTTGAGACATCATACAAATGATAGCATAGCCACTCAACAATATCATATCAAGGTTCCGGGTCCAACAATCATCATACTAAAAGGTAGAAACTGAACTAAGGCTTGAAACCAACAATCCTAAGAGTCTACGGATTAGTAACACGTGAACCTAGTAAGGATAAGAGGCCTAGTCCTAAACCCCCGTAGAAAGAATAGACTGACTCGGATAAGAAGGCATAAGGTAAAGGAGTAAAAAGAGCCTTACGTTCCCTTCCACAATCAATTTCCCTACATATAACTAAGAATTTTTCTAGACTCAACATCGACCAGTTTGGCTTGAGAAACCTACAGGTAGTCCGGCTCTGATGCCAACGCTGTCAGGACCCCGATCCTAAGTCACACCGATCTAGCTGTAACACGTCATATCACTTCGCGGCCTCACGCACGGTATCCCCACGGGTGCCACCTTACCTAGCCCGGGACCGTTTGCGCATTTTGGCACACGTATATGACAGTGTCCCTAGCATCCATATGACAGAGAACCTAGGCCGACATGGCTAGTTATAAACCAAAAGTGGCACTAAATTACAGAGACAGGCATCCATGACCCAGCAACGAACGTGTCGGTCATCAACGTATGAACCCAAGTCGTAGCAAGCTACATGGACTTAAAGGAACAACGCATGACATTTCCCCTAAGGGACAGACACATGAATGAAGAAGGACACATACCGGCCAGCCTACCTGTTCCGAGCAGTAGCAAGCTACCAAGGCTCATTGGAAGCACTAGGAGGCATTTCCCTGTAAGATAGGCTACCAAACAAAAACAACTAGGTGTCGGATCCCACACGTACCAAGCATTTCAATCATACACACAATATGCTCAATATGTGCAAATACAACATTGCATCACAACAGAACTCTATGACTCAAAGTACTTTATTTAAGAGGCTCCAAGAGCCATACACAACATATCCATACAGGTAGGGGTCACATGACCCAACACTCAAGTCATACAGTCATACAAGCACAAGCGGAAGCTACATGTGTGAGTACAGACAACTTAGAAAATAAAACAGGCTTGGTGTAGCCTTACTATCTACAAGGCCCTTCACAAGCTCCAGATCTCCGTCTGGGTAGCAAGCTACTCGTTGACGTCAACGTCTATGTAGAACCCATCAGAAGGGGCAGGGTTCTCCTCTGGAACAGTTATTAAGCAAACATGAGTACAAAGGTACTCAGCAAGTCTTACAACAGAACCTATCATACATGCAACATTATCAACAGGGGGTAGTGGAGTTCATAGCAGAAAGCCAACTTTGACTCTTGGCTAACCTATACTACAACTCTCAACAGATTGCAAGATAATACTACGTACACGAGTCCTCTACTCACCACAACAATACACCACCGAGGATCCTCTTCCGTCATCCTACGGAAGGGCCATACACGGCAATCACACTTGTCTTAAGGCTTTTAGTAGTATCCATCAACTTGTCTATGAACTGTAAGAGTAACCAAGTAGTCCATACCGCGAACAACGGCTATTCGAATAGATTGATAACCCTGCAGGGGTGTACTTCTTCGCACACGCTTCCACCACTTATCGCGGTTTACTCGACATGTACTCGGCAACCTTCAAGCAGAAGCCCAGCGAGGGTGTCGGCCACGACCTGACTAACAACACAAGTCTCTCATCCAGGTTTATCGCCTATTTGGGTTCCATCCGGCCGGGGTGTCTCTCACGGCCCCAAACGATGTGTACAGGGTTCCCGAGTCACCAAGCGGGCAACCGGTACACCGTGCCACGTACCTGTCGCATCACAGCCCACCCCGAGGGTCAGCTCTGTGCACGACCACCAGTAAACTACAAACACTAGAAACTAGTTGCAACTCCTGGACAGAGATCGAGGGTAATTAATAAGCCGAGAGGGTCCATTGGTTTCGGGCCCAATGCATGGTAGTAGCTGGAACTTGAACCACACATACAGATCTCGGGTCCTATGGACGGTTCCAATGAAACAACCCACCACGTACTCCTACATGTCCTTTCATCGATACCTTTACCAAACATGTTCCACACTTCCTTCTCTTTACCGGTATGATCATTTCACTCTGATCCATCACCCAGATGAATCAGACCTGACACAACTCTAAGCATAGCAGGCAACATAAACAAATAGCATGGTGGATCACACATCACATGGCTCAATCAACTCCTACACATGCTAGTGGGTTTCAACTATTTACTATGATAATGACAGGTCATGCAAGGGAATAGGGTTCAACTACCGCAGCAAGTAGCAGTTCACACGATGTTGCCTTAATGCAGTAAAAGAGAGGAGGAGCGAGAAGATGGGTTTGTATCGGAATGATCAATGATTGCTTGCCTGACAGAGTGGTTGTCGGGTACTGCTCTTCAGCTGGATACGCAGAAGTATCCTCGGGTGCAGGACCTAACACGGAGAATATCGGCGATACAATCAATAAGCAAACAAATGCAACAATATGATGCATGCTCATGATATGGCAAGATGCATGTGTTTTGGGATAATGCAACTATAACCAGAAGGGTTTGAGCCCATTTGAATCAAAGATTCAAATTGAAACCCAAACTAATATTTATTTAAGTGCATTGTCATGTTTTAGAGTATATAGTGATACGTCCAAAACGTATCTATAATTTCTGCTTGCTCCATGCTTCTTTTGTGTGATATTGCTATGATATTGATGCACTTCCATACACTTTTGATCATATTTGGACTAACCTATTAACTCAGTGCACCACAGTGCCAGTTCCTGTTTTCTGCTGTTTTTCTATTTCAGGTTTCCCCCATATTAAAAGTGCTCCAAAAATTCCAGGAAAAATATAGGAAAAAACAGCGTACATGAAGCTTCGTGAAGAACCAAAGATGGGCTAGAGGGGAGCCAAGGGAGGCCCAGGCGGCCACCTGGCGCGGCCCCACCCCTGGCCGTGCCAGGGGGCGCCTGGGGCCCCTGCTCCGCGTCTGGCTGCCCCCCTTCGCATATATATCCCTCTCGTCCCTCAACCCTCGAGGACAGAACCCTTTTTCGCGATCTCGCCTCTGTTCTGTCGCCGCAGCGCTTCCAAGATCGGGAGCATCAGGAGAACTCTTCCCGGCACCCTGCCGGAGGGGAGAACCACCACCGGGAGCTTCTCCACCACCATGGACGCTTCCCGGATGAGTCATGAGTAGTCCACCTTGGACCATGGGTCCATGATCAGTAGCTATGTGATGTTCTCCTCCCCTCTTTGCTCTTCATGGTTTAGACCTCGTGAGCTGCCCTACATGATCGAGGCACATATGTAATCTTTCTGCTGTTGCTTTGCTGAGTTTGCTAGGATCTGATGGATTATGAGACTATGTTCAGATTGTGTTTGAGTAATATATTTGATTCACCTCTTTTATATCTTTGTTCTTAAGTAATTCTTGCATGTTCTCCGTTGCTGTTTATTGCTTTGGCCAAGTAGTAGGTAGTAACTCCAAGAGGGAGCGTTATGCTTGATTGTGGGTTCATGCCCCCTGATGACTAGCTTGAGTGATAGAAACATGAGTCTAGGGGATGTGCTGTTTCCACAAGGGAGAAAACAACGGTGCTTGTACTTGCGGGTGCAAGGATTGTTTACTTTACGCAAAGTTCTTTTAATGCAGTTGTCTGTTGCTTTGAGTTTACACTTTGGGTGGGATTCGCAACTTAATACCAGCGAGATGTTCTGGATAGATATCTCAAGGTGGATGATTAGTAGTAGATGCAGATGGATTTCGGTCTACTTGCCTTGGCGTACCGCCCATGCTTTTGAGCCTCTACCTTTCTTTGCAGCATAGTTAGCATTGGTTTGCGCACATAATCCTGTCAATTGCCCAGCTGTAATTTGTTTACCTTGCTTTGCTGTTCTATCGTCTTTTGGGAGAGAGACATCACTAGTGAACATCATGGGACCTCGGTCCATATTACCACCGCTGATCACACCTTCTATTTACTTCCTGTTTTTATTTCCTAGTTGCAGTCATAGCTATCATTATTATCTCTTGTGTTTGATCCTTTGTAAACAACAAGGCCGGAGGGATTGACAACCTCTCTGTACTCGTTGGGAGCAAAGTTATCTGTATCAGTGTGCAGGTCCCGTCAACCGCTAAGTTTCTGGCGCCGTTGACACCTACTTGTCGACCCTTGGAGTCTCACGGGATTCGATCCTTGGTATCTTTGCCAAGGGAAATTTGCCGCTACGCTACATCTCAACCTTCCACTTGGGGTAACCAACGAGGGGCGAGAAGCCATCAAGCAAAGTTTCTGGCGCCGTTGCCGGGGACTCCACTCTTCAAGATAGGGGAGTTGCACGCTATCTTTTATCTTTGCTTTTTAGTCTTGTTAGTTTACCTTTCAGTTTTTGCTTTAGTGTCCCTTACCAAAAATCACAAAAATAGTTATCTTGCTTGGTGCTGCTTTGGGTTCCACCGAGAACACCAAGTTGTGTGACTTCACTAGTCATAACAACAATGACTTTATCTCCACGCCTATTGCTACACCTGCCACTTCAGCACCATCTTATCAGATTAAACCTGCTTTGCTGAACCTAGTTATGAAAGATCAATTCTCCGGTGCTGGAGATGATGCTGCTTTGCACTTAAATAATTTTGTTGAGCTCTGTGATATGCAAAAGTACAAAGAAGTAGATGGTGATATTGTTAAGCTTAAGCTTTTTCCTTTCTCCTTGAGAGGAGGAGCTAAAATCTGGTTTCAATCCTTGCCTAGGAATAGTATAGATTCTTGGGACAAGTGCAAGGATGCCTTTATTGGGAAGTACTATCCCCCTGCTAAAATTATCCAATTAAGGAGTAACATAATGAATTTTAAACAATTGGATAATGAACACGTTGCCCAAGCTTGGGAACGCATGAAATCTCTTGTCAAGAACTGCCCTACTCATGGTTTGACTACTTGGATGGTTATCCAAACTTTTTATGCAGGCTTGAACTTTACCTCGCGGAACTTGTTATATTTGGCCGCGGGAGGAACCTTTATATCAACTACACTTGGTGCTGCCACGAAGCTTCTCGACGAGATGATGACCAATTATTCCCAATGGCACACCGAACGCGCCACAACAGGTAGGAAGGTAAACTCTGTCGAGGAGATTTCCTCCCTAAATGAAAAAGTTGACTTGATCATGTCTCTACTTTCCAAGCAATCTTCTATTGATCCTCATGATGTTCCTTTAAATTCTTTGATTGCTCAAGATCAAGTAGATGTGAACTTTATCTATAGAAACAACTTCAATAATGATGCTTATAGGAGTAATTTTGGTAGCAACCCTAGACCGTTCCCCTCTAATTCCTATGAGAACAACAATACTTATCCTAGCACCAAGAACTCCACTTCTGAACTAGAGATTATGCTTAAAGACTTCATCACTACCCAAAAGGCCTTCAATAAGAGTGTAGAAGAAAAACTAGACAAACTAGATAATCTCTCTTCGAAGGTAGACAATTTAGCCCATGAGGTAGAGTTGCTTAAAATTAGAACTTCTCCTCTTGAGGAGAGGAAGACCACTCCTATGAATGCTATTCAAGTGCAAATTAATGAAAACATTAGGATGATGGCTAAACTTAAAGATAGATGGGCTAGAGAAAAGGAGGAAGAAGATAGGATTAAGAGCCTTCCTACCCACCACACTGTTGCTACTATCCAAGTTGTTGAGGATATCCAAACTCTTAGCACCCAATGCACTCCTAGTCCCATTGGACCTATTAATGGTGATGCTATGACCTCAACCGTAGAAGAAGAAACTCCTATGACCATAGAAGCTACCAAACAAGTGAGCCTAAAGGACACCACTACCACTTTACTTGATAGTAGTGACCTTGATTTTGATAATTGCACCCTTTCTGAAGTTATTGGTTTTCTTCACAAGATGTCTAGAGATCCCCACACTAGCACACTTAATCTTGCCTTCACGGAGCATATCACTAATGCTCTCATCAAAGCTAGGGAGGAGAAGCTTAGGGTAGAAGCCTCCATACCTAGAAAGCTAGAAGATAGTTGGGATCCTATGATTAAAATTAAGTTGAATAACTTCTCTTGCTATGCTTTATGTGATGTTGGAGCTAGTACCTCCATTATTCCCAAAAGAATGTATGATATGTTTGAATTGAAACCTTTTGATCCTTGTTCTTTTGGTGTTCGTCTTGTTGATTCTTCCGTAAAGAAACCTTTGGGGAAGATCCACGATGTTCTTATCATTGTCAATGACAATTATGTTCCCGTTGATTTTACTATTATGGATATTGAATGTGAACCTTCATGTCCAATTATTTTGGGGCGTCCGTTTCTTCGCACCGTTGGTGCTATCATTGACATGAAAGAGGGGAATATAAAATTCCAATTCCCTCTCAAGAAAGGGATGGAACACTTCCCTAGAAAGATGATTAAGTTGCCTTTTGAGTCCGTTACACGGGCTAGCTATTCTCTTACTCTTGATAAAACATGATCTTCTCTTTTTGCATCATGCCTAGCTTAAAGGCATAAAAGAAAGCGCTTTTGGGAGGCAGCCCACAACGAATTAGGTTTTATTTTGCTTTTGTTGTGTCTTGATGTTTGTTACTACAGTAGCATCATCATTGTATCTTTTCTTTTCAGCTTTGTGCAAAGTTTAGCCTCCGATTGCAAGAAAGTTCAAAAGTTGTGACGTGCTGTCCAGAAAACAGATTCTGTCCTTGGACAGAAAAATTCGAATAAAATTACCAGATCATCTTTTTGATCTGAAGTTTTTTGACAGCGTGCTCTATACAATTGGCTTTCGAGCGTCTGTTCTGAGTTTTTTGATTTGAGTTGCAGAAGTGCCCCGAAAAAATTATTTACTACCTGCTGGTCTGTTTTTCACAGATTCTGTCCTGTTTTGCCTTTTCTTTGTTTTGCAAACCTTGAGCTTGCTTTTTCTTTGCAAAAACCTTTTGGCAATCTTGAGAAACAGTAGCTCTTCAAGATTATCTTTATTTCCAGTAGGGAAAAAATTATTTTATTGTGGGTACTAACCTCGCTAATCAGATTATGATGAGTTATGTATGAAGGGAGTTTTCAAGTGTGCGAGGGAAGATGATAAAAGAAGATTCAGGAGGGTCAAACGCTCAAGCTTGGGGATGCCCCCGTGCACCCCCAAGAAATATTCAAGAAGACTCAAGCGTCTAAGCTTGGGGATGCCCCCATGCATCCCCTTCTCCATCAACAATTATCAGTTCGTCTTTCGTTCCACTATATTTTTATCACTTCATGCGTTATGTGCTATGCTTGGAGCGTCTTGCTTTTAGTTTCTTTTTTAGTTTTCTTTAGCTTTTCTTGCTGTTCATAACAAGTTAGAACCCAGCTTTCTTTGTGTGGGAGAGAAATACGCTCCACTTCAACCTAGAACACAACATAGGATTTTCATGCTTATCTTTGCTGTGTGTGTTCTTTGTCTTTCCATAGCTGCTGTCATGTTTAGCTCTTAGTTTTCATGCTTTTCTTTTTAAAGAGCTTTTGTTTAGTTGGTTGCTGAACTCTCTTGAGTTTTCATGTTTATCTTGTTAAGAGAGTTTGCCTGTTGCACTGAGTTGTGTGTCTTAACTTAAAGTAGGTAATTGAGGTTGCTATTTAATTTTAGTAGTAACTTGCAATAGTTTTGAGGTATTGCCATGAGTAATGTCTGAACTTTGGGTGTCAAGAGCTTTAGCCTATTAGTGATAGATGTCGTATTTTGGGCAATCCGTGTTTATTTTCGAAAACCTACAAAATAGTTGAGAACTTTAGCTACTAGATGGATCACTAATCTTTGGAGGGATCAAATATTAGAGTACACTCACGTACCATGAGTCGAGGATGCGCAAGGATAACCAAACCCCCATACACTCCTCCTCGGGGTACTTGTCTCTTTGTGAACCTCCTAATTAGATTGAGAGTTACCAATAATAAGTGCATGAGTTCTTCGGACTAATGTGAGTATTCGAAAGTTGACATTTCCACCTAGCCATATTTTTCTAGCCTCTTCGGTACCGTGCATTGCCCTTTCTCACCTCGAGAGTTGGCGCATACTTCGCCGGTGCATCCAAATCCTTGGCACAAGACGCTCTGTCATCATAAGCCTCATTATATTCTTCCTCAAAACAGCCACCATACCTACCTATCAAGGCATTTCCACATCCTTTCCGAGATACATTGCCATGCAACATCCATCTTCTCATGACTTGATCTTCATGTCATACATGCTTTTTGCTTGAACGATGAGCCGCATGCTAGTTGGGCCTTGCCCTAATCATTGCTACATGACGCGCTAGTATCATTGCATATCCTGCTACACTGGCAGAGGCATACATTTGCATACATCATGATAGTTTCATTTTCTTTATGTTGAGTACTTTTGTAAAGTGTGAAAGATCTTCTATACTTCTTGTAATATATAGAGTGTTGCCCCTAAAGTGAGGAAAAGATCCCAAAGAGGACAAATCAAAAGATCCCAAAGAGGACAAATGAGAGTTAAATAGAAAGAGCCATTGAGGCCACACAAAAAATAAAAATAAAATAAAAAAAGAGAAAAAGAGAAAAAGAAATAAAAAGAGAGAAGGGGGCACACTACTATTCCTTTTTGAGAGATCCACACTCGTACTCCATCTTATACCTTGTACTCCATAGAGATTATCATGCATGCATATAGCTATGTGGGGACCTTCACACTATAGAACTTGGCTTGTATATTCCAATGATGAGCCTCCTCAAAAGAGCTCTAGGTCTTCTTGAGCGAGCAAGTTGGATGCACCCCCACTAGTTCCATTGGAGAGCTTACCTTAGCTCATATGTGCATCCGTTGCATGGCAATCCCTACTCCTCACATCATATCTATCATTTGGCTTTCTCTCGCCTATGATTGTCCTCATTGATGTGAGCCTTTCACACCTTTTTGTCTTCCCCCTTCATAATTTTTCTCTCTTTGCCATCCTAAGTGTCAACTTTCTTGCTTATGCTCATCCATTGCATGAGTGCTCAAAATATCGAAAGGGAGTGGATCATTTTGACTTGTACCTGGCTAGTGGTCTGGGGATGAGTAAAGATAAGATTCCAAAAAAGACCAAGTGTGAAACTTTAGTAGATTAAGTTCTCAACAATACAAAAACTATGTTTTACTCTCTCGTATATCCCTATCCCCTTTCTTGCACGCAAACACCATTTGGAGACATTCGAGTCACGGACAGCGAGAGCTCTTGCACCTTTATGTTCTTATGTTGCTTGTTACAATGCTAATATAGACTCTTGCTTGTTATGACTTGAATTGAATTACATGCCTTGATTGCTTTACTTAAAAAGTTCTTATATGGTTGGTAGCATGTCACCACAGAAATTATGCTTGTTATCATTTACCTACTCGAGGACGAGCAGGAATTAAGCTTGGGGATGTTGATACGTCCAAAACGTATCTATAATTTCTGCTTGCTCCATGCTTCTTTTGTGTGATATTGCTATGATATTGATGCACTTCCATACACTTTTGATCATATTTGGACTAATCAATTAACTCAGTGCACCACAGTGCCAGTTCCTGTTTTCTGCTATTTTTCTATTTCAGGTTTCCCCCATATTAAAAGTGCTCCAAAAATTCCAGGAAAAATATAGGAAAAATCAGCGTATAGGAAGCTTCGCGAAGAACCAAAGATGGACCAGAGGGGAGCCAGGGGAGGCCCAGGCGGCCACCTAGCGTGGCCCCACCCCTGGCCGCGCCAGGGGGGCGCCTGGGGCCCCTACTCCGCCTCTGGCTGCACCCCCTTCGCATATATATCCCTCTCGTCCCGAAACCCTCGAGGACATAACCCTTTTTCGCGATCTCGCCTCTGTTCCGCTGCCGCAGCGCTTCCAAGATCGGGAGCATCAGGAGAACTCTGCCCGGCACCCTGCTGGAGGGGAGAACCACCACCGGGAGCTTCTCCACCACCATGGACGCTTCCCGAATGAGTCGTGAGTAGTCCACCTTGGACCATGGGTCCATGATCAGTAGCTATGTGATGTTCTCCTACCCTCTTTGCTCTTCATGGTTTAGACCTCGTGAGCTGCCCTACATGATTGAGGCACATATGTAATCTTTCTGCTGTTGCTTTCCTGAGTTTGCTGGGATCTGATGGATTATGAGACTATGTTCAGATTGTGTTTGAGTAATATATTTTATTCACCTCTTTTATATCTTTGTTCTTGAGTAATTCTTGCATGTTCTCCGTTGCTGTTTATTGCTTTGGCCAAATAGTAGGTAGTAACTCCAAGAGGGAGCGTTATGCTTGATTGTGGGTTCATGCCCCCTGATGACTAGCTTGAGTGACAAAAACATGAGTCTAGGGGATGTGTTGTTGCCACAAGGGAGAAAACAACGGTGCTTGTACTTGCGGGTGCAAGGATTGTTTACTTTACGCAAAGTTCTTTTAATGCAGTTGTCTGCTGCTTTGAGTTTACACTTTGGGTGGGATTCGCAACTTAATACCAGCGAGATGTTCTGGATAGATATCTCAAGGTGGATGATTAGTAGTAGATGCAGATGGATTTCGGTCTACTTGGCTTGGCGTACCGCCCATGCTTTTGAGCCTCTACCTTTCTTTGTAGCATAGTTAGCATTGGATTGCGCACATAATCATGTCAATTGCCCAGCTGTAATTTGTTTACCTCGCTTTGCTGTTTTATCGTCTTTTGGGAGAGAGACATCACTAGTGAACATCATGGGACCCCGGTCCATATTACCACCGCTGATCACACCTTCTATTTACTTCCTGTTTTTATTTCCTAGTTGCAGTCATAGCTATCATTATTATCTCTTGTGTTTGATCCTTTGTAAACAACAAGGCCGGAGGGATTGACAACCTCTCTGTACTCGTTGGGAGCAAAGTTATCTGTATCTGTGTGCAGGCCCCGTCAGCCGCTAAGTTTCTGGCGCCGTTGACACCTACTTGTCGACCCTTAGAGTCTCACGGGATTCGATCCTTGGTATCTTTGCCAAGGGAAATTTGCCGCTACGCTACATCTCAACCTTCCACTTGGGGTAACCAACGAGAGGCGAGAAGCCATCATACAGCAAGGTTAATTTGCTCAAACATGCATGAAACCAGTGCCATTGGAAAGATTGGATTTTTCTGATCAATTTTCATATATAAATCTTTTCCATCTGAGCTACTGTTGAATTTATATGATTTTTTTTGAAGTTTAAAGCATTTTCTGGAATTTCCTGAATTGTTTTTAAATCAAATAATCCCAGAAAATCCTTTACTGCGTCAGCATGACATCATGCTGACGTCAGCAAGTCAACAGACCTGATCCAGGTCAAACCTGACTGGTGGGTCCTTCATGTCAGTGACTCTGGAGCTAATTCCGGTCAAAACTAGAGTTGACTGGGTTTGACTAAGCGATGGGGCCCACTGTCAGTGACTGTTGTGGTTAATCTAATTACTGTTAGCTCCTAATTAACAGGCCACATGAGCCCGCCGGAGTTAGGCCGGCGGCGACCGTTTCGCACGGCGGTGACTCGTCGGAATCCTTGTTCCGGCCACCATTTGTCGCGCCGATGGGCTCTAAGTGCTCCTGGTGATGCACCGAATCCAACGGTGCCACTGGTTGGTCGATTGGTCACCGGAGTCGACGGCGACGAGCTCGTCCGCGGCAGCGCTCGCATGGAGTTGGCCGGGACGGCGTTGTGGTGCACGGGAGGAGGAGTTAGGGGTGGCATTAGCTTGCTGGTGATCTACTGATCCTAATGGCGTGCTCAGCTGCGAGGCACGGTGCCTGTGGCCACGGCGGTGAGGTGGCCGGCGGCGGTGAGCTGCGGTCAGCAAGGGGGCGGCGGCTACAAGGCGTAATCGAGCCCATGGAGAGAGGGGTTTGAAGCGTGAGCTCACAGCGGTCGCAGAGGGCGTCGAAGCGAGCTCGGAGAAGGTCTAACGGCGGCGTACAGGCGGCGGTGATCTCCGGTGCCGAAGGTTGAAGACGACGGCGGGGAGGGCGTTGCAGAGCTTCTGGCGTCGGGTGCATCGGTGGGGAGCTTCGGGGCGATGCGGCGGAGCTAATGGTGCGTCGAGGAGGCGAGGGAGTGGCGTAGGGCGCGGTGGCAGCGATCGACGGCGACGAGCTCGCTAGGTGGAGCTCGGCGGAGGGGAGAGAGGAGGGGAAAGACTCAGGGGAGAGGGGGAAACGGTCGAGGGGGTCCGCGTGGCGTCGTCCGGTTCCATCCAGAGGGTCGAAGGCCAGCCAGGCAGGCAGGAGGTGGCCGGCGCGTCGGCGGCGCTCGCCACCGAACTGCTTCGTGCGCTGGCACGGCGAAGAAGACGGGGATGCCCCTGGTGGGCTGGCCCGTCTGGGCCAGCAGGTAAGTGGGCTCAGGTAAGTCTGCTTCTTCCTATTTTTTTCTATTTACTTTCTGTTTCATTTCTTTTGCAACTTTGTTGAATTAATAAAAATGCCAGAACATTTTTATAACTCATAGAACTAGTCATGCCCACTGTATACAATATGAACAATATGGAACATTTTAGTTTATGATTATTTGGGCACATATAATATTTTATAGCATTTAAATGCCCAAATGCAAATACCATATGAATTAATCCAGAGACCTTGGGTGTCCTAGAAAATTGTGCACCATTTTTGGCAGAGGTTTATGACCAAGGCAGAAATGATGAACATTTTTGAAGGGCATTTTGGGTACATTGGAAAAGATTTTATTAAACCCTATGTAATGCCCCGGATGTAATACTTTCCCTTTTGGGTATATAATACATCTCCGGCTTCATCTATTTCCATTCCGGGTTCTTTGCCTTTCGGGTTTTCGTCGTTTTGTTGTGTGAGTGTGTGGCATTCATTCATATCATGTAGACATATGCATTGCATTGCATTTGTGTTGTCGGTTGCATCCGGTTCCACGTGTTCCTTCCCGTTGTCCGTTTCGCGTTCCGGAGCTCCCTCACGTGTCCGTGACGTCCCGTAGACCTACCTTGTTGTTTGGGCGTGTAACGTTACCGGTGTGCCGCGAGGTTGTTGTGTGTGTTGTTGTTTTGTTGTGTGCAACCCGCCTCTCAAATCTCGTCGCGTTTGGACTCCGTGTGCTATCCCAACAATTATCCGTGTGGGTCCAAAGTGCCTTCACTTTGTGTCCCAGAAACACCCCTACTGCAGTCTACTACCTTCTCCTAGGCCCTTCTAAACTAACCCCCGCGATCGGATCCGTCGGATCGCGATCGGAGGGCTCCTAACACCCCTAAATCCCCAAACCCTAGAATCTGCTATTTATAGACCCTAGTCTATTTTGGCATCCCTAGCTTCTTCTCCACCCTCTCCCCCTCATTTTTTTTGTCAGATTTGGCCTCCCCCTCAGCCACTTGGCTAGTTCCACGAAGGAACTCCACCGCCGCCGCTACCTTCGCCGCTCCAGGCCAATCCCTCGAACGCCAGCATCGCTCCAGGCGGTCAACGCCTCGGCCTCTGCCGATCGGATCGGGGCAGAGGCCCGATCGATCCCGCCTCGGCTCTCCGATCCGCCAGGCCAGCGAGCGCCTCTGGCCCGTACACTCCCCTTCGCCGGCCCGCAGGACCACTTCCCCGCGCCTCCGCTGGGCCAGCAGCGACCGGCCCGACCGCCTCCTCGCCCGCAAGCCGCCGCACCAGGCCACCGCATCGCACCGCGGATCGTGGGCCTCCCGACCGCCCCAGGCCGCCTTGCCACCGGATCCGCGGGCCGCCACCTCCTTCGCCTCCACTATCGTCCGGCTGGGCCGCGCCCCGCCTCAGTCGCCGGCTGGGCCGCTCCCTCAGCTGGGCCGAGCCGAGCCGGGCTCCCTCCGCCGGCCACTCCTCCAGGCCGGGCCGCAACCGCCGCTGGGCCCGAGCCAGTCCACAGCCGGGATGGATCCATCTCTTCGGGCCCTTTTGCTCCAGATCTGTTGACTGAGAAGGTTGACCCTCAAATATCTCTAAGTCCCTGTGTTATTAGTTGCTGATGTTGTTTTAGATCTGCTCTAACTTTTTGTGTGTAGCTCCGTTTCGCGCAAATAGCATGTCCAGACGTTCGTGGGATCGTGCACTAAGTTTTATCTGTTTTTGTCATGCATGTTAGAGATCATCTAGGTGCTTGTTTTGCTGTTGCAAGAGTGCATCGTGATATAAACTGCTGTTATGTGATGTTTTTATGCCATCTTTGCCATGTGATATCTTTTAGCTCGTTTGTCCGAATGATGCAAATGACATGTCCACGTGTTCGTCTTGCCATGCTCTACATGTTGTATGTGCTAGGTAGCATGATAGATCTATTCTTGACATGTTTATCATCGTTGCAAAGTGCCATGTGGCTGTGATGTTGTTACACTTGTTATGAAATGCCATCTTGTTGAGCTCGTTACTATCGTTGTGTTTATCTCCATGAAGCATGCTTGTGTGTTTCGGAATCACCATCATGTGTACTTTGATGAGGTGCTTACCACGTGCCATGTTTAGTTTCGAGGTGACTTAAACACGCTCTTTTAGATGCCATGATGAAATTGCTGTTTTAGGACTTGGTGAATTTTCACTAAGTCTGAAATCTGTAACGTTCCGATGCCATGTTTGCTTGCTGTTCTAGGACAAACCATGATAGTTTTGGAGTGGATCTTGATTGTTGCTTGTAGTATATATTGTTGTCTTTCCATCCATGTTCTCACATGCCTATTTGAGAGGCTATAGCTTGTTTATCTTTTGCTCCAAAGTTTCAATAAAATTCTGCTGCCAGAATTTTATTGTCAAGTTCAATATGTCCAAGTTCATTGCTATTGAACCGTGACTCCTTTGAGGGTGCACCTTTGGACTTAGTTGCTGTAGTATATGTCTAGTTTGTGTTCATGTCCTTTGCCATGTTGTTTGAGTGCTGTAGCTTAGATATTTTGTGCTCCGAAGTTGCTATGATGCTGTAATTTTCAGCTTTCGCTCATTTCTTGTTTCGGGCATAACTTTTAGCCCGTAACTCCGTTTTCAGTGAGTCTTACATGAAACTTGATTGATTTTCCGTGTAGATTCATAATATCATATTGTTATCATGTTTTGAGGTGTTTTTCTTGAGTGCTAATTTCCGTGCTCCGTGTGCATCCTTAGTGCGTCCATCATGCATCCATCATTTTCGAGTGCGCATTACATCTTGTTGATTTGTGCTTGGTGTGATTGTATTGTTTAGAGCCGGAAGCTGAGACCGAGTACGAGTACGAGCACGAGGTTACCAACGAGGTTGAGCACGAGGACCCTTCTTACGATCCGAACGACTTCACTTCAGGCAAGATGACCGAACCCCGATAACATTACTATCTTTGCCTATTGCTAGTAGATCCGCTCTATAGTTTTGCCTCGATGCCCATGATCTTCTTGTCAGCCTCCTACTTGTAACTATTGCCCTGTTTAACCAACCTACCTATGCAAACCGTTGCTTGGCTAAGTACGCTTCGCTCAGCCCTTCTTATAGCATTGCTAGTTGCAGGTGAAGATCGAAGATGCTTGCTTCATGTTGAAGTTTGGTTGGGTTTTATCACACTATATAAATGCTTAAATTGAAATCATCTATATATTGGCAAGGGTGGAAGGCTAAGCCTTTTGCTTGGTGATTTGTTCCACTCATGCCGTTAGGAACCGTATAAACCGGTGTTATGTTCCTTGATTATGTGTTCCTAACACAGTTGGGGTGTATGGGACCCCCTCGATAAACCGCTAAGTGCTAAGTCTTTTCCAGCAAGTCCCAACATTGGTACTATTTGCCTAATAACTAAATAACTTGCATAGGGAGTAATTAACCCGAGTTCTTAATCAACAACCCCGGGTCAGTGCTCCTCATGAGTGTTGGTCCGAAACGGGGTTCCTGCGGGGTCACCACGAGGAAACTCGAGGATTGATATAAACCTGTAGCATCGCCCATCCGGTCGTGGCCTGAGACTAGATACGCGCGGCTATTGTCAGGGTGTCGGCACGCCGGGAGGATTTGCTGGATTAGCCTTACCTTAGTTCGGTATATCTTGAGCACGGGATTCCGAGAATACTCGGGTCTTCCCACTTTGGAGTTGCGACTCCGCGGATCGTGGGCTTGTAATGGGTCAAGTTGGAACACCCCTGCAGGGTTATGAACTTTCGAAAGCCGTGCCCGCGGTTATGTGGCAGATGGGAGCTTGTTAATATCCGGTTGTAGATAACTTGACACAATGTTTCTAATACACTACCAGCGTGTGTTCCGTGACCGTCAATTTCCGAATAGGGATTCAGGAGTTGAACACGCAGGGGTTATGTTTGTGGAGCTTGTAGCTAGGATCACTTCGTGATCACTTCTCGACCGAGGCTTTCTCTTCTCGCACTCTCTCACGTAATCTAGTTGCTAGTTGCTGCTGCAGACACTTATTCTTTTCTTCAGCCTTTATCCTCTCCCAAAGGCTTAAATAGTCTTGTTACCCGGGAACGGGATTGCTGAGTCCTCTGTGGCTCACAGTTACTTCACCACACCAGATGCAGGTCCAGTTGTGAGCTATCCAGGTGATGGCACCGAGCTGTACTGGGAGTACGACGAGGAGCGTAGTCGATACTATGTTCGATATCCGGATGATCAGTAGTGGCGACTCCTACTAGGATTCGATCCGCCTGTGGTTTCTTTATCTAAGTTTGGTATCTTGACATTTGGTTTTGCCCTTAGAGGGTTGTGATATTCTTAATGTATGGTGTTTGAGACATGTTATGTAATTGTGTGACGTGGCGAGTGTAAGCCAACTATTTATGTTTACAATCCCCTCTTTTACATGAGATGTGCAAAGATTACCAAACTTGAGATCATTCTAGGATGGACTTATGCCTTTAAGTCGTGCCTCGACACGTAGGAGGTATAACTCCATCCTGGGCATTACAAGTTGCTATTCAGAGCCTTCTCTGACCTAGGAGCCCCCACTGATTGATCGAATCGTTGACGGTCGAGTCTAGGCACACACTGAAAACTTTTTGAGTCATATATTATATCGGAGAGTAGGATTTCTTTGCTTCTCATCCCCTTTCTCTCTGGTGAGGACTCCTGACGACTACTCTTGTCTCTCCTATCTTCAAAAAATGCACCAAATTTTTTTTAGGAATCCCGCGAGTATTCTGGGATTGTTTCGATGTTCTTGTGACGAGGATATTGTTCTCGATGCCTCCTGACATAAGGGGTTGTGGCAGTGTCCCGGGGAGTTGAGCTTCGGGGTATTGTCGTCACAAGCATATCGCGGCAGTACTAAATACTTAAGACGGCCGACATCGAAAATCTCTCCTATACGGCCAGTGGCGAGATAACCCCGACATCACCCAGTACTGGGGAGGTAGTTCGGGAGTATTGCCATAGCTTGTTATAGTGGATGCTTTTCGAAGGTCCGAGGTACACAGTTTCCGAGAAAGACTGGTTATGTGTTGAAGGATGGATACACCTGGATGTAGGTTTAGAGTTGATTGCGCGGTGCTTCCCGTGTATCCCCAACACCTGATTGCATAACTGGAATCTTTCGGAAATTTATAGGTGGGTTTATCCAGTAGATCGTAGGCATTCTTCCAACGAATGCAGGTTAGTGAGTTCGGGGTTCTACATTGAGTGAAGTGGTTTATGACCGATGTTACTATCAGGAGTTGCATCTTAAAGGGTCCTTGGCTATGCTGATCCGGGGATTGCAAAACCTTTTCGTAACGCGTTCATATGCTTTCAGCACAAAGATGTTAGAACGAAACTCCTCTCTTGTGTTTGTTCCCGTCTGTACCTTGTTGTTTTCTTATTTTATCCTTTTGTCCCCTATGTGGCTTCTCGTGAAGATTGATGTTATCATTTAACTGAGAATATCATTCGTTCCTCTTGTTCGAATGATTTCATTCGTTCTTATTGTTCGAATGATTATTGTGAAGACTTGTTGCAATTCATTCCAGTGATTCAGCTTATACCTTTTGTCAATCAATTGCTGATTCGTGGTCATCTCTTTCAGGATGGCTTCGAAAAAGGTTCCCAACGCTAACCCAGAGGTGGCATTCAAAACTCTCAAAGAAAAACTCGTCTCTGCTCCAGTTCTGACTCCTCCAGATGAATCCAAGCCCTATGAAGTATTCTGTGATGCTTCTCTTCAAGGTCTTGGTGGTGTGCTTATGCAAGATAAGAGAATTGTGGCATACACTTCTCGTCAGCTCAAACCAAGTGAGAAGAACTATCCCACACATGATCTCAAGCTAGCAGCTGTGGTACATGCTCTGATTACGTGGAGACATCTGTTGTTGGGCAGAAAGGTCGACATCTTCACCGATCACAAGAGCTTGAAGTACATCTTCACACAGCCGCATCTGAACCTCCGCCAGACTCGTTGGGTTGAAATGATCCAAGAGTATAATCCCAGCATTGAATACACTCCTGGCAAGGCGAATGTGATTGCAGATGCTTTGAGCAGAAAGGCATATTGCAACAGCCTTCTTATCAAGCCGTACCAGCCTGAGCTTTGTGAAGCTTTCAGGAAACTCAACCTCCAAGTTGTTCCGCAGGGTTTTCTTGCAAATCTTCAAATTGCTCCTACCTTGGAAGATCAAGTCCGTGAGGCCCAACTCAGGGATACCATGGTGAAGATGGTGAAACATGGTATTGCAAAGGGCACTCCAAAATACAAGTGCTTCCGTGTTGATGAGAGAGATACCTTGTTCTTCGAGGACAGACTCGTTGTTCCCAAAGGTGATCTCAGGAAGCTCATAATGGAAGAAGCTCATGATTCTATCCTTTCCATTCATCCTGGCAGTTCCAAGATGTATCAAGACCTCAAGCAGTCTTACTGGTGGACACGCATGAAAAGGGAAATTGCGCAATTCGTGAACGAATGTGATGTATGCAGAAGAGTGAAAGCAGAACAACAACGTCCAGCCGGTCTTCTCCAACCTCTTCCTATCCCCGAGTGGAAGTTCGACCACATTGAAATGGACTTCGTCACTGGTTTTCCTAAATCCAAGCGAGGAAATGATGCTATCTTTGTGGTGATTGACAAGCTTACCAAAGTCGCTCACTTTCTTCCAGTCAAAGAATCAATCAATGCAGCTCAACTGGCAGAGCTGTACACTTCCAGAATTGTGTCCCTACATGGCATTCCTCAAGTTATATCCTCAGACCGTGGAAGCTTGTTCACATCAAGGTTCTGGGACTCCTTTCAGTCCGCCATGGGCACTAAGATCAGGTTCAGCACTGCTTTTCACCCTCAGACTAGTGGTCAAGTCGAGCGAGTGAATCAGATTCCAGAAGACATGCTCAGAGCCTGTGTCATCTCCTTTGGCATGAAATGGGAAGACTGCCTTCCATTTGCCGAGTTCTCTTACAACAACAACTTTCAAGAAAGTGCAGGCAAAGCACCGTTTGAAATCCTCTATGGTAGAAAGTGCCGTACCCCTCTCAACTGGTCTGAAACAGAAGAACATCAACTTCTTGGCAATGACTTGATCTCAGAAGCCGAAGAAATGTGCAAAGTCATACGTGAGAATCTCAAGGCCGCTCAGTCGCGCCAGAAGAGCTACTATGACGGCAAGCATCGTGATTTGGCATTCAACATTGATGATCATGTCTATCTCCGTGTGTCTCCAATGAAAGGCACCCAAAGATTCGGTATCAAAGGAAAGCTTGCTCCTAGATACGTCGGGCCTTTCAAGATTCTTGGCAAAAGAGGCGATCTAGCCAATCAACTTGAGCTCCCTCCCAACTTCGCAAATGTTCATGATGTCTTCCATGTGTCTCAACTCCGCAAATGCTTCAAGGCACCTGAGCGCATGATTCCGTTTGAAGAGATTGATCTTCAACAAGACCTGTCCTACCGAGAGCAACCAGTTGCCATTCTTGAAGAAACCGAACGCAAGACCCGCAACAAGTCAATCAAATTCTTGAAAGTCAAGTGGTCACATCACACCGACCGAGAAGCTACCTGGGAACGAGAAGATCATCTTCGTTCCGAGTACCCTTCCTTTTTCCAGTCCTAGATCTCGGGACGAGATCTTTTTGTAGTAGAGGAGAGTTTGTAATGCCCCGGATGTAATACTTTCCCTTTTGGGTATATAATACATCTCCGGCTTCATCTATTTCCATTCCGGGTTCTTTGCCTTTCGGGTTTTCGTCGTTTTGTTGTGTGAGTGTGTGGGATTCATTCATATCATGTAGACATGTGCATTGCATTGCATTTGTGTTGTCGGTTGCATCCGGTTCCATGTGTTCCTTCCCGTTGTCCGTTTCGCGTTCCGGAGCTCCCTCACGTGTCCGTGACGTCTCGTAGACCTACCTTGTTGTTTGGGCGTGTAACGTTACCGGTGTGCCGCGAGGTTGTTGTGTGTGTTGTTGTTTTGTTATGTGCAACCCGCCTCTCAAATCTCGTCGCGTTTGGACTCCGTGTGCTATCCCAACAGTTATTCGTGTGGGTCCAAAGTGCCCTCTCTTTGTGTCCCAGAAACACCCCTACTGCAGTCTACTACCCTCTCCTAGGCCCTTCTAAACTAACCCCCGCGATCGGATCCGTCGGATCGCGATCGGAGGGCTCCTAACACCCCTAAATCCCCAAACCCTAAAATCTGCTATTTATAGACCCTAGTCTATTTTGGCATCCCTAGCTTCTTCTCCACCCTCTCCCCCTCATTTTTTTATCAGATCTGGCCTCCCCCTCAGCCACTTGGCCAGTTCAACGAAGGAACTCCACCGCCGCCGCTACCTTCGCTGCTCCAGGCCAATCCCTCGAACGCCAGCATCGCTCCAGACGGTCAACGCCTCGGCCTCTGCCGATCGGATCGGGGCAGAGGCCCGATCGATCCCGCCTCGGCTCTCCGATCTGCCAGGCCAGCGAGCGCCTCCGGCCCGTACACTCCCCTTCGCCGGCCCACGGGACCACTTCCCCGCGCCTCCGCTGGGCCAGCAGCGACCGGCCCGACCACCTCCTCGCCCGCAAGCCGCCGCACCAGGCCACCGCATCGCACCGCGGATCGTGGGCCTCCCTACCGCCCCAGGCCGCCTTGCCACCGGATCCGCGGGCCGCCACCTCCTTCGCCCCCACTGTCGTCCGGCTGGGCCGCGCCCCGCCTCAGTCGCCGGCCAGGCCGCTCCCTCAGCTGGGCCGAGCCGAGCCGGGCTCCCTCCGCCGGCCACTCCTCCAGGCTGGGCCGCAACCGCCGCTGGGCCCGAGCCAGTCCACAGCCGGGCCGGATCCATCTCTTCGGGCCCTTTTGCTCCAGATCTGTTGACTGAGAAGGTTGACCCTCAAATATCTCTAAGTCCCTGTGTTATTAGTTGCTGATGCTGTTTTAGATCTGCTCTAACTTTTTGTGTGTAGCTCCGTTTCGCGTAAATAGCATGTCCAGACGTTCGTGGGATCGTGCACTACGATTTATCTGTTATTGTCATGCATGTTAGAGATCATCTAGGTGCTTGTTTTGCTGTTGCAAGAGTGCATCGTGATATAAACTGCTGTTATGTGATGTTTTTATGCCATCTCTGCCATGTGATATCTTTTAGCTCGTTTGTCCGAATGATGCAAATGACATGTCCACGTGTTCGTCTTGCCATGCTCTACATGTTGTATGTGCTAGGTAGCATGATAGATTTATTCTTGACATGTTTATCATCGTTGCAAAGTGCCATGTGGCTGTGATGTTGTTACACTTGTTATGAAATGCCATCTTGTTGAGCTCGTTACTATCGTTGTGTCTATCTCCATGAAGCATGCTTGTGTGTTTCGGAATCACCATCATGTGTACTTTGATGAGGTGCTTACCACTTGCCATGTTTTGTTTCGAGGTGACTTAAACACGCTCTTTTAGATGCCATGATGAAATTTCTGTTTTAGGACTTAGTGAATTTTCACTAAGTCTGAAATCTGTAACGTTCCGATGCCATGTTTGCTTGCTGTTCTAGGACAAACCATGATAGTTTTTGAGTGGATCTTGATTGTTCCTTGTAGTATATATTGTCGTCTTTCCATACATGTTCTCACATGCCTATTTGAGAGGCTGTAGCTTGTTTATCTTTTGCTCCAAAGTTTCAATAAAATTCTGCTGCCAGAATTTTATTGTCAAGTTCAATATGTCCAAGTTCATTGCTATTGAACCGTGACTCCTTTGGGGGTGCACCTTTGGACTTAGTTGCTGTAGTATATGTCTAGTTTGTGTTCATGTCCTTTGCCATGTTGTTTGAGTGCTGTAGCTTAGATATTTTGTGCTCCGAAGTTGCTATGATGCTGTAATTTTCAGCTTTCGCTCATTTCTTGTTTCGGGCATAACTTTTAGCCCGTAACTCCGTTTTCAGGGAATCTTACATGAAACTTGATTGATTTTCCGTGTAGATTCATAATATCATATTGTTATCATGTTTTGAGGTGTTTTTCTTGAGTGCTAATTTCCGTGCTCCGTGTGCATCCTTAGTGCGTCCATCATGCATCCATCATTTTCGAGTGCGCATTACATGTTGTTGATTTGTGCTTGGTGTGATTGTATTGTTTAGAGCCGGAAGCTGAGACCGAGTACGAGTACGAGCACGAGGTTACCAAAGAGGTTGAGCACGAGGACCCTTCTTACGATCCGAACGACTTCACTTCAGGCAAGATGACCGAACCCCGATAACATTACTATCTTTGCCTATTGCTAGTAGATCCGCTCTATAGTTTTGCCTCGATGCCCATGATCTTCTTGTCAGCCTCCTACTTGTAACCATTGCCCTGTTTAACCAACCTACCTATGCAAACCGTTGCTTGGCTAAGTACGCTTCACTCAGCCCTTCTTATAGCATTGCTAGTTGCAGGTGAAGATCGAAGATGCTTGCTTCATGTTGAAGTTTGGTTGGGTTTTATCACACTATATAAATGCTTAAATTGAAATCATCTATATATTGGCAAGGGTGGAAGGCTAAGCCTTTTGCTTGGTGATTTGTTCCACTCATGCCGTTAGGAACCGTATAAACCGGTGTTATGTTCCTTGATTATACGTTCCTAACACGGTTGGGGTGTATGGGACCCCCTCGATAAACCGCTAAGTGCTAAGTCTTTTCCAGCAAGTCCCAACATTGGTACTATTTGCCTAATAACTAAATAACTTGCATAGGGAGTAATTAACCCGATTTCTTAATCAACAACCCCGGGCCAGTGCTCCTCATGAGTGTTGGTCCGAAACGGGGGTCTTGCGGGGTCACCACGAGGAAACTCGAGGATTGATATAAACCTGTAGCATCGCCCATCCGGTCATGGCCTGAGACTAGATACGCGCGGCTATTGTCAGGGTGTCGGCACGCTGGGAGGATTTGCTGGATTAGCCTTACCTTAGTTCGGTATATCTTGAGCACGGGATTCCGAGAATACTCGGGTCTTCCCACTTTGGAGTTGCGACTCCGCGGATCGTGGGCTTGTAATGGGTCAAGTTGGAACACCCCTGCAGGGTTATGAACTTTCGAAAGCCGTGCCCGCGGTTATGTGGCAGATGGGAGCTTGTTAATATCCGGTTGTAGATAACTTGACACAATGTTTCTAATACACTACCAGCGTGTGTTCCGTGACCGTCAATTTCCGAATAGGGATTCGGGAGTTGAACACGGAGGGGTTATGTTTGTGGAGCTTGTAGCTAGGATCACTTCGTGATCACTTCTCGACCGAGGCTTTCTCTTCTCGCACTCTCTCACGTAATCTAGTTGCTAGTTGCTCCTGCAGACACTTATTCTTTTCTTCATCCTTTATCCTCTCCCAAAGGCTTAAATAGTCTTGTTACCCGGGAACGGGATTGCTGAGTCCTCTGTGGCTCACAGTTACTTCACCACACCAGATGCAGGTCCAGTTGTGAGCTATCCAGGTGATGGCACCGAGCTGGACTGGGAGTACGACGAGGAGCGTAGTCGATACTATGTTCGATATCCGGATGATCAGTAGTGGAGACTCCTACTAGAATTCGATCCACCTGTGGTTTATTTATCTAAGTTTGGTATCTTGACATTTGGTTTTGCCCTTAGAGGGTTGTGATATTCTTAATGTATGATGTTTGAGACATGTTATGTAATTGTGTGACGTGGCGAGTGTAAGCCAACTATTTATGTTTACAATCCCCTCTTTTACATGAGATGTGCAAATATTACCAAACTTGAGATCATTCTAGGATGGACTTATGCCTTTAAGTCGTGCCTCGACACGTAGGAGGTATAACTCCATCCTGGGCATTACACCCTAGTTGTTAGAAGAGGGGTGCTGGGGTTTCTGTCATTCCCATTTAAAGTTTCTTTGGAAAGTAAACATGATGCACACTCTAGCTAGTCCTAATGCAAGCACTGACTAGGGGTGTGACAGCCACATAACCATGGGCACGGCTTTCGAAAGTTCAAAACCCTACAGGGGTGTTCCAACTTGGCCAATTACAAGCCCACGATCCACGGAGTCGCAAATCCAAGGTGGGAAGGCCCGAGTATTCTCGGAATCCCGTGCTCAAGATACTCCGACTAAGGTAAGACTAATCCAGCAAATCCTCCCGGCGTGCCGACACCCTGACAGTAGCCGCGCGTATCTAGTCTTAGGCCACGACCGGATGGGTGAAGCTACGGGTTTTTACCAGCCCTCGGGTTTCCCCAAGGTGGCCCCACAAGCTCCCCATTTCGGACCAACACTCATGTGGAGCACTGGCCCGGGGTTGTTGATTAAGAAGAGGGTTTATAACTCCCTATGCAAGTTTTAGTTATTTAGGCAAATGGAGTACCAATGTTGGGACTTGCTGGAAAAGACTTAGTGCTAAGCGGTTTATCGAGGGGGTCCCATAACCCCAACCGTGTGAGGAACGCAAAATCAAGGAACATAACACCGGTTTATACGGTTCCTAGGGCGGCATGAGTGGAACAAATCACCAAGCAAGAGGCTTAGCCTTCCACCCATTACCTATATATAGATGATTTAGTTTGACATATTATATAGTGTGATATCCCAACAAAACTTCAACATGAAGCAAGAATCTTCGAATCTTCTCCTGCAACTAGCAATGCTATAAGAGGGGCTAAGCGAAGGCTACGTAGCCAATCAAAGGTTTGCATAGGTTGGGTGGTTAGACAGATTCATGGTTACAATAGGAGGCTGACAAACAAACATGGGCATCAAGGCAATAAGCTAAAGAGCGAGACTTCTAGCAATAGGCAAAGATAGTAATGATATCTAGGTCAGGTCATCTTGCCTGTCGAGTCGTCGATGGGATCGTAAGACGGCTCCTCGTTCTCACCCTCGGTAGTAACCTCGTTCTTGTACTCGGTCTCGGCTTCCGGCTCTACTCAACACAAGAACACACGAGGCACGAAATCAAACAAGGTGCAATGCACAATCTATAGGATGCACGTATGATGCACTTAGGATGCACTGCAGATGCACTTAGGATGCATAACATGTCAAAGTAGGAAGCACACCAGAACAACACAAGAACAAGACAATATGCTCAAGCAAGTAGGAAGCAAGACAAGTCTATTTAGGATGCAAAACATGGGAAGGTAGGGAGCACAGAGAAACAACATAAGAACAACAAGTATAATGAGGTCGGAAACTACTTAAGACAAATCCGGTAAGTCCTCATATGCATAGTTTGAAATTAGTCCAGATCTGAACAAACCTTAAGTTAAAGTTGGTAAACAGCAAGATAACATGCACCATGATAATCTACACGAAATTCTAGTCAAGTTTAATATAAAGTTTTTTTAGAACGGAGCTACGGTCTAGAAGATATGATCAAAACAAGATAAGCATGGCAACGGTGCAAGATGCACTCAAACATCAAGCAAACATACTCCAAACATGTTAACATGATGATATTACGATTCTACATGCAAAATCACACAACTGAAATTAACAGCCACATAGCAACTTGGAAGCAAGATATATATACTCTACAGCACTCAAACATGGTGACAAGAAGCATGGACATGAAGTAGACATATCCTACAGCAAACAACTCCATTGGAGCAACTCCATAGGAGGCATGGATCAATAGCAACAAGCTACAACATTTTGATCATGACGTTAAAAACCTGACAGTAATATTTTATAGCAACTTGGGAGCAAGAATTAAATAAGCTACAGCAGCCCAAATGAGCAAGTGAGGGCATGGATGGATTGACAACAACATATACAACAAGGAATGATCAATGGCCACCCCAAAACTAACATGGATTTTCCTAGGGAAACAATCAAACATAGCATCAGGATATGACAGATTCCAGACTTAGTGAAATTTCACTAAGTGTTAAAATAGTTAACTTGGCAAGGCATGTTTACAAGCATGTTTAAGTCATCTTAAAGCATAACATGAAAAATGGTTTGCACCACATCAAAGAACACATGATGGCGAATCTAAAACATATGAGCATGCGACATGGGGACAAACACATCAATAGCAATGAGCTCCTCAACTAGGCATCTCGTAACAAGTTACAAAACCTAACAGCCACATGCGCTTTTGCAACAGGGATAAACATGGCAATATGAACTCTAACATGCATGCTATAGCAACCAACATGTAGAGCATCTCATGATGAACATTTTGACATATCATTTGCTTCATTTGGATAGACATGCACCAAGTTATCATATCTCAAACATGGCATGAAAATAGCAAGTAGCAGCAGTTTATAGCAAGTAGCACTCTTGTCATGATGATTAAGACATCTAGATGGACTCAAACAAACATGACACAATGGAACAAAACGTAGTACACATCACCGCGGTCATTTTGACATATCATATGCACAAATCGGACATACACACAAAAAGATATCGCCATCATAAGAAGCCATCAGACAAAAAAAGTCAAAAAGGACTTAGAGCAAAAATCAACCTCAGATCTGGTCAACGCCGGTCGCGGGCGGAGCGGGTCGCGGCCGAAGCGGGTTCCGGGCGAACGGGCGCCGGGACCCGTTAGGGTTTCGAACCCGCAGGTGCAGATCGGGAGCGGACGGGATCGGGAGGCCCGGCGCGGAGCGCCCGATGCGGCGGCCGGAGGTGCCGAGCACCGGCGGCGGGAAGGAGTGCGGGGCCGGGGCGGCCGGAGGTGCCAGATGCGGCGGCGGCGCGAGCTCCCCGATGCGGCGGCGAGGCAGGACGGGTTGCGACGAGGTCGCTTCTGCGGGGCGAGGCCGCTCCGGCGAGCTGGGCGGCGAGCTCCAGGCGGTGGCGGGATCTCCACGGGCGGCGCGGCGGCCACCGGAGGCGGAGGGGAGACGGCGCGGGAGGCGCGGCGAGTCGGCCCGGGCGGTGGCCCGAGGCGGGCCGGAAGCGGGCCGCGGTTGGCCCTGGCGGCGCGGGCGGGGGTATGAGCCCCGACGGGACACGTGTCGCCATGCGAGTGGTCGGGCGGCGGCGGGCGGACGCGTCCGGCTCAGACCGGATGTGTCCGGCGGCGGAGGAGGGAAGAGAGCTAGGGTTTTGGACGAAAAATGGCATGGGGGACGTTTTTATAGGCACAAGGAGCTAGGAGAGTCCAAATGGGGAGCGGTTTTCGGCCACGCGATCAAAATTCGACGACCGAGATGACGGGAAGGGTTGTGCTGGGTTGGTGGGCTGTTGTGGAGGGGGTATTGGGCCTCAAAGAAGAGGTTCTTTTAGCCCACTAGGTTAACCGTTGGAGTACCAAACGAACTCCAAAAGCGACGAAACTTGACAGGCGACCTACACGTACCAAAACAACATCGCACGACAAGTCTCACGTCATTCCGGAAACGTTACACGGCCACACACGAAAGGACTCGGGGATGCCACGGGCACATGTGAGAGCATCGGAACTCGAAACGGACAACGGGAAGAGACGAGTGGAACCGGATGCAAGTGACAACACAAATGCAATGCAATGCACATGACAACATGACATGGATGAAATGCACACACGCACACGACAAAACTACGAAACCCGAAATGAAAGAAGAACCCGGAAAGGAAATGATGAAGCCAAAGTTTATATATTGCCATATAGGGAAAGTGTTACATCTGGGGCATTACAGTAGCCTGCTCGACCCTGACGGCCTGAGGGTCGCGTGGCGCCGTGGATTAACGAACCACATCAGGTCCAGCCACAAGGGAGCACGCTGGGATCAGCGGCGGCTCCTACTCGATCCCGTCCTCTGCTTGCGCAACAGGGCCAGCTCCGCCCACATCAGTCATCAAGGATTTGCGCGTCGGGGCGAGGGGTTGCAGAGAGATTACTGGCGGGCAAGGTGGGGTCTAGGCAGCGGAGTGGGGCGCCACGACGGCGCCGGTTGCAGCCCATTCAGGGGCAGGAGGAACGTGGACAGGGGCGGCAGGGTTCGATCCAGACGGATCCATCGCAGGGGTGGCGTTGTGGGCGGGGGCGTCGAGCATGGTCACCGTCAAGGGTGAGGGGCTGATAGCCATAGGCCACCGACGGTGATGCAGCAGGTAACCAGCGGAGGGCGGGGGCGGGGGTGGTGGCTACAGGATCGGGTGGGCGGCGGCGCTAGGGTGGGGGCGGGGGCAGAGGAAGAAGATGGTTTGGAGGGAATGGGTGGTGGAGAGGCGCCTGGTTCGCGGGGGTAGGGGAGGAGGCGTCCGACGGAGAGAAGAAGGTGGTTCGGCGGGGTTGGGGTGTTAGCAGAATAAGGTGTAGTGTTATTAGAATAAGACTCTTAAGGGTTTTATTAGAATAGACCTACCCTATATATATAACAGAGAAACCAAATGAGTCTTGAAGACAATCAATGTTGAAAACAAACCAAGTATGAAGATAAAGCAAACATGACGCCAAATGAAATCTTCAGAAAAGTTTGGTGCTGGCGTTACCCACCGTATAGGAAGTATTAGTCCTGGACATGGCGCACAATTATCGTGGGCTCCAGAGTCAAATTCCACATTAATGTATTCACACTCAGAGTGTAAGTCTTCATGAGTTGAAGACATCCTTTACTTAGTGTGTTGCACATCTAAGTCATCAAAATGCATAAACGTTAGGGTGTGTGTCCAATCACATGACATTTGAGGATTCTAGGATATTTAGCTCACACCGCAGCTTGCAAAACCTTTTATCATCCAAGGGCTTAGTGAAGATATCTGCCAGTTTCTCTTTGGTGTTGACATGTATGATTTCAATATCCTTCTTGATCACATGATCCCTGAGAAAGTTTTGACGAATTTGAATGTGCTTTGTTTTCGAGTGTTGAACGAGATTGTGAGCAATCTTGATGGCGCTCTCGTTATCACAGAAAAGAGGCACCTTTTCCATGTTGATGCCATAATCCTTGAGAGTTTGCTTCATCCAGAGAAGCTGAGTGCAACAAGATCCAGCAACAAGATCCAGCAACAATGTATTCAGCTTCAGCTGTGGAGAGAGATACTGAGTTCTGCTTCTTTGAAGACCATTAGCCAAGAGATCGTCCAAGAAAGTGACATGTGCCCAAGGTGGACTTGCGATCAACTTTGTCACCAGCATAATCAGCATCTGAGAATCCAACAAGATCAAACATAGAGCCCTTGGGATACCATAATCCTAGTGTGGGGGTGTTAGCCTTCACAGCGAGGTGATGCGATTCCTTTGGTGCCGCTTGGAATCGGGCACACATGCAAATGCTAAGCATTATATCAGGCCTAGATGCACATAAATAGAGTAAATAACCAATCATGGAGTGGTATACCTTTTGATCGAACTCTTTACCATTGTCGTCGGAGCCCAATTGACCTTTGGTTGGCACTGGTGTCGTGTACCCTTTGCAATCTTGCATTCCAAACTTCTTCAGGCAATTTTTGAGGTATTTCTCTTGAGATATGAAGATGCCATTCTTCTATTGACGAATTTGGAGACCAAGGAAGAAATTGAGTTCACCCATCATGGACATCTAATATTGTTCCGGCATCATGTATCCAAACTCATCGCTGTATCTTCTATGAGTGCATCCAAAGATAATGTCATCCACATAAATCTAACATACGAACAATTCTTCATCATATGTCTTCGTGAAGAGTGTGGGATCCAATGATCCAGGTTTGAAGCCTTTGCTCTTGAAGAAGTCTTTGAGTGTGTCATACCATGCTCGAGGAGCTTGTTTGAGGCCATACAGTGCCTTGTTGAGCTTGTAAACCATGTCAAGACGCTTTGGGTCTTCAAAGCCTGGAGGTTGTGCAACATACATTTCTTCTTCAATTTTCCCATTCAGAAAGGCGCTCTTCACATCCATTTGATACAGAAATATGTTATGATGGTTGGCGTATGCTAGCAGTATGTGAATGGATTCATGTCTAGCAACAGGTGCAAAAGTTTCATCGAAGTCAATTCCTTCTACTTGAGTATAGCCTTGAGCAACTAGACGAGCCTTGTTTCTGACGACTTGACCATGCTCATCTTGTTTGTTGCGATAGATCCATTTGGTGCCAATGATGTTATGTTTTCGTGAATCAGGACACCTCGGAGCTCAAACTGGTAAAGTTCTTCTTGCATTGCTTGAATCCATTCAGATTCCATAAAGGCTTCATCAACTTTCTTGGGTTCAGATTTTGGGAGTAATGCAGAGTGACCACGGAAGTTGGCTAGCTGAGTTGCTTTCGAGCGAGTGAGTGGACCAGTTGCATTGATGCCATCAAGAATTTTTTCAATTTGGACTTCATTAGCAACCCGAGGATGAGCTAGGCAAAGACTTTGCTCATTCTATAGATTATCTTCGTGTTCAGTATTGGCTTCAGGCCGAGCATTGTCTTCAAGATTATTGGGCGGAGAGATGATGATTTCATCTTCAGTTAATTCCTCGGTGGGTATAATTTCTCCTGTGCCCATTTTTTTGATAGATTCACTTGGAGAAGCTTCATCTACTACATTTGACATGTGCTCTCTTTGCTAGTCGTTAGTTTCATCGAACCGCACATCTACAGTTTCAACCACTTTATAGTGAAAGAGGTTGAAGACCCGGTAGGTGTGCGAATCATTTACGTAACCGAGCATAAAACCTTCATGTGCTTTCGGTGCAAATTTCGAAGTGTGATGCGGATCCCTGATCCAGCACTTAGCACCAAAGACTCTGAAATAGGTGACGTTTGGCTTCTTACCAGTCAGTAGTTCATATGATGTTTTCTTGAAGAACTTGTGAAGATAAACTCTGTTGATGATGTGACATGCAGTATCAATGGCTTCAGGCCAGAACCTTCTTGGTGTCTTGTATTCATCAATCATTGTGCGTGCCAACTCAATGAGAGTCTGGTTCTTGTGCTTGACGATGCCATTCTGTTGAGGTGTGTATGGAGCAGAGAACTCATGCGTGATGCCCAATGTATCAAGATAGGTGTCGAGCCCAGTATTCTTAAACTCAGTTCCATTGTCACTTCTGATGTGCTTGATTTTGATGCCATAGTTGTTCATGGCCCGATTTGCAAAGCATCAGAAGACATCCTGCACTTTAGTCTTACATAGGATTATAAGCACCCAAGTGTATCTAGAGTAGTCATCAACAATCACGAAACCATATAAGCAATAATAGTAGTGGGAGTAGAGTAGTGAGTAGGGCCAAATAAGTCCATGTGAAGCAGCTCAAAGGGACGTGATGTAGTCATGATTGTCTTCGAGGGATGCTTGGCCCTAGTCCTCTTTCCAGCTTCACAAGCACCACACAGACGATCCTTCTTGAACATGACACCTTCGATGCCTATGACGTGCTTCTTCTTGACGAGAGTGTGTAGGTTCCTCATGCCAGCATGACCAAGTCTTCGATGCCAAAGCCAGCACTCTGGAGGTTTTGCTAGAAGACATACTGCGAGCTGTGGCCCTATAGAGAAATCTACCATATACAGATCACCTTTTCAATGTCCTTCGAAGACTAGAGATTTGTCAGATTCCATAAGCACGAGGCAATGATATTTTTCAAATATCACAATCATATTTAGATCACATAGCATGGAGACTGACATTAAGTTGTATCCAAGTGATTCAACAAGCATTACTTTGTACATGTGTTGATCCTTTGAGATAGCAACTCTGCCAAGTCCCAGTACCTTGCTTTTACCAGTGTCAGCGAATGTGATGTGACTTTTGGGAGAAGGACGTAGAGTTGAGTCCATAAGAGGACGTCAATCACCAGTCATGTGGTTGGTACAACCACTGTCAATTATCCATTCAGTGGCTTCCGAAGCAGTACCGTACATATCAGTTAGCGGCATAGTCTTCACAAAGAGAAGTGTGAAGCATAAGCATTTTACGAACAAGCATGTTGTTAAAGTTTGGGTTCTTGTTAGCCAAGATAGGAAACTTGTCAAGGAACCATGGGACTAAATACATGGTTAAACTATTTGGACATTTGATCTTGCGTCCCACAAGATGTTTAAGGTCCCCAACATTGGCGTCAGAAAATGATTCTCGGCTGGAGACCCTTCCCTACAAGAGAAGTTAATTCTTCTTAACCACCCACATCTTTAGGGATGGCTTAGAAGCAATAAGTCTAAGTGCATAATCTGAGAATTTTGGCTTAGGAGCCCTAGCAAATAGCCTTGCAGGAGGTGAATAATTCTCATATGAATAGGCAGAAAAGTTCTTAGTTTTATGAACATAGCGGTTTGAGGAAACACACTCATATCCATACGTCTGAGTATGATTTCCCTGCAAAACATTGGCGTTAGGGTGACTCTGTTGAGTCCTCTGTCTGTATGAAGCCTTTGGACCATATGAAGCCTTTGATCTGGGGTTTGTCTTCTTCCCAGGTGGTGTCATGATGACATTCACAGGAAGATTCTCAAGACAACTTTTGGGCACCAAGATCTTCTTCATAGGTGGCCCATTCCTGCAGTTAGTACCAATATACCTGGCAAACACTTCACCATTCTGATTCTTAAATAGTTTATAGTTTGCATCAAATGGTTCATCAATGATAATCGTGTTAGCACAAGTGAAGCCAGATAAAGTGGATGGATCCACTGGTGGACCCTTTGCAGCAGCCCATGTGGTTTTGGGATACTGCTCAGGCTTCCAGTAGGAACCATCAACATTCATTTTCCTCTTGAACCCACCAACCTCTTTCCTAGGGTTTCTGTTCAGAATCTGTTTCTTTCGGACATCACAAAGTGTCTGATGCCCTTTAAGACTTTTGAACATTCCTATTTAAAGCAATGTCTTCAACCTGGCATTCTCATTAGCAATAGTAGTGGTATCCTCCTTAGAGGGGTTAGTTACCACATCAGCAGTTGAAGATATTGCAATAGTAGCAGTAGTAGAACATTCAGCAACAGAGGTTGCGTTATCATGCTCAAGACATTTTAGACATGGTGGTTCAAATACTTCCTGAGCGGGACTGTTCTGTTGAGCATGAATTGACTCGTTCTCTTTTTGAAGATCTTGATGAGCCACCCACAATTTCTCAAGTTCTTGCTTCCTTTGAAGATAATCATAGGAAAGCTTTCCATGAGTAGTTGAGAGCATTTCATGACGACTTTCAAGTTCCTCGTACTTAACATGAAGATTTTTTATGTCTTCAATTAAGGACTGAGATCGGGTCATTTCCGTATCCAACAGATCATCACTTTTGTCTAACAGTTTTTGAATATGTTCCATAGCTTTCTGTTGTTCAGTTGCAATTTTAGCAAGTGTTTTGTATCTAGGTTTGGATTCATAGTCAGAGTCATCTTCACTTGAGGTCTGAAAGTAAGCATCGCATGAGTTTACCTTGGCACCACGTGCCATGAAGCAGAAGGTGGGAGTATAGTCATCCTCTTCCTTGGCATTTGTGTTGCTAATGAGGCCATGGTCTTCAGTGTTGACGATGGACTTGGTAACATATGCTGAAGCAAGAGCCAGGCTAGCCACACCTGAATCGGACTTCTCCTCGGACTCCACCTCTGCTTCCTCAGAAGCAGACTCCTCCTTTGAATCCATCTCTTTGCCAACAAAAGCACAAGCCTTGCCAGACGAGCTCTTCTTGTGTGATGAAGACTTTGATGAAGACTTGGAAGAAGACTTTGAGAAATTCTTTTTCTTCTTGTCATCAGAATCATATTCCTTGCTCTTCTTCTTCTTCTTGTTCTCGTTGTCCCACAGTGGACATTCAGAGATGTAGTGACCAGGTATCTTGCACTTGTGGCAAGTTCTCTTCTTGTAGTCACGAGAGGAAGCTTCATCGTTTCTTGAGCTGGATCTTGAAGACTTTCCAAAGTTTTTCTTCCTTGAGAACCTTTGAAACTTCTTCACAAGCATTGCTAGTTCTCTGCCAATGTCTTCAGGATCGTCAGAACTGCAGTCAGATTCTTCTTCAGATGAGGAAATAGCCTTTTCCTTCAAGGTGCGAGTTCGGCCATAGTTGGGACCATAGATGTCTCTTTTCTCAGATAGCTGAAACTCATGTGTGTTGAGTGTCTCAAGTATGTCAGACGGATCGAGAGTCTTGTAGTCAGACCGTTCTTGAATCATCAGGGCTAGGGTGTCAAATGAGCTGTCAAGTGATCTCAGTAGTGTCTTGACGATTTCATGCTTGGTGATCTCAGCGGCGCCGAGTGCATGAAGCTCATTGGTAATGTCAGTGAGGAGATTGAAAGTGAGCTGGACATTCTCATTGTCGTTTCTCTTGAATGGGTGAAAGAGGTTGCGAAGAACACTAACCATTGAGTCTCGTTGGGTTGAGACGCCTTCGTTAACCTTGAAGAGCCAGTCCCAGACTAGCTTTCATGTTTCCAGAGCACTCACACGGCCATACTGTCCTTTGGTCAGATGACCACAAATGATATTCTTAGCAGTTGAATCCAGTTGAATGAATGTCTTGACATCAGCATCAGTGACACCTTCACCAGCCTTGGGAACACCGTTCTTGATGACATACCAGAGATCAACATCAATAGCTTCAAGATGCACGCACAACTTATTCTTCCAGTAGGGGTAATCAGTGCCATCGAAGACAGAACACGCAGCGGAGACTTTGATTATCCCTGCAGTCGACATAACTAAAACTCCAGGTGGTTAAACCGAATCACACAGAACAAGGGAGAACCTTTTTCTGATACCAATTGAAAGTGCAAGTTATCGACTAGAGGGGGGTGAATAGGCGATTTTTACGAAAGTCTTCAAAACACGATGGCTTTGAAGACAAACAATAGAAATGAACCTATATGATAAACAACGGAAGATAAATGTATACAGTCACACAATAGTCAAGCAAGCATCATGAAGATAATACACACACTATTGACAGCTGGATAACATGGATCGATATGGAAGATGTAACTGAAGCTAAATAGAGAGCAGTGTTCACACAGTGAAGTCAAACAGATCAGACAGACAAGCAATGACTTCACGAAGACAAACTGAAATGTAAATGAAGATAGGGATAGAACCAGTTGCTTGATGTAGACAAGGATTTGGTAGACCAGTTCCACTTGCTGTGTCAACTGTACATCTGGTTAGGGAGGCTAGGTATTCAAACCTGAGGACACACAGTCCCAGACACAAAGTCCTCACCGTATTCCCCTTGAGCTAAGGACACACAATCCTCGCCCAATCACTCTGGTAAGTCTTCAAGGTAGACTTCCGAACCTTCGCAGACTTCGTTCACTGGCAATCCACAATAACTCTAGGACGCTCAAAACATGACGCTTAACCGGCTGGAGGAAGCACAGTCGGCAAGTGTAACAAGTCTTCAGGTCACACAGACAGAAAGACTTTAGTGATGCTAAACTCTCTTTGGCTCTGGGTGTTTCAGATTTGTCCTCACAAGATCTTTTCTCTCAAAGGCTTCAGAGGTGGGTTGCTCTCAAACGACAAAAGCCATGTACTAACTTTGAGAAGCCACCAATTTATGGGGTAGGGGGTGGGCTATTTATAGCCATGAGGCAACCCGACATGATATGTCTGAAATGACCCTTGGTCACTAAGGAACTGACACGTGTCCAACGGTCGGATTGTGAACACATGTGGCAACTTTACTTGAGCTCCATGTAAAGCAGACTTATCCAGCTCTGGATAAGATTTGCTCTCATTTGTCTTCACTAGAAGAACTAGGTGTTTTGGTTGAGCATCACTTCAGTCATTCGACTATGTTCACTTGGACCCCACTTAACAGTACGGTGGTTCCTATGAGTCAAGAAAGAATAAAAAGAACAACGAAAGAAACTATGTCTTCGCATTCTATAGTATTCAATGAATGTCTTCATAGGTCATTATCTTCACATGAATGTCTTCACGCACCACCACTATGTTCAATGTCTTCACACATTTTAGGGGTCATCTCTGGAAGTTAAACTGAATCTGTGAGGGACTATTACATGTGTTATCCCGCAATTCTCACAAGCACGTTAGTCCCTCAACCACGTTTGTCGTCAATACTCCAAAACCAACTAGGGGGCACTAGATGCACTTACAATCTCCCCCTTTTTGGTGATTGATGACAATCAGGTTGAAGTTTTCAATGGGGATAAAATATGTGAAATTATGGATAACACGATCAATGGCTTCATAATATTGAGAGGGCTCCCCCTGAAGATGTGCACATAGTAGTTTTGCTTTTGCATGCAAAGGCACATGGCAGGTTTTTCTTTGTGGAGATCTCCTTCAATTTTATGAAGACCATCCATCATGCATACAAGGATGTAGTGAAGATAATGAGATGCATAATGTAAAATGGGCGTCTGCTGAATGACTTCATGCGCATAGGATAGATATTTAACCAAGCGGAAGAAAAGAGCAGGAAATGTAGCAGACGACCATCAAGTTTTAAGTGTTACAACTCAAGAGCCAAATGTTTCAAAACGAGAGTTGTAAGAACTTAGCAAAAATAAAGCACCCGACCCATATGAACCCGCTTGAAGACTATCAACTCATATGCTTCTCCCCCTTTTGTCAGTAAGGACCAAAAAGGTTTGAAGACATAGAGTATCTATGCGTTCCCAGGCAGTGAAGACGCTGGAGCTGTCAGGTCGACATTGGAGTTTGGTGGTGCAAAGGGGCCTGACACATAATCGTGATGCAGTGAAGCGATTGCTGGAGAAGTGGCGTCACCTTCTTTATCGATGACATGAGCAACAACAGTTGCAGCCAAAGATGAATACTCAGAATCTTCAATAGATGGGGTTGGACGCCAAGTCGCAGCTTGTGGATGACTAGAGTCAAACTTGAAGTGCTTAGTGAAGACATCTGCTTGAAGATCAGCTTCAGAGCATAGCAGGGTAAGGCTCTTCCAGGACCGTCGACAGGCTTCATGTGCAACAAACGAATTCTTGGTAGACAAGTTGCGAATGCGATTCACATTAGTGAGAAGACTTTGCATTTGCTGCTTCATCCAGTCATGATGCCTATCCTCCTTCCGGTGAAGCGAAACGAGAAGCTCTCGGTCATTCAGGACACAAGAACGCTTCTTAGGTCGTTGAGCAATGGTGCTGCCAGTGGCATCAGTGTTGGCACGATGTGGGAGGCGCAGATGCCCAGCCAGAGGATAAGAAGTGACATTAGCATTTGGCACATACATACTGTCAACATGATATGTGAAGCTTTGGTGATCCGCATTGAGCAGGTGAAGTGGTTTCTTGGCAGGCTCAGTATAGATGGCTTCATAAGATGTATCAACCTCTGGCAAGAAGACAACATGGTTGCGTGCAGAGGCTTGATAACTGACAGTTGAATGAAGCTTAATGAGCCTCATAATCCAAGGAGCATAGAGCTTGAGGTCAAACAGATCAACACCAGAGGCAGCCAGTTGGCGAATGAAGAAGTCATGAGTATTGAAGAGGATGCCATTGAAAATATAGAAGACCAAAGTCTTCATGACGCCTCCAAGAATAGCTTCAGATGAGTGTCCCTTGACAGGCCAGAGAGTACGCCTCAGAATGTGGTAAATGGTGCGAGGCAAGTACTCGACGTCCTTGATGAAGAATTCTTTTGGAAGATCTACATCAGAGGGCAATGGCTTCATCATGCTAAGAATTTCACTCATATTTGGTTCAGCTTTCTTGAAGATGCTTTGAAGCTCTTTCTGGTATAGAGAACAGCCTGGTTCATACAACTCACCAGGAGTGGGCAGGGAAGTAAGCTCAAGTAATGTGTGAGCATTAGCTTCATGATGAATGTCACATGTCATCCACTCAAGGACCCATGTCTTCGGATCCCTGATGTATCCTCTGATGTGAAGAGTGGCATAGAATTGTAGGAGAAGCTCTTCATTCGAGTGTTCCTTGGCAGTGATGAAGGGAAGCAATCCAACTTCTCTGAAGCAGTCAAGGGCTTCTTCAAGGCAGGGCAGTCCAGCAATGGCATCACAATCAAGACGTTGGTGTGGAAAAATCCGGTCCTGATTGTATAGAATGCAAGAGTAATAGCTTCGTTGCTGAAAGCTCTAGAACCTATCAGAAGAAATCTTGGGCTTCTTGTATGGGTTCTTAGCAGAATCAAAGAAGGCATTGTTTGACCTGAAGCTTTGCACACTGAATGATCCTTTTGTTGTTGCAGTGCTGGGAAGCCGAGGCAATCTGGGCTTGGGCTTCAGGGTCTGAGGCCTACGCTCCACATGATAGTCATATTGTGGGCCTGGGGCAGCAGGAAGCTTCAGAAGTGTCCATTTGACAGTGACAAGCTCATCATCTTTATTGTAGGATGGGGCCATGGTGTAGGGCTCAGAAGAAGGAGCAGTCACGTCAGGAGTAATTACTTCGGGAGCAATCACTTCAGGAGTAGCAACGACTTCATGCTGCATATTGGCTTCCGTCATGGCAGTGTCATTAGCTTCAGTATTCACAGATGGGGCAGCCACATTTGCTTCAGGTTCAGTGGCTTCAGGGAGAGTGAACTCATGCACAACAGTGTCTTGGAGGATGGGTTCTTGCATGACGGGCACCTCTTCTTGGGCGACAATTTCTTGGGGAGGGGGAGTGACTTCACTAGTGTCTTGTTTTGCTTCATCGGCTGATGCAGCCGGAATATCTTTAGTCGTCTTGGCTTCAGATTATGGAGCAGACGCTGAAGGAATGGCATCAGGAAACTCTTGACGTGCCACTGAGCTTGAGTTTTGTCCTCCATCTTCAGGAATGCTTGACAGGGAGGCTTGAGGCCTGAGACCTTTGCGAAGCCTTTGAAACTTGGGCGACGCTATTGGTGAAGCATTTGTTTGCTCCATGTCTTCTTCGGCAGTTGCTGTTGGAGTCTCAAGTACTGGAGTGATAGCAAGAGACGGTGGAGTATGAGGAATGACTTCAAGTAAGGGTGTGTTCGGGTGTTGCTCTTCCCAATATTCATCTTGAGCCATTGGCGTCGTGGGACTGCCAATGCATATGAGTTCACTGCTCGTGAGAGCAGGAGATTGAACTGGTTGGGGTTCAAGTTGAGGAAGGACTTCATCATCATGCACATTGTCATCATGACCAATGTCTTCAGCCGCAGGTGAGTCAGCAGCTGGAATCTCTTCAGTCCGATGAGCCTCTGAGGGAGTAGGCTCATGGACAACCAGACGACGTTCACGGTTGGAGGAGGCAGGTAAGGCAACAGAAATGGTTTCGACCACCAACGACTCTGTGGAGGAAACATGAGACTACTGTGAAGCCTTTGAAGCTTTTAGCTTTTGCTTCGTCTTAGAGGGAGCAGCAACAGAAGCATCATGATGCTTGCGTTTCTTGGCTTCAGTTTCAGCCTTCCTCATCTTCTTTTGAGCAGAGGCTGTAGATAAGATCTTTGGCTTCGGACTAGCCATGCTGTCAGGGAAGACAATGCTGAGTCTTTCATGCCTTTGTGATTTAGTAGCTTCAGCAACAGGCTTCTTGTTCTTCTTTGGCTTCTTGGCAGCCAGCTTGGGGTCAATGCCTGGACGGCCAAGTGCTTTCCTCTTCATAGCTTCATTGTGGGCTTGAACGCACTTCTCAGCATAGTGCTTGAGACGTTCCCATGAGCCCTTTGCAACTTCATGGCGCTTGGCAAATTCAGCCTTGAGGTCTGTCATGATAGTCTTGAAGCCTTGGACTTCTTTTGCACTGTGGCTTGCCATGTGCTTCTTGAACAGGTCCTTCTCATGATGAATTTTGTTCTTTTTCTCAATAACATTTTGTGCAACAGTCAGTTTTTGAGCAATGTATCCTTGGAAGGTCACACTGATGTCAATCAGAAGCTGAAGATCATCAAGTGAAAGAGATGTATCTTCAAACCATTCATCGATGAAGTTGTTGATGATATCAGCGTCGAAGAGTGGCAAATCATTGAAGATTTCGTCCTATTGCTTGTTCTTAATTAGCATCTCATGTGCATCATCAGCAAGATCTTCATCACTGGATAGATCAATGATATCATCATCATTACGCAGTATGCTACCAGGAGTGAGTCCCTGGCCAGATGGTTCACAAGCTGCTTTGACCTATGAGAGATGCGAGAGTGATCCTCAGACTGCACACTGGATTCAGGAGGTACAGTTTTCAGGGGCTTCACACTTGAAGCTTTTGGGGTAGCAGCAGGTTTGGAAGCCTTTGATTTCTTACTGGGCTTCATAGACTCAGGAACAGCTTCAGGTTCCATGTCTTCAGCGACATCTTCCACAGTTGCTCTTTGAGCAGCAATGTGGGATAGCAATCCATCAAGGCTATTGAAGGGGCCCACGCGATTTTCATTGGCTTCGTGTGATCCATCAGACCGGGGCCAAGATGGGCCAGGATTGAAGTTAATGCCCAATTCTTTCATGTTCTGAGTTGCAGAGTTCTTGACAAATTTGTAGTTTTCTTCAAACAATTCATCATCACGACACCATCGAAGACTAGATGGGTCAGCATTTGAAGGCATTGGTCCTCTGACCAAACGAAACCAATAATTCGAAGAGACTTGCAAGGATATTATGAGCACACATAAAGAGTTCAGAAAAGAACCAAATATTTCTCATAGATAATCTTGATCATAGACTCACAATTCATCGGATCTCGACAAACACACCGCAAAAAGAGATTACATCGAATAGATCTCCTCGAAGACCGAGGAGAACTTTGTATTGAGATCCAGAGAGAGAGAAGAAGCCATCTAGATACTAGCTATGGACCCGAAGGTCTGTGGTAAACTACTCACAACTCATGGTGAGGGCGATGATGATGATGTAGAAGCACTCCATGATGGATCCCCCCTCCTGCGGATCTCCGGAACAGGCTCCAAGATGGGATCTCATGGGAACAGAAGGTTACGGCGGTGGAATTAGGGTTTTCTCTCTGTTGTTGATGGTTTTGGGGTACATAGGCTTATATAGGAGGAAGGAGGACACCAGGGGGGTCACGAGGGACCCATGAGGCAGGGGCGTGCTTTGGGAAGGGGGGCGCACCCCCACCCTCGTGGGCACCTCGTGGCCCCTACTCTGTGGTTCTCAAGTCTCCCGTGCGTGATCTTCTCCAAAAATATATCTCCCGAAGGTTTATTTCCGTTTGGACTCCGTTTGATATTCCTTTTCTGCAAAACCCTGAAACAGGCAAAAAACAACAATCTGGACTGGGCCTTTGGGTTAGTAGGTTAGTCCCAAAAATGATATAAAAGTGTATGACAAAGCCCATTAAACATCCAAGACATCATAAATAATAGCATGGAACAATAAAAAATTATAGATACGTTGGAGACGTATCAATATCCAAGACATTGATCATATATATAGGCATCACGTCCAAGATTAATAGACCGAAATGATTCTGCATCTACTACTATTACTCCACACATTGACCATTGTCCAGCATGCATCCAGTGTATTAAGTTCATGGCAGAACGGAGTAATGCAATAAGAATGATGACATGATGTAGACATGGCAAATTCACGTATGAATAAACCCCATCTCTTTACCCTTAATAGCAACGATATATGCATGTCATGTCTTTCTGTCACTGAGATTGAGTACCGCAAGATCAAACCCATTACAAAGCACCTCTTCCCATGGCAAGATAAATCAATCTAGTTAGCCAAACCAAACCAAAATATCTAAGAAGAAATATGAGGTTGTGACAAATCACGCATGGATAGATCTAATCATAAACTCACAATTCATCGGATTCCAATAAACACACTGCAAAAAAGAGTTACATCAAATAGATCTCCAAGTACATCGAGGAGAACATGGTATTGAAGATAAAAAAAGATAGAATAATGCATCTAGCTACTATCTACGGACCCGTAGGTTTATGGTAAACTACTCACGCATCATCGGAGAAGCAACAATGAGGATGATGAACCGCTCCGTGATCGTTAACCCCTCCGGCAGAGTGCCAGAAAAGGCCTCAAGATTGGATCCCGTGGTTCTGGAACTTGTGGCGACTGGAAAAGTATTTTGTCGTGTCCCCTAGGGTTTTTGGAACATTGGAGTATTTATAGATCCGGAGGTCTATGGAGCAGCTTCCCGTGGGATCCACTACCCACTAGGGAACGCGTGGGCCTCCTGGCATGCTTTGGTGTCTAGTGGGCCCCACGAGCCTCCCCTCGTGAGGTCTCTTGGCTCCTAGGGTGTCTTCTCTCTAGAAAAAATCTCCAAAAAGTTTTGTGGCATTTGGACTTCATTTGATATTGATAATCTGCAAAGTAAAAAACAAGCAAAAAACAACAACTCGCACTAGGGACTATGTGAATAGGTTAGTGCCAAAAAATGATATAAAGTTGCTATAAAATGTATATAAAAGATCCAAGATTGATAATATAACTGCATGGGACAATAAAAAATTATTGATACGTTGGAGATGTATCAACATCCCCAATCTTAATTCATGCTCGTCCTCGAGTAGGTAAATGATAAAAATAGAATTTTTGATGTGGAATGCTACCTAAAATATTCACCATATTATTTTGTTTGTAGCATGGGCATTTGAACTTTAGATGATTCAAAGCAATAGCCTATAATTTGACATGAAGACATCAATACTCAAGCATATCAACAAGCAATCATGTCTTTCAAAATATCAATGCTAAAGAAAGCTATCCCTAGCACATTATGCTCAATCATTGATCCATTCATTAAACACACTCAAATATTAGCTACATCCAATGCACAAGTATGATAATAGTGTTTCCTAGTTGGTGCTTTATAAGAGAAGATGGAGGCTCAAGAAAAATAAAAATTGCACAATAGTAAATAGATAGGCCCTTCGCAGAGGGAAGCAGAGATTTGTACAGGTGCCAGAGGGCAACGCTTAAATTGAGAGATAAAAGTATTTTGAGAGGCATGCTTTTCCTGTCAATGAAAAATGACCGAGAATTCCCAATATATTCCATGCTATATAAATCATAGGTGGTTCGCAAACATAAAAAAAAGCCTATTTCATTTCCACCATTCTTTCACAATCCATGGCTAGCCATATCCACGGGTGCCTTCCATACCAACACATACCAAGAAAATCATTATAGTATATTTTTTTGCATTTTGGGACATGGCATCCCTATTACCTGCCACACTCTCGTGCAATGACAAGCAAATAAACACTCATCTTGAGAATAACATATCTAGCATGGAAAATATTGGCCACCCCTGCCGCTTCATGAGCGGTATGGGCACACAAAAGAGAAATTCATTTTCAAAAATTAGAGTTGGCACATACAAATTTACTTGGAAAAACATGGAAATACCGCATATAGGTAGGTATGGTGGACTCATTTGGCACAACTTGGGTTTATGGAGTAGGATGCACAAGCAGTATTCCCACTGAGTACAAATGGAGGTTAGCAAACAGATTGATAAGCGACCAACCATGAAACTGGTGACACCCGATTTTGGCACGGTCAAGAACATATCTAAGATGACCTCAAACGGAGAATGATCTACATTAAATAGTTATATATTGTTGCTCTGAACATCTTTGAAGGCTGGGTCATAGCCATCCGATCTCATCTCTAAGGCCGAAGTTGTGTTCGAAGTACTGAGATTTGATATTCAGAACACTATCTGGCTGATTATGCCCTCAAGACGGCCTAAGATGGAAAAATGATCTACATGAATTGTCTTCGTCTCGTCAAAACAATTGATTTTGATATAAAATATGCCCCAATTCGAGTTCATATGCAAAATTTAGAGGCAGCACTTCGTGGACCGGTCCTGAGTGAAAAAGTGATGCGAGGGATCAGACACCCATCTAGGTGGTGTCTGATGGGTCGCGTGATTTATTAGACCTTTGCCGGCTGATTGAGGTTTGCTGAGGTGAAGCCTTGCTGGTGTGGAAGCTTGCCGAGATGGAGACCTTGCCGGCGTGGAAAGCTTGCCGATGCCGAAAGCTCGCCGGCGTGTAAGCTTGTCGATGTGAGCTTGCCGGGGTAGAAACCGTGCCGGGGTGGAAACCTTGATGGGGTGAAACATTGCCGGTGTGAAAGCTTGCTGGGTAGAAACCATGCTGGTGTGAAAAGCTTGTCGGGGTGGAAAGCTTGCCGGGGTGGAGGCTGTTAGAGTCAATCTGACCAGAAGTTGGAGATGGGCTCGGAAGGTTATTCAGATGACCTCGTGTGGAAAAATGTTCTACACCGAAGTTGTGCGTATCGTTGAAATGGTCAATTTTTGTTTTGGAGTCATCATCATCTTAGATAGTATACAGCCTTCAGAATTACTACAAGACTCGGACAGCCAAGAAAACTGCATGACCAAATACGACTGGAGGTTAAAGATGACCTCGTAGAGTATTGGAGATGACCTTATTTGAAAAAATGAGCAACATGAGAGTTGTTCGTCTTGTCGAGGTGAACAAATTTGGTATTTTAATCTTCTTAATTGGAGGTCATATGCAAATTCCACGGCCCGCGCAAGAAGTAGGACAGAAGTATGGGACAGATTTGGGCTGAATCCGAGTTGGACTGAAACTAGAACTGTAGGACGTGAATTGTTGTAAGGAAAGTCTAGATGAATCCTTTACTTGTACGGGAAGTCCAACCGCCTCTTATATATGTTAGGGGTGATGGCCGATTGAAACAACACCAATTGAACCAATCAATCTATTACACTTATGTGTTCATCTATCTTTATCCCCTACCCTTGTATCTTTCTTTCTCATTTTTCGTTTGTTCTTCACGTTGGAGGGTAGCGATACACGAGGCTCTAGGGGCGAGCGAATTGATCTAGGGCAGCCCATAGCCGCCGCACTTCCTGGCGGGGTCCCTCCCAGGGGTGTGGGGTTTCGGGTCTCAAAAGTGCCCGCCGACTGTCTTGCATATCACGCTGTTGGTCGAGTCTCCTTTGACGTGAGATGCGGTGCATCACCCCTGGCGTCGGGGGTACACGTGACGTGTTCATGTGTCAACACACTTTTTGGCGACTCCGCTGGGGACGAAGCTTTGAACAGCCTCCAACCTGTTCTTGCTACGAGGAGAGCGTCATCAAACGGCTGCAATCTGCAAAGGTAACATGTATCATCAATCTCCTTATGTAGATGCAAACAGCCATTACGTTTGTGTCGCTAGATCTTCCCATGGACATATCATGTTGGCTAGCCCTAATGAGCAAAGGCCGACTAATTGTTCCATTGGAAAAACTTGGAATTCACATAATCACGACATGCAACTTATGAATCTGAACTTTCGTGCATCGGCGACACCTTTCAATATGCCGGTGAACAACACAAGTTGTTCGAGTGATCAATATATGACACCTCATGTGCAGGAGGGCGTCTCACAGTTTTATGTCCAAACATGCCGATGATGGGGGAATCGGCCATGCTTACATTAGCTATTCGGCTGGTTATCCTCAATCATCATATACTACACCTCATGAGATTAATTGTTTAGTGGCATATGAAACTCAAAATATTCATGACTCGGCTCGCCTTCGCGGTTATGGCCGAGTGAATGGAGATTCTATAGGAGCATATGTGCCTAATATTGTAGGAGATGAGGTGGCTCTGGCTGCATTAAAAAGTTTAGCCCAAAATAAGAAGATTAGTGCTATGTGCCTTGAGCAACATGAAAAGGGATTGGTTCGTGATTATGAGGCAATAAGAGCCAGGTTTTGAAAGAAGACAAAGTGCTGCCGATTGATCAAATTGGCGCGAGAAAATATTCAACGATAGAGCACATGTCTTCACCTATCATTGCAGCATGTTATACACCCCTATACAATCGCAAAATTTCGGCCACATCAATTCATTGCCGAAAAATCGTAAAAGTGTTTGGGGGCAAGCCGATTCGAGCAGGGCTGAGTTTAGAGTAAAATATGTGGCCCAAGTGAACAAGATCTAGTCAAAGCTCATAGGGAATAGCATCAACGAATTTACTACGGCAACTCTTGAGGAATTACCAGCAGAATATCGACAGGCTTATGAAGCACTCAAGAAGAAGCGTGGAGTGGAATGTTTGCAAGAATACATCAAGTGCCTTCCTCCATGTAGCAACCATGCTGGCTTTTCTGCACTTTGAGGCAATATAAAAAAGAAGCTTTGCTAGAAAATCATCAAGAAAGGGTTCACTCGGCTAATACGGTTGATTCGGTTGAAACCGAGTCAAATATGACTAAGTCGTCTATAGCCGAGTTGAACGGTTCCTTTAGTGAAAAGACAATGGTGGATTCAATTGAAACCGAATTAACCACCGAGACGTTTAAAGCCGAGGGCATCAAGCCAGTTATTGTTGCATGTACCAAAATAGAAGATGCAAGCTTCACCGAGCAAAGGAACGGTAAACACCACAAATTGGCCGTGCTTGATTTTTCTCGATGTGAGGGAGCTTACATGCTGCCCTATGAGTTCCATGCCAAATAAACTGATGAGCATGAAGAGCAAATTTATATGGCCAAACAAAGTTTGGCTAGTGATGAAGCATGAGATACTGGAAAAAGAGGAAGAGGCGTTGGAGAATTATTCAGAAGAAGAGCAAGGTATTGTTCCAGTGGTGCGACTGTCTTCTCCTTCCAACGTCTTCACAAAGGTACACCTAGAAAACAATTTATTCAATTTTCGATTCGGTCAAAATCATATTGGTGATGCACACGTTAGTGAGATTCTAATTAATTTTGAAAGACCAATCAAAATGAGTAATCTATTTGTTAGGAATGATCTTGTCACTAATTTTGCTAGTCAACACATGGTATCATTCATAGAGGCTGCTAGTGATAACTCATCGCAACCAAAGCTTTTCCCATTTTGCCGACTTACAATTATGCTCATATGGGTAGCTTTGCTTGTTTCATGCCTGGCTAACATTTGATCTCAAATGAGACATATATTCTATAATTATTTTGGTTGCAGAAACATAAAGCCAGTTCCAAAGTCCTTCAAGCTAGCCGATTCAAGAGCATCGGAAAATAGGATGAAAATTAATGCATAGCTGAGTCGGATGATACTAAGCAGGCATTACTTGGTTGTTTTGCTTCAGAAATAGTATCACAGTATCAGTTAATGGACGAACAATGTACCTTCAGTCTGGGCATGGGTAATCACATCATTAGTGCATCGTCGACAAATTCTATTATAATTGATCACGATGTCGAGCCATCAGGACAAGAACAAAAGCAATGTTTGTTTGAAGAGAATATCAAAGACAACAACGTGATTCATCAAGCTGCACATTCAGACAACATAGGACGATTGGAGTGTGTTGAGGCAGGAGCATATGGCCAGTTGTATCAGATTGGTCTTGATGATGATCAAATGTTGGCTCGGCTATCTCAAGCCGATTCATCTAAAGGTCAACAGGCACACACCAATGATGACGAGGTCAAGTCTTCGAGCAAGGATATGGTTAAAGAGTGCAGTAACAACAATCTTGAAGACAGTAGTTCTATCAAAGCTACAATGGCGACATCTAGCACTAGGGGGCAACAAGAAAATTCAAAGACCGATGCACGCATGACCAAAGAAAGCAAACACCATGGTAAGCACAAAGGCGAAAAGCCGAAAGTCACTTTCGCGCAGTTATTAGAAAAATATCAAAAGATAAGTGAGGAGAAAAGTGCTTACCGGCCGAGTGAAGCAAAAGCATCAAAGTCACCCCAAGGCATAAATTTGAAGACTGGGATTGGCAAAGGAAGACGTTGAGCAAGCAGACTTCATATCCTCCTTTTGGGCCACCAATACCAATGTCATGGATTCCTCCCCCTGCTGTCTATTATTCATCTCAATCATGGGGAAAGTATAAATCAAGGGCACACCATCCTTTTTATTCTAAACCAACTCAAGAAAATTATGTAGCTCCAAGAGGATCATCGTTTGTTAAACAACCACATGTTAAAAACCGTTTAAATCATAAGGAATCGGTCCAGATCTCAAGGAAGAATAAAGAGGTGGTCAAGCATGTATACCAGGTCAAGAGGGATGGTCGTAAGTGTGCTAATTTAGATTTGATCTCAAATAACAAAGAGCCAATTAAAATATTGGCATTGGCTAAAAAAGCCAAATAAGTGAAGCAATCAATTGTTAAAGATCAAAGTGCCAAATCTGAAGAAAATAAGTTGAGAGTGCACAAGACCAAGAAAGAATTGCCATTGGTCGAAATAGAATCACAGCCAAGATGCCCACTCGGCTTATCGTATTGGCAAAAGAAGAAATTACAAAATCTTAGCGCATAAGAGCTGAGACAGAAGAACATGGCATGGGTTCCCAAGAGTATCAATCATAACACAAACGATGTGCATGCTTCTATTGCAACAAGTACAATAAAATTAAAGGAAGAGAAGAATGGAAGCAACAAACAATTAAGCCGAAGGTGTGCATCACAACATCAAAATCTTTGGTTAGCGCGTCATCCATATTCGTCAAACATGCCATTGATGTCTTTGCCTTGGGATTCATCCCCGGGTATGATTGGTTACCTTCCATGGGCTTATTTTGATCCATGGATGCAATATAATTTCTTATATCTTGAAAGTGTATTACCAAATCACTATACATTTGATTAGTAATAAGTTTTTGCTGATCCAGAGGGCCGAAATACTTGATTTGTCATTTCATTTGTTTATTTTGTCTATACATGCTTTGGTGGATGAACTTTACATGGACCTTATGTTAACGGCCGATATTTACCAATCGCCCTAAGAATATGTCAGAGTATGCCCGATGTAGTATTCTAACATCGTCCTTAGTTTGATCGTAGAGTGAGACAAGTACTATGGAGATTATGTTTTGATAGTTAAATTCATAACAATGGCCACGGTGTTGGTGTTGTTTATATATCTACATATGGTGCTATTTTTGAAGCCTCATGCCGCTTAAAATATTTATGCACAAATGATCAAAGTCGAATACGCATTGTTATTCGGATTGGAGCTTTTCCTAGCTATAGGTGATGTACATAGTGAGGCTTTCGGTGATTCGTTATTAGTATAGTGCAACAAATATCCAAGGGTTATCAATGTTTTGACGAATCACTTATAGTTTATCTTGGGATATGTCTAGATGCATTTACCTTGGTTGCTTTAAAATTGTTCATATATCTAGACATGACAATTCGAAAGAGTTGGCACAGCAAGCACCCGGCTACTATGTTAACCATGGTGTATTGCGTTTCTATCAATAGCCGATGTTTAGTCTTGACAACATAGGTAAGGCCGAACCAAAGTGCACCGCTTCGGCCACTAATGAAAATTTTATGTAGGCGAATGTAAGGATTGGAGGAAGTTCATTCCTGGTTTTTTGCAAAATCCTAGCGAAATGGGGAACAATATGGTTCGGAGGATGGTTTTGATCTATGGAACTTTATCACCGGATTGTTATGGAAGTTGAGAAGTTTTCACCCAAGTTTGCATCACGAGGTTTAAACAAGCAATGACCGATACACAATTATCACCCTAAGAGTACAAATGGACGATGGAGTGTTGACATCATCCTTAGAACATATACATTGCAAATTATTTTCGGCACACAAGCTTTGCCGAAAAACAGGGGGGCATGTGTTGACACCAGATTTTGGCACGGTCAAGAACTTATCTAAGATGACCTCAAATGGAGAAGTGATCTACATGAAAGAGTTCCGTATTGTTCATATGAACATCTTTGAAGTCTGGGTCATAGCCATCCGATCTCATCTCTAAGGCCAAAGTTGTGTTCGATGTACTGAGATATCATATTCAGAACACTATTCGGCTGATTACGCCCCCAAGATGGCATCAGATGAAAAAACTAATCTACATGAATTGTCTTCGTCTCGTTGAAATAATCAATTTTGATATAAAAATTGTCCCAATTCGAGTTCGTATGCAAAAGTTAGAGGCAACACTTTGCGGACCGGTCCTGAGTGAAAAAGTGACGCGAGGGACCAGCCACCCATCTAGGTGGTGTCTGATGGGTCGCGTGAGTTATTCGGCCTTTGCCGGCTGAATGAGGCTTGCCAGGGTGAAGCCTTGATGGTGTGGAAGCTTGCCGGGATGGAGACCTTGCCGGTGTGGAAAGCTTGCCGAGATGGAGACCTTGCCGGAGTGGAAAACTTGCCGGGATGGAGACCTTGATGGCGTGGAAAGCTTGCCGGCATGGAAGCTTGCTGGGGTAGAAACCTTGCCGGGGTGGAAACCTTGCCAGGGTGAAAGCTTGCCGGTGTGAAAGCTTGCCGGGTAGAAACCTTGCCGGTGTGAAAGGCTTGCCGGTGTGAAAGGCTTGCCGGGGTGAAAGCTTGCCGGGGTGGAGACTGTCACAGTCAATCCGACCAGAAGTTGAAGATGGGCTCGAAAGGTTATTTAGATAACCATGTACGAAAAAGTGTTCTACGCGGAAGTTGTGTGTATCGTCAAAACGGTCAACTTTGTTTTCAGAGTCATCATCATCTGAGATAGTATATAGCCTACAGAATTGCTGCAAGACTCGGACAACCAAGAAAATTGCATGACCAAATCCGACTGAAAGTTAAAGATGACCTCGTAAAGTATTGAAGATGACCTTATTAGGAAAAATTATCAACAGGAGAGTTGTTCGCCTCGTCGAGGCAAACAAATTTGGTACTTCAATCTTCTTAATTGGAGGTCATATGCAAATTCCAAGGCCCGCGCAAGAAGCAGGACAGAAGTATGGGACAGATTCAGGCTGAATCCAAGTTGGACTGAAACTAGAACTGTAGGACGTGAATTGATGTAATTATCTTGTAAGAAAAGCCTAGATGAATCCTTTACTTGTATGGGAAGTCCAGCCGCCTCTTATATATGTTAGGGGTGATGGCCGATTGAAACAACACCAATTGAACCAATCAGTCTATTACTGTTTTGTGTTCATCTATCTTTATCCCTACCCTTGTATCTTTTTTTTTCTCGTTCTTCATTCGTTCTTCACATTGGAGGGCAGCGATCCACGAGGCTCTAGGGGCGAGCGAATCGACCTAGGGCAGCCCATAGCCGCCGCACTCCCTGACGGGGTCCGGGTCTCAAAAGCGCTCGCCGACTGTCTTGCGTATCGCGCTGTTGGTCGGGTCTCCTTCGACGTAAGCTGCGGTGCATCACCCCCGGCATCGAGGGTACACGTGACATGTTCGTGTGTCAACAGAAAGTAAAATGATCATAAATGAGCATTAAACATAAATAACACTGAATAATGCACCACAAGTAGGATATAAATTCATTGCATAACTATTGACTTTACGTGCATGCATAGGGAATCACAAACCCAAACATCAATATTCTTACTAAAGCATAATTACTCACCAATAATGACCCGCAAGTATAGGGGATCAATCGTAGTCCTTCCGATAAGTAAGAGTGTCGAACCCAACAAGGAGCGGAAGGAAATGACAAGTGGTTTCCATCAAGGTAATATCTGCACGCACTGAAAATGTAGTAACAAGTTGTTTGATAGCAAGCTAATTTGTAACAAGTGACACTTAGCAATAGTAACAATAGGTGCATTAAGGTAGCCCAATCTATTTGTGGCAAAGGACATGACAAAACGGTTTCTTATAATAGGCAAAGCATTCTTGAGGATGCACGGGAATTTCATCTAGTCACTTTCATCATGTTGGTTTGATTCGCGTTCGCTACTTTGATAATTTGATATGTGGGTGGACCGGTGCTTGGGTGTTGTTCTTACTTTAACAAGGCTCCCACTTATGATTACCCCCTCCACAACCATCCACAACTATGAAATAAGAATTAAGATAATATCTAACCATAGCATTAAGTATATGGATCCAAATCAGCCCCTTACGGAATAGCGCATAAACTAGGGTTTAAGCTTCTATCACTCTAGCAACCCATCATCTAATAACTACTCCACAATGCATTCCCTTAGGACCAAGGATGGTGAAGTGTCATGTAGTCGACGTTCACACGACACCACTAAGGGAATCACAACATACATATGATCAAAATATCGAACGAATACCAAATTCACATGATTACTTATAACAAGACTTCTCCTATGTCCCCAGGAACAAAAGTAACTACTCACAAAGCATATGCATGTTCAAGATCAGAGGGGTATTAAATAGCATAATGGATTTAAACATATTATCTTCCACCAAATAAGCAAACTAGCATCAACTACAAGATGTAATCAACACTACTAGCAACCCACAGGTACCAATATGAGGTTTTTTGATACAGAGATTGAATACAAGAGATGAACTAGGGATTGAGATGAGATGGTGCTAGTGAAGATGTTGATGGTGATTAAACCTCCCATGATGAGAGGGTTGTTGGTAATGACGATGGCTTCGATTACCCCCTCCTGGAGGGAAGTAGCCCCGGCGGAATCGCTCCGCCGGAGAGAAAAATGCTCCTGCCCAAGTTCCACCTTGAGATAGTGGCGCTCCGTCCCGAAAGCCCTCTCTAGTTTTTTTTCTAAGTCAAAAGACCTTATGCACCAGAAGATGGGCATCGGAGGTGGGCCTGGGCCCCCACTACCCACCAGGGCGCGCTTGGAGGGGGTTGCGCGCCCTGGTACCTCGTCGGCGCCTGGGTGCCCCCTCTGGTGGTCCTTTTGCCCAATACTTATTATATATTCCGAAACAATACTCAGTAAATTTTCAGCCCATTTTGAGATGTCAGAATAGGTATCTCTGACGTAGCTTTTTCAAGTCGGGAATTCCAACTGTCGGTATTCTCCCTCCTTGTGTAGACCTTGCAAATTATGAGAGAAAATGCATTATAATTACTCCACAAAGTGTTATAATGAATAAAAACACTAAAAATAATAGTAAGAAAATATGACGCAAAATGGAGGTATCAACTCCCCCAAGCTTAGACCTCCCTTGTCCTCAAGCAAAAACCGATATCGAGAATCATGTCCACATGTTTAGAGAGACATGTGTAGATAAAAACAAAATACGAACATAGTAGCATCATGATCATTATTATAACAACAATAAATATTATCATAGGACTTCTCATTAACAAGTAACAATTTATTACAATAACGAAGTATGAAGCATAAGCTTTCTTGAAAACTAACAAACTATGTTCTTAGTTGACAATCCAATTGTAATTTATCATATTTTCAAGAAGAGTCACGTGTCGGAGCTTTTTAGCAAGTCCACATACTCAACTATCATTTAGTCTTCTATGATTGCTAACACTCACAATATATATATCGAGCAAAAAGTTTTAGCCAAAAACATAGAAAGATAGGGGCTTATACCTCCCAACTTATTCACCACAAGGGTGATGTCAACAGTAATAACTCATGATCATTCACATTCAACTGGTATATATTCCTAGATCGTTCCCTACCACATGATGCTTGCAAAAGAGAAAAAATAAAAAGCAGTAGAGGAGAATACTATTGACTCAAACATAAATAGTAAATGCATAAAGATAAAGATGGGCCCTTCACAGAGAGAAGCTGAGATTGTCATGTGCTTTTATTTTTGGATTCACAATCCCTTAATGCAAAAAAACGTCACGTTATATTGCCCCCTATGATAAAAACCCTTATTATGCACTCCGTCACTTGTATTACTTTGTCATCATAGGTCTGTACAACACTTATTTTCCCTTACAATAAAAGATCAAACATATTTAGAAGTAATTTTTATTGCCTTATGCACCGATGAAAACTTACTTGAAGGATCATATTCAATCCATAGGTAGGTATGGTGGACTCTCATGACATGAAATTGGGTTTAATGATTTTGGATGCACAAGTAGTATCTCTACTTAGTCCGGATTTTTGTCTAGCAAAGATATTTGAGCAAGCACCACATGTTAGAGGATCCATGACAATATAACTTCTATGTGAATATGAACAAACATAAATCATTACATTGTCTTCCTTGTCCAACATCGATGATTTGGCATAAATATTTAATGGGGGCTCACAATCATAAAAGATGTCCAAGATAGTATATTTGCATTTGAATCTTCTCTTCCCTCATTATTTCTTTCATGCATTGCACCATTGACCAATGCTATGTTTGTCAACCTTCAATAAATTTTACCACTTATACTCTTTCTTATGTATTTTTTCTTACTTTCCATAAGATTAGCGTATGAACTTTTTCATTATTTCCTTTATTTTGATTGAGACATAGAAGGTAAAGAAGCAAAAACTCAAACTAATCTTTATTATATAACTCTCAACTCGATTACATAGATAGATAGATCACGAACTAACACACGGAAAATATATTACACTAAGGTTTTATTTAACTAGATGACGAAAATACTAAGGATCAAACTAAAACTTGTGAAGGAAGTAAAAGTGATGGTGATACAATACCGGGGCACCTCCCCCAAGCTTGGCAAACGCCAAGGGGTGTGCCCATACCCGTGTACTCAAGTCTCCTTCTTTGATGATGAGACATTGCTCAATTCATCCTTTAACAAGAGTAGATGCATCACTCTGTGATTAATACTCCGAAGTATGGCCTTTTGCTCCTCCAAAAGAATAGCTTCACAGTGAGGTAAGTATTATGAACACATAATGTTTCAAAGGTCCGTAAAGATTCAATTTTAGAGGAGGACAGATGTTGCAGCCTTCTCCGGTGGGATGGTTTGTCCTCCTACCGCCTCGTCTGCCTTCTCCTCCTTGGCACCATCCTTATTGATTCCCTCTCTTTGCAGTTCTATCTTCATCAACCAAGCATCTTCTCCCACGTTTTTGGAGGAAGAGGAAGAGATGATATTTGGCTTGGTAGATTTGACCATAAAACAAAACGAAACAAGAACAGAGGATATTTCTGCGATGCGGTGGTCGAATCGTCTAGGGGTATATATATATATATATATATATATATATATATATATATACAGGAAGGTACCCGTGAGGCCCACTACCCACCAGGGCACGCCTGGGGGAGGTGGCGTGCCCTGGTGCCTCGGGGACACACGGGTTGCCTTCTTGTGTGTGTTGACACCAGATTTTGGCACGATCAAGAACTTAATTAAGATGGCCTCAGATGGAAAACTTCTCAAAGTGAGAAAGTTTCGTATCATCAAAAGGATAAACTTTGATGTTTGGGCCATCGCCATCCAACCTCATCTCGAAGGCCGAAGTTATGTTCGAAATACTGAGATTTTGTATTCAGAACACTAATCAACTGATTACGCCACCAAGACAGCCTCTTATGGAAAAACTTTCTACATGAATTGTCTTCGCCTCGTCGAAACGGTCGATTTTTATATAAAAATTGTCCCAATCCGAGTTCATATGCAAACGTTAGAGCTATCAGAGGGCAGCCCTGTCATGAGGCAAGATATGACGCGTGCCACCAGACCTATGTCTGATGAGTAGCGCGAGCGAACAGGTGTTTTGCGTGACCGTTTTGGCCTAGAAGATTGTTTCAAATAGAAAAACGTTCACCATAAAAGTTGTTCGTCTCGTCGAAATGGTCAAGATTGCTTTTGGGCTCTTTTCCATCCGAGGTCGTTTACCACATCAAAAATTACCCGCAAGGTGCAGCCAGTTTAAACCGAACAGTTTTGGAAAGTTTGGACAAAACCAATCCGAATTTGGCTAGGGTTTTGGACGTGAATCCAAGCCTTATCCTTGCACGGGAAGTCCAGCCGACTCTTATATACCTAAGGGGTGACGGCCGATTGAACAACACACAATTGAACAAACACATCTACCACTTTTACCTTTACCTTTATCTCTCTCAATTATTCTTCTTCTTCCTCGTTCTTCGTTCGTTCTTCTTCATTGCAGGGCGGCGAACCTCGAAGCCCTAGGGGCGATCAGGTCAACCTAGGGCAGCCCATAGCCACCGTGCGCCCTGACGGGGTCCCTCCCGGGCGTGTGGGGTTCCGGGTCTACAAAAGCGCCTGCCGGATTGTCTTGCGTACCGCACTTCCGGCGGGTCTCCTTCGACGTGAGATGTGGTGCATCAACCCCGGCGTCGAGGGTACATGGTGACGTGTTCGTGTGCGAACACACTTTTTGACGACTCCGCTGGCGACCAAGCTTTGAACGGTCTCCGGCCCGTTCTTGCTACGAAGAGATCGTCATCTACGGTTTGCAATCTACAAAGGTAATATGAATACACAGTTCACTTATGTAGATGCAAATAATGCATATGTTGTTGCTAGATCGTCTAATGGGCATATTGTATCGGCTAGCCCTAGTTTTATCAATCATGCATCTAATTATGTGCAAAAGCCGATTCAGAATAATCTTCATGCTTCAACTTCATATAATTTTAGCAACATGCAACATATGTATCCCAATTCCCATGCATCGGCAACCCCACAAATCTATATGCCGATGAACAACATGGTGAGTTCGGTTAATCAAGTTGAAACACCCCATGTAGGAACTTTCAATGGCATGCAAAATAGTGTTTCATCTTTTTATTCATCGGCAACTAATTTGCAACATGCTGGTGGATAGGGGAATAGGCCATAGTACTACTAGTTATTCGGCCAATTACCCTCAAACATCGTATGCTAGAACTCATGCTACTAATTTTTCGGCACCATACGCAATTGTAGATGTTCATAATTCGGCTCCGCACCTTCATGCTCATGGCCGAATAAGTGAGAATTCTACTAGGGCGCATGTGTCTTTACCTAGTAACGTAGCATATCATGTTGCCCCTGCACAGTTACAGAATTTTGGCAACACACCAGTGCCGAAAGCGTCTCAAAGTATTGGGGGGCAATCCGATGAAGATTGGGCTGAAATTGGTCAAAAAAGCTTAAAGATAGCCTAGCTGCAATGTTCGCTGAATTTAGACAAGAACAAGCAACCTTGCGAATCGAAGAAAAAAAGAGTGGTGATTCAGATAACAAAGTTAATTCGGTTATTAAAAAAGCCGAATCAAATAGTATGTGTACCGAATTTATTGAAGAAAAAGAGGACGCCAAGGCATTGGAGAGTCATTTAAAAGTGGAGCAAAGTATTATTCAAGTAACACAACCATCATTCTCTCCCAGCGTGTATGAAGAGGTATGTCTAGCATGTGATTTGCCTATTTTCAGATTTGGACACAACTTTATTATTGATGCATCTATTAGGAAAAATCTCGTTAGTAATTTTGAAAGACCAATGATGAAGGGTAATTTATTAGTTAGCAATAAAATTGTTACAAAGCATATCGGTCAATACATTGTACCATTCAAAGAGACTGATAGCAATAAAATTGTTACAAAGCATGTCGGTCAATACAATGTACCATTCGAAGAGACCGATAGTGACTTATTATTGCAGCCAAAGCTTCTCCCATTGCTTTATTTAAGGTTCATATCTAATTGGGTAGCTTTGCTTGCTTCATACTTGGCTTACGCATGGTCTCAATTGAGACATGTGTGTTTTAACTATTTTCGTTTCAGAAATATAAAGCCAAGGTTAAATTATTTTGAGAAATCTGATGCTAATATTATATCTTATCCGAAGACATCGGAGATAGCATGCAAAACACAATGCATAGCCGAATGGGGAGATTCGAAATCTGAACCATTCGTTTGCTTACCTCCAAAGCCGTTCGCACACCAAGATCGGTTAGAAAACAAAACATATACCTTCGATTAAAACATGTGTGATCAAATCTTTGATTTGTTGTTGAAAAATAATTACATTAGAATTCTTGATCACCATGTCAAGCCATCTATCCAAGGACGAATTTATTGTAAGTTGCATGATTCGTTCAAGCATAATCTTGAGGATTGCAACATATTTCGTCAAATAGTTAAATCGTCCATTGAAAAAGGACGACTGAAATTTGTTGAAACACCAAGAGATGATCAGTCTATTCCGATTGGTCCTGATGGCAAAAAGTTTTTGCATCGGTTGCTTCAAGCCGATCCATTTAAAGAGAAGGTAAAAAATACACGTGATGGGATCAATCTTTCAAGTGAACAAAAATTTGAAGAGCACAATGAACATAATCTTGAGGGCGAGAATTCCATCAAAGTTACAATGAAGACGCTAAGGACTGGGGGCAACAAGAAAATCCAAAGATTGGTGCAAGCACAACCAAAGAAAGAAAAGGCCGAGGTAAGCACAACGGTAAAAAGTCAAAAGTCACTTTCGCGCAACTATTGGAAAAATATCGGAAGATAAGTGAGGAGAACAGTGTGTATCGGCCAAGTAATTCAAGAGCATCAAGACTAACCCCTAGGGGCAAACCCGAAGATAGGCATTGGCAAAATGATAAATCTAATGAAGTATGTTCATATCCTTATTTTGGGCCGCCAATGCCAATGTCGTGGATACCTCCCTATGCTCATGTAGATCCATATCCATCATGGGACAGGTATGATACAAGGGCACATTATCCATCTTATTTTAGATCATCTCACCAATATAATGCAGCTCTGAGAAGATCAATATTTGAACAATCACATGTTAAAGACCGTTTCAATCATAAGGAATCGGTCCAGAGCTCAAGGAAGAAGAAAGAGGTGGTCAAGCAAGTCTACCGTGTTAAAAAAGATGGACGTAAGAGTGTAGCTTCAGATTTGATCTCAAATGAAAAGGAGCCAATTAAATTATTGACATTGGCTACTAAAGGCAGCGAGGCAAGTCAATCAAATGTCAAATCTGAAGAGAAGAAATTGAGAGTGCACAAGGTAGAACAAGAATTGCCATTGCTTCAAACAAAATCGCAGCTAGGGTGCCCACTCGGCTTATCTTATTGGCAAAAGAAGAAATTACAAAAACTTAGTGCAGAAGAACTTAAAGAAAGGAACATGGCATGGATTCCCAAAGGAAGTACTCAAAATAAGAATTATGTGCAAGCTTCCATTACAAGAAGTACGGCAAAGGTGAAGAAGGAAAAAAATGGAAATTATAAAGGACAAAGCCGAAGGTTTCAACATCTTCGGTCTACACATTATCCATATTCTTCAACTATGCCATTAATGCCTATGCCATTGAATTCTTCATCAGGTATGATTGGTTACACGAAATGGTCTTAGTTTAATCCGTGGACGCAATATAACTTCTTACATCATGCAAGGGTTTTACCACATCATCATTCATTTGATTAGCTGCATTTTGTTGCTGATTCATATGGCCGATATATAATTATTGCCCTAAACATAAACATGGCCGATATAGAAATTATTGCCCTAAGCACATAAAATGGCTGATGGAGTGTTGACATAGTCCTAAGAAAAAGTATCGTGCAAGTTATTTTTCGACACACAAGTTTGCCGAAAAACAGGGGGGCATGTGTTGACAGCAGATTTTGGCACGGTCAAGGACTTAATTAAGACGGCTTCAAATGGAAAAGTTCTCAAAGTGAGAAAGTTTTGTATCATCAGAAGGATAAACTTTGATGTTTGGGCCATCGCCATCCAATCTCATCTCGAAGGCCGAAGTTATGTTCGAAATACTGAGATTTTGTATTCAGAACACTAATCGGCTGACTACGCCCCCGAGACAGCCTCTTATGGAAAAACTTTCTGCATCAATTGTCTTCGCCTCGTCAAAACGGTCGATTTTCATATATAAATCGTCCCAATCCGAGTTCGTATGCAAAAGTTAGAGCTATCGAAGAGCAGCCCTGTCATGAGGCAAGATATGGCGCGTCCCACCAGACCTATGTCTGATGGGTAGCGCGAGCGAACAGGTGTTTTGCGTGACAGCTTTAGCATAGAAGATGGCTTCAAATCGAAAAAACATTCAACATGAAAGTTGTTCGTCTCGTCGAAACGGTCAAGATTGCTTTTGGGCTCTTTTCCATCCGAGGTCGTTTACCACATCAAAAATTACCCGCAAGATGCAGCCAGTTTAAACCGAACAATTTTGGAAAGTTCGGACAAAACCAATCCGAATTTGGCTAGGGTTTTGGACGTGAATCCAAGCCTTTTCCTTGAACGGGAAGTCCAGCCACCTCTTATATACCTAAGGGGTGATTGCTGATTGAACAACAGACAATCGAACAAACACATCTACCACTTTTACCTTTACCTTTATCTCTCTCCCTTGTTCTTCTTCTTCCTCGTTCTTCATTCGTTCTTCTTCATTGCAGGGCGGCGAACGTCGAGGCCCTAGGGACGATCAGGTCGACCTAGGGCAGCCCATAGCCGCTGCGCGCCCTGACGGGGTCCCTCCCGGACGTGTGGGGTTTTGGGTCTACAAAAGCGCCCGCCGGATTGTCTTGCGTACCGCGCTTCCGGCGGGTCTCCTCCGACGTGAGCTGCGGTGCATCAACCCCGGTGTCGATGGTACACGGTGACGTGTTCGTGTGCGAACAGTGTGTTTCTTATTTTTTTTATTTTTCTAAATATTCCAAAACAGATAGAAAATATTTTTGCGAATTTTCTGAGTCGATTTACTTACCGTATCACGTGGCTCTTCCTTTTCAGGGTCATGGTGTGTTCTGGAAGGTCTCTTTTATGTATTCCTCCGGTGTCATGGTTTGAATTATATTGGTTTCAACATTAATAGGCATACCTAAAATATAGTGCTTAATTCTTTGTCCATTGACCACCTTCGAATTAGTGCCTTGCAAATTATTGATCTTAATAGCCCCAGACCGATAAACTTCTTCGATAATACATGGTCGTTCCCATTTGGAGAGAAGTTTTCCTGCAAAAAATTTAAAACTAGAATTGTACAATAGAACATACTCACTGATTTTCAATTCCCGCTTTTGAATTCTTTTGTCATGCCATCTTTTAACCTTTTTCTAAATAATTTGGCATTTTCATAAGCTTAGGTGGTCCACTCATCTAGTGAGCTAATATCAAATAACCTCTTTTCACTGGCAAGTTTGAAATCATAGTTGAGTTTTTAAATTTCCCAATATGCCTTATGTTCTACCTCAAGAGGTAAATGACATGCTTTTCCATAAACCATTTTATACGGAGACATGCCCATATGATTTTTATAAGCTGTCCGGTAGGCCCAAAGTGCATCATCTAATTTCTTAGACCAATTCTTTTGGGGCCTATTGATAGTCTTTTCCAAAATTAATTTTATCTCTATAGCTTAGTTCAACTTGACCACCAGACAGGGGTTGATAAGGATATGCAATTCTATGGTTAACATCATACTTAACAAGCAATTTTCGGAAAGCACCATGGTTAAAATTTCAACCACCATCAATCATTAAATATCTAGGAACTCCAAACCTCGGGAAGATAACTTCTTTAAGCATTTTAATGGAGGTGTTATGATCAGCACTATTGGTTGGAATAGCTTCGACCCACTTAGTGACATAATCAAAAGCAACCAAAATATGTGTGTACCCATTAGAGGAAGGAAAAGGTCCCATATAATCAAAGCCCCAACCATCAAATGGTTCAATAGAAAGTGAATAATTCAAAGGCATTTCCTCACATCTACCAATATTACAAATTCTTTCACATTCATCACAAGAAAGGACAAACATACGAGCATCTTTGAAAAGAGTAGGCCAATAAAATCCAGACTGTAGTACCTTGTGTGCAGTTCTATCTCCCGCATGGTGTCCTCCATATGCCTCGGAGTGACACTTCCGTAGGATTTGTTCCTGTTCATGCTCAGGTATACAACGTCTAATAATACCATCTACTGCTTCTTTATAAAGATGTGGGTCATCCCAAAAGTAATGTCTTAAATCAAGAATTTTTTCTTTTGTTGGCAGGTGAAACTAGGTGGTACATATTTAGCCACAATGTAATTAGCATAGTCAGCAAACCAAGGAGTGTTATGCGGAGCATTACCGACAACAAGTTGTTCATCAGGAAACTATCATCTATAGGTAGTGGGCATCCAAGAATATTTTCTAACCTAGACAAGTTATCAGCTATGGGGTTCTCAGCTCCTTTTCTATCAGTGATATGCAAGTCGAATTCTTGCAGCAAAAGAACCCACCTAATAAGTTTAGGTTTAGCATCTTTCTTCTCCATAAGATATTTAATAGCAGCATGATCGGTGTGAACAATTACTTTGGAATCTACAATGTAAGATCTGAATTTATCACAAGCAAACACAACTGCTAAATTCAGATCTTACATTATAGATTCCAATCAGGTGGTTTAAAAATAGGTGCGGTGGTTTCTTTGGGCAATGCTATTGGGGCTAGTAAAACTGTAGATATTTAATTATCCATTAAATGTTATCCATTATGCTACTAAAACTCTAGATATTGCCCAAAGAAATTTTATCCATACTCTTTCTTAGTAGTAGCATAATTTCTTTGGGCAATATCTAGAGTTTTACTAGCATAATGGATAACATTTAATTTCTTATCAACTCTTTGTCCTAGAACAGCCCCAATAGCATAGTCACTAGCATCACACATAATTTCAAAAGGCAAGTTCCAATCAGGTGGTTTAAAAATAGGTGCGGTGGTTAAGGCTTTCTTAAGTGTTTCGAAGGCTTCTACGCAATCATCACAAAAACAAAAGTAACATCCTTCTAATAAATTGGTAAGAGGCCTATAAATTTTACAGAAGTCTTTAATAAACCTCCAATATAAACCTGCATGACCAAGGAAACTATGAATACCTTTTATATCTTTAGGACATGGTATTTTCTCAATTGCATCAACTTCAGCTTTAACCACCCCAATACCTCGTTTAGAAATTTTATGCCCCAAGACAATACCTTCATTCACCATAAAGTGGCACTTCTCCCAATTCAAGACAAGATTAGTTTGCTCACATCTCTAGAAAACTCTATCAAGGTTTCTTAAGCAATCATAAATAGTTCCGTACACGGAAAAACCATGCATGTAAACCTCAACAATCTTTTCACAAAAGTCAGAGAATATAGCTGCATACATCTTTGAAAGGTAGCAGGTGCATTGCATAAACCAAAAGGCATACATTTATAAGCATAAGTTCCAAAACACAAGTAAAGGTGGTTTTCTCTTGATCAGGTTGTGAAACATGTATTTGAGAGAAACCAGAATATCCATCAAGAAAGCAAAAGTGTGTGTGCTTTGACAATCTTTCTAGAATTTGGTCAATGAAAGGCAAAGGATAATGATCTTTCCTAGTTGCTTTATTTAATTTTCTAAAATCAATTACCATCCTATAGCGAGTCACAATTCTTTGTGGAATAAGTCATTTTTATCATTAGGGACAACAGTAATAGCTCCTTTCTAAGGAACACAATGAACGGGACTTACCCATCTACTATCAGCTATAGGATAAATTATACCTTCTTCCCGAAGCTTTAATATTTCATTCCTTGCCACTTATTTCATTTTGGGATTTAATCGTCGCTGATGATCATCAACAGGTTTAGCTTCTGGCTCCATATTAAAGTTGTGCTGATAGAGAGTGGGACTAATGCCCTTAAGATCATCAAGAGTATATCCAATAGATGCACGATGCTTCCTCGGAGTTTTTACCAGTCTCTTTTCTTCATAATCTATAAGGCTAGCACTGATAATAACATGATATATCTTCTTTTCATCAAGATAATCATATTTCAAAGTGTCAGGTAATTGCTTTAATTCAAACACAGGGTCACCCTTTGGTGGAGGAGAACCTTCTAAGGTTTCAACAGGCAAGTTGTGCTTGAGAATAGGTTGTTGTTAAAATAACATCTTATCTATTTCATTTCTTTCATGCATATGCATATCATTTTCATGGTCTAGCAAGTATTGTTCTAATGGATCAGTAGGTAGAATAACGATAGAAGCAAGACCAACTATTTCATCTTTGCTAGGGAATTCTTTATTACGAGGTTGCCAAAGAAACTTAGAGAAATTGCACTCATGAGACACATCACCAAAATTAACACTGGCGATTTCTTTCTTGCAATCTATTCTAGCATTGACAGTGTTTAAGAAAGGTCTACCAAATATTGTGGGACAAAAGTCATCTTGTGGAGAACCAAGAACTAGGAAATCAGTAGGTTATTTTATTTTCTATAGCGACCCCGATTCGAATGGACCGAAGTGTCTACGTTTTGTGTCATTCCTGGATCAGTAATGCTGACAGACACAATACTTGAAGGATTTATAACAGAGTGGCAATCACACACTTATTACATCGAATGTCTCAAAAGAGAAATTATTACAAAATAACATGGCATAAGGCCATCTAACACGATAACAATGGAAGGCTTGGAAGATAAGTGAGTCCATTAACTCCAACGGCATAGCTGAGTGCATGACAAACGACCTAGCGCACCTTACTCTTCTTCTGAAAAGTCTGCAACATGATATGTTGCAGCCCAAAATGGGTCAGGACATGGAATATGCTGGCAAGATAACAAAGTAGAGCAAGTAACAGAATAAAGGCTAACACTACATGCATATATGGCTGGTGTAGGCTCTAAGGTTATAAAGTTTTTGCATAAAGCCAATTTTCCCCTACAACAAAGGAATAACTTTTATTTTAACTATCATGGTAGTTGAAACATCATTGAGAAGGTTCCTCCAACTCAATCCCAATTAAATAGTCATTATCAACCCAACAAATTAGTTTTAGAGTGATGAGATCAACTAATAATTCAAGTACCAGATACTCAAGATGTCCATAACCGGGGACACGGCTAATCATGATTAGTTTGTACACTCTGCAGAGGTTTGCGCACTTTTCCCCACAAGACTCGATCTCCTCCGTTGGATTTCTCGCACTGCATGGTGTTTGAAAAACGGATGACCGAGACACAGTGTTTCAGAAGCATTTACTCTTTACCCCGGGTGGACCGGTACACCTACTTTCCCCTACATCTGCTAGTCCACCACTGAAAGAGCTCGCACACCGTACTCAACTATGCCAGAGCCCATAATGGCATTGTGGCTGCACATGGAAGTTTCTAACATGAATAGTCTTATGATCCCTTTGAGCCTGGGTGGCATTCCATAGGATAATCACACGGTTCCTCCGGGATTTCCTAGGATAACACTGGATTCTCCAGGTGCCCTGCAAGCAATCCACCCAGATGTGTATTAAAGTTTCCCCCTTAAGTTGAACCATTAATTAACAATCTCACATCTATCATGGAAACTCTCAAACCCAATCCACATCTACGAGCATAGCATGGCAACTTAAGCATAACATAGAAGTAACTCCCAGGGGTTTGAAAATAATGCAGGTAATAGGTTCTACCTCAATCTACTTCCCAGACCCACATGTTAAGAGGTCATACTCATGCAATGTGTGAGGGTTTGATCTAATCCATAAAAACTGGGTAATAAAGGGTATGATCAAAGTGTTACTTGCCTTGCTGACGATTTGCAAAACCTAGGGACTCATAGTAGCACGCTTCGCACTCCGGGAATTCTATCACAGGCAAACAATAGCATACATAAGAAACCAAGCAAAGATGCATGGGTAAAATTCAAATAAGAAAATCTAACCGAAAAGTTCAACTGAAGAACTCCGGTTTGCAAAAAGAATCAAATCAATCGGAGCAACGAAACTCATACTACGAAAGAAACAAGATCCGTTTACTAAATTGAACTAAAGTCAAATTTTACAGTATAAAAACCTTGTTGAAGTTGGTTAAATGGAAAGAGGGCTTCGAGACGAATATCTAGGCACTTGAGTCGCCTGGTTCCGACTAACGAGCGAAAAGATAAACTAAAACGAAGATCAGGGCAGAAATCGCGATCGAAAATAATCGCGGAAAAACCCTGAAAAGGAAAACTGACGAACATGCTAATGAACGAACGTTCGCTGTCTACGACTAACGGGCGAACAACGTTCGTTAAAATGAACGTACGGACGAACGTCCACTATTTAACTAAACCGATGGAAAACAGAAACTAAACCGAAAAAAGATCTAGGGTTTCTAAAAAAAACCGATCGGTTTTACCGAGAAAACCGGCGGCGACGGCTACCTCCAGCGTGACGGTGGCGTCTGCCGGCGGTGGGGCTTCGGCGGTGGGGTGGCGGCGTCCGGCAGGAGCTGGCAGCGACAGCGGGCAGCAGCGGCACTCGCGACGACGGCGGCGGGCAGCGGCGGCCGCGCGGCAGGCGGCGATGCTCGCGACGACGACGGCGGGAGCTGGGGGCGGCGGCGCGGCTCAGCTAGGGATAAGGCGTGGCGCGGGGTGGGCTGGGGAGGCTCGGGCGGCGGCTTTTAAAGGGTCGGGTGCAGTGTCCAGGTCGGACACGGCCCGGTAAGACGGTTTCCCTTAAAAAACAGTCCTAACGCAGCAAAACGAACGAAAAAGATACTATACGGACTCGAAAAATTCCGAAATAAATTTTCGCCGTCCTCTAATAATATTTAGGACGAAGTTAACATTTTTCTGGGACCTAAATGCAATTTTGAAAAACACGTATTTTTCCTATGCAAATAAAATTGCAAATAAAATACCAAAATTGATTTTAATATTTTCCTCCAATATTTCTTTGTTTTGGAGAAGTCATATTATCTCCGCTCATATATTTTATTACGAAATATTTTTCAGAGAGAAAAACAATTAAAACCAAAGTGATCCTCGTACCGATATTTGAAAAAAACTCAAATATGAAAACGGTAAATATCGCCAACTCTGTCCGTGGGTCCTTGACTTGCTTAGAATTTCGAGGGTCTCAACACGCGAATGCAGATAAAATATGATATGCAGGATGACCTATGTATAACATTCCAAATTGAAAATTTGGGATGTTGCAAACCTACCCCTTAAGATGAATCTCGTCCTCGAGATTCGGGTTGGCTAGAAAATTGGTGTGGGTGGTCCTTGCGTAGATCATCCTCTCATTCCCAGGTGGCTTCATCTTCGGTAAGGTGGCTCCACTGAACTTTGCAAAACTTGATAACCTTGCTGCGGGTGACTTTGCTTGCAAACTCGAGGATCTTGACCGATTTTTCCTCGTAACTTGGATCACTATCCAGCTGAATTGCTTCCAGGGGCACTGTATCTCTCAGAGGAATTGTGTTCCTCTATCTGATACGATGGTCCTCGGAAATCCATGCAGACATACGATCCTGGTCATGTATATCTTGGCCAACTTCGCACTGGTATAGGTGGTTTTCACGGGGATAAAGTGGGCTACTTTGGTTAAGCGATCCACTACTACCCAGATTGAGTCATATCCCGATCGGGTCCTGGGTAATCCGGTGACAAAGTCCATGCCAAGCTTATCCCACTTCCATTCGGGTATCGGCATAGGCTGTAGTAATCCTACTGGCTTCTGATGTTCTGCCTTCACTCTCTGACATACATCACATACGACTACATACTCGGCAATGTCCTTCTTCATTCCCGTCCACGAGAAACGTTCCTTCAAATCCAGATACATCTTAGTGTTCCCGGGGTGTATCGAGTATGGTGAATCATGTGCTTCCTGTAGTATCAACTTCCTGATCTCGGCGTTGTTGGGCACATAGATTCGGTCCTCAAACCACAAGGTGTCGTGTTCGTCCCACGAAAACCCTTGGCTTTTCCTTCACTCATCTTCTCCTTTATTTCGACAATTTATTTGTCGTCCTTCTAAGCCTCTTGTATCTTTCCCAATAATGTTGACTGAACCTCCAAGGCTGCAACAAAACCTCTAGGGACTATCTCTAAACGAAGCTCCCTGAGATATTTTGCTAACTCCTTGGGCAATCCATCGTTTACTAGAGTATTGACATAGCTCTTCTGACTCAAAGCATCTGCAACGACATTGGCCTTGCCTGGATGATAGTGCAGCTTCATATCATAATCCTTTATGAACTCCAACCATCTCCTCTATCTGAGGTTTAATTCCTTCTGGGTGAAAATGTACTTCAAACTCTTGTGATCCATGTACACATCACAATGGTTTCCAATAAGGAAATGTTTCCAGGTTTTGAGCGCATGCACTGCTGCTGCTAGCTCCAAATCATGCGTAGCATAATTCAACTCGTGCGGTCAAAGTTGACGGGATGCATAAGAAACAACTCTTTCGTCCTGCATGAGTAATCCTCCAAATCCTAAGCGTGAAGTGATACGTCCATTTTGCATCATGCTTATATGTTGATATTTATTGCATTATGGGCTGTTCTTACATGTTTTGTCACAATACTTATGCCTACAAGGTTTACATGAAGAGGGAGAATGCCAACAACTGGAATTCTGGGCTGGAAAAGGAGCAAACTCTGGAAACCTATTCTGCACAACTCCAAAAGCCCTGAAACTCAACAGAACACCGTTACAGAAAATATAAAAAATATATGGCGAAAGAAGTCCACGAGGGGGGCCACCGGCTGTCCATGAAGGTGGGGGGCGCGCCCCCCTTCCCAGGCGCACCCCCTGCCTCGTGGGCCAGACGGAAGGCCCCCGACGCCCATCTTCTCCTATATGAGGTGTTTTGTCCTGGAAAAAATCATAAGGAGGCTTTCGGGACCAGACGCAGCCGTCTCGAGGTGGAACCGAGGCGAAAACCAATCTAGGGCTCCGGCGGAGCTATTCTGCCGGGGATACTTCCCTCCCGGAGAGGGAAATCATCACCGCCGTCATCACCAACAACTCTCCCATCTTGGGGAGGGCTATCTTCATCAACATCTTCACTAGCACGATCTCCTCTGAAACCCTAGTTCATCTCTTGTATCCCATCTTTGAACCCAAACCTCGGACTGGTACCTGTGGGTTGCTAGTAGTGTTGATTACTCCTTGTAGTTGATGCTAGTTGGTTTATTTGGTGGAAGATCATATGTTCAGATCCATTATGCATATTAATACCCCTCTGATCATGAACCATATTATGTCTTGTGAGTAGTTACTTTTGTTCCTGAGGACATGGGAGAAGTCTTGCTATTAGTAGTCATGTGAATTTGGTCTTCGTTCGATATTTTGATGAGATGTATGTTGTCTCTCCTCTAGTGGTGTCATGTGAACGTCGACTACATGACACTTCACCATTATTTGGGCCTCGAGGAAGGCATTGGGAAGTAATAAGTAGATGATGGGTTGCTAGAGTGACAGAAGCTTAAACCCTAGTTTATGCGTTGCTTCGTAAGGGGCTGATTTGGATCCATATGTTTCAGGCTATGGTTAGGTTTACCTTAATACTTCTTTTGTAGTTGCGGATGCTTGCATTAGAGGTTAGTCATAAGTGGGAGGCTTGTCCAAGTAAGGGAAGTACCCAAGCACCGGTCCACCCACATACCAAATTATCAAAGTAGCAAACGCGAATCAGATGATCGTGATGAAAACTAGCTTGACGATAATTCCCATGTATCCTCGGGAGCGCGTTACTTTATATAAGAGTTTGTACAGGCTTGTCCTTTGCTACAAAAAGGATTGGGCCACCTTGCTGCACCTTATTTACTTTTACCGTTTGTCACTTGCTACCAATTATCTTATCACAAAACTATCTGTTACCTATAATTTCAGTGCTTGCAGAAAGTACCTTACTAAAAACTGCCTATCATTTCCTTCTGCTCCTCGTTGGGTTCGACACTCCTACTTATCGAAAGGACTACGATAGATCCCCTACACTGGTGAGTCATCAAGACTCTTTTCTGGCTCCGTTGCCGGGGAAGCAAGCGCCTTTGGTAAGTGGAATTTGGTAAGGAAAAATTTATATAGTGTGCTGAAATTTATTGTCACTTGTTACTATGGCTCAAAATCCTTTGAGGAGCTTGTTCAGGGTATCTTCACCCCGACCAGAAGAGCAAAGAGTTACTCCTCAACCTACTTCACCTATTGAAAATGTTTGCTTTGAGATTCCTTCAGGTATGATAGAGAAACTGCTTGAAAATCCCTTTACATGAGACGAAACACTACATTCCGATTTACATCTAATCTATGTGGATGAAGTTTGTGGATTATTTAAGCTTGCTGGTATGCCCGAGGATATTATCAATAAGAAGGTCTTACCTTTATCTTTGGAGGGAGATGCATTTACATGGTTTAGGCTATGTGATGATATGGGATCATGGAACTATAATCGTCTGAAGTTGGAGTTTCATCAGAAGTTCTACCCTATGCACCAGGTTCATCGTGATCGTAATTATATTTATAATTTCTGGCCTCGTGAGGGAGAAAGCATCGCTCAAGCTTGGGGAGGCTTAATTCAATGTTATATTCATGCCCCAATCATGAGCTCTCAAGAGAAATGATCATTCAAAAAAAATTATGCTCGGCTTTCTCTTAATAATCGCTCTATGCTCGATACTTTTTGTTCCGGCTCTTTTATGATGAAGACTATTGAATTCAAATGGGATTTATTGGAAAGAATTAAACACAACTCTGAAAATTGGGATCTCGACGAAGGTAAGGAGTCAGGTATGACCCCTAAGTTTGATTGTGTTAAATCTTTTATGGATACCGATGTTTTCCGTGAGTTTAGCACTAAATATGAACTTGACTCTGAGATAGTAGCTTCTTTCTGTGAATCTTTTGCTACTCATGTTGATCTCCCCAAGGAGAAGTGGTTTAAATACCATCCCCCTATTGAAGTAAAATTTGTTGAACCTATTAAAGTTGAAGAAAGGACTATCACTTATAATGTTGATCCTGTTATTCCTACTGCTTATATTGAGAAACCACCTTTCCCTGTTAGGATAAAGGATCATGTTCAAGCTTCAACTGTAGTTCGTAAGAGTAATACTAGGACACCTACACCCTCTGAGAAAATTAAAGTTGAACCTAGTGTTGCTATGGTTAAAGATCTCTTGGTAGAAGATTTAGATGGACATGTTATTTACCTCCAAGAAGATCCGGCTAGAATAACCAAACCCAATGCTAGGAATAAACATAAACTTGTTGTAGGCTTGCCTGTTATCTTTGTTAAGATAGGAGATCATTGTTATCATGGTTTATGTGATGTAGGTGCTAGTGCGAGTATTATCCCTCTTGATTTGTATAACGAAATCATGCATGATATTGCACCTTTTGAGTTAGAAGGGATTGATGTTACTATTAAGCTTGCTAATAGAGACACTATTTCACCAGTTGGGATTGTTAGAGATATTGAAGTCTTGTGTGGGAAGGTTAAATACCCTGCCGATTTTCTTGTTCTTAGTTCCCCACAAGATGAATTATGTCCCATTATATTTGGTAGACCCTTCTTGAATACTGTTAATGCCAAGATATACTGCGTGAAAGATATTGTTACTGTGGGGTTAGGGGATATGTCTAATGATTTTAACTTTGCTAAATTCCGTAGACAACCCCTTGAAAAGGCACCACCTAGTAAGGATGAAATTATTGGTCTTGCTTCTATTGCCGTGCCACCTAATGATCCTTTAGAACAATACTTGCTAGACCATGAAAATGATATGCATATGAATGAGAGAAGGGAAATAGATGAAATATTCCTTAAACAGGGACCCGTATTGAAAAACAACTTGCCTATTGAAATCCTAGGGGATCCTCCTCCACCCAAGGGTGATACCGTGTTTGAACTTAAACCTTTACCTGATAATCTTAAATATGTTTATCTTGATGAAAAGAAGATATATCCTGTTATTATTAGTGCTAACCTTTCAGAGCAGGAAGAAGAAAAACTATATAAAACTCTGAAGAAGCATCGTGCTGCTATTGGATATACTCTGGATGATCTTAAGGGCATTAGTCCCACTATATGCCAACACAAGATAAAAATTGGAAGAAAATGCTAAACCAGCTATTGATCATAAGCGACGATTAAATCCTAAAATGAAAGAAGTGGTAAGGAAGGAAATACTAAAGCTTCTAGAGGCAGGAATTATCTATCCAGTTGCTGATAGCCAGTGGGTAAGCCCAGTCCATTGTGTTCCTAAGAAAGGAGGTATGACTCTTGTTCCTAATGATAAAGATGAATTGACCCCGCAAAGATTAGTTACAGGTTATAGGATGGTAATTGATTTCCGTAAGTTAAATAAAGCTACTAAGAAAGATCATTACCCCTTGCCATTTATTGATCAAATGCTAGAAAGGTTATCAAAACATACTCATTTCTCCATTCTAGATGGTTATTCTGGTTTCTCTCAAATACCCGTGTCAAAAGGGGATCAAGAAAAGACCACTTTTACTTGTCCTTTCGGTACCTTTGCTTATAGACGTATGCCTTTTGGTTTATGTAATGCACCTGCTACCTTTCAAAGATGCATGATGGCTATATTCTCTGATTTTTGTGAAAAGATTGTTGAGGTGTTCATGGATGATTTATCCGTTTACGGAACTTCTTTTGATGATTGCTTAAGCAACCTTGATCGAGTTTTGCAGAGATGTGAAGACACTAACCTTGTCTTGAATTGGGAGAAGTGCCACTTTATGGTTAATGAAGGCATTGTCTTGGGACATAAAGTTTCTAAAAGGGGTATTGAAGTTGACAAAGCTAAAGTTGATGCTATTGAAAAGATGCCATGCCCTAAGGACATCAAAGGTATACGAAGTTTCCTTGGTCATGCCGGGTTTTATAGGAGGTTCATTAAGGACTTCTCCAAAATCTCCAGGCCTCTCACTAATCTCTTACAAAAAGATATTACTTTTGTCTTTGATGATGATTGTCTAGAAGCATTTGAAATACTTAAGAAAGCATTGATCTCTTCACCTATTGTCCAGCCTCCTGACTAGAATTTACCCTTCGAGATTATGTGCGATGCTAGTTATTATGCTGTAGGAGCTGTTTTAGGGAAAAGAGTTGATAAGAAATTGAATGTTATCCAGTATGCTAGTAAAACTCTAGATAGTGCCTAGAGAAATTATGCCACCACTGAGAAAGAATTTTTAGCAGTTGTATTTGCTTGTGATAAGTTTAGACCCTATATCATTGATTCTAAAGTAACTATTCACACTGATCATGCTGCTATCAAATACCTTATGGAAAAGAAAGATGCTAAGCCTAGACTTATTAGATGGGTTCTCTTGCTGCAAGAATTTGACTTGCATATTATTGATAGAAAGGGAGCTGAGAACCCCGTAGCAGATAACTTGTCTAGGTTAGAGAATATACTTGATGACCCACAACCTATTGATGATAGCTTTCCTGAAGAACAATTAGCTGTCATAAATACTTCTCGTACTGCTCCATGGTATGCTGATTATGCTAATTATGTTGTTGCTAAGTTTATACCTCCTAGCTTCACATACTAGCAAAAGAAAAAGTTCTTCTATGATTTGAGACATTACTTCTGGGATGACCCACATCTTTATAAAGAAGGAGTAGATGGTATTATTAGACGTTGTGTACCTAAGCATGAACTGGAACAGATCCTACACAAGTGCCACTACGAAGCTTATGGAGGACACCATGCGGGAGATAGAACTGCGCATAAGGTATTGCAATCCGGTTTTTATTGGCCTACTCTCTTCAAGGATGCACGTAAGTTTGTCTTATCTTGTGATGAATGTCAAAGAATTGGTAATATTAGTAGATGTCAAGAAATGCCTATGAATTATTCACTTGTTATTGAACCATTTGATGTTTGGGGCTTTGATTATATGGGACCATTTCCTACCTCTAATGGGTACACACATATTTTAGTTGTTGTTGATTACGTTACTAAGTGGGTAGAAGCTATTCCAACTAGTAGTGCTGATCACAACACCTTTATTAAGATGCTCAAAGAAGTTATTTTTCCAAGGTTTGGAGTCCCTAGATATCTAATGACTGATGGTGGTTCACACTTTATCCATGGTGCTTTCCGTAAGATGCTTGCAAAGTATGATGTCAACCATAGAATTGCATCCCCCTATCACCCACAGACTAGTGGTCAAGTAGAACTAAGTAATAGGGAGTTGAAACTAATCTTGCAAAAGACAGTTAATAGGTCTAGGAAGAATTGGTCCAAGAAACTTGATGATGCATTATGGGCCTATAGAACTGCATACAAAAATCCTATGGGCATGTCTCCATATAAGATGGTATATGGAAAATCTTGTCACTTACCTCTTGAGCTAGAACATAAGGCATATTGGGCTATTAAAGAGCTCAATTATGATTTCAATCTTGCTGGTGAGAAGAGGTTATCTGACATTAGCTGTGTAGATGAATGTAGAACCCAGGCCTATGAGAATGCCAAACTGTTTAAAGAAAAAGTTCAAAGACGGCATGACCACTGTTCAAAAAATCTTCCGATTCATCGATTTATCATCCGATTTATCACTACTCTTGGGGTGAACGATAAGATTATGCCTTATCTTCATCATTTATCATTTGGGCCGATTTATCGCTACGACAAACGATTTATCGGGAATCTACCGATAAATCGGGCCCATCCGTAGCACTATGTTTGCAAGAACTATGTTTATTTGTCTTTTGTGGACCTTGTTACGCAATATGTAAAGTTTTTTCTATTATGTTTGTCATTATATCAGGATTCAAATGCTAGGATTCAAGGTAACACTTCTGGCTAATATTGTTTTGGTGTTGAATATAGCATATTTTAGTGTTGGGAACCTGGGATTTGGAAAAAATGGCCGACTAATAGTTGACCGATAAAATCGATTAATCGACCGATTTCTGATTAATCTCTATTCCCCGGGTGACCGAGATGATAACGATAAGCGATATCCTCAACATTGGGCATGACAAAAGGATACAAAAACGTGAGTTTAACGTAGCTGGCTATGTCTTGCTATACAACTCTCGTTTAAGATTTTTTGCAGGAAAACTTCTCTCCAAGTGGGAAGGACTTTACATTATCGAGGAGGTCTATCGCTCCGGTGCCATAAAAATTACCAACTTCGAAGGCACAAATCCAAAGGTGGTGAACAATCAAAGAATCAAACATTATATCTCAGGTAATCCTATAAATGTTGAAACCAATGTTATTGAAATTGTAACCCCGGAGGAATACATAAGGGACACTTTCCAGAACGATTCAACCTTCGAAAAGGAAGAGGTATGTGATACGGTAAGTAAACCGGCTCCAAAACAGTTATAAAGGCAATTTTTCACCGTTTTGGAATATTTAGAAAAATAGAAAAATAAGAAGCAGTCCGGAGGAGACACGAGGTATCCACGAGGGTGGAAGGCGCGTCCCCTTCCCACGGCGCGCCCCCCTGCCTCATGGACACCCCGTGTGTCCCCCGGACTCTGTTTTCTTGTGGGTTACTCCTTTTGGTCGGTAAAAATTCATTATATATACTCCCGAAGGTTTTGATCTCTGTATCACGCAAAAATCCTCTGATCTTGTTTCGAGCTGTTTTCTGCTAGGGTTTAAGAAGCCAGGCATCATGTCGTCTCCCTCCTCCAACAACGAAGGCAACGATGCTTGGCTAATGAAGATAGATGTGAAGAGGGAAGGACCCGAGGAGATCCACAAGGAGAAGAAGATAAAGATGGTGGTGGAAGATCCGGCTCCGGCATCGGGAGAAGAAGACTCCTCTAAATCCCTTCCTAATCTCTTTACCTCAACTGAGATAGAAGCTTTCAGGATGATTGAGTTAGCTTAGATTCGAAACAAGCATCTCACAAGTGCAAATATTTTGTTGAAGGATTACATAGCTGCACTCAAAGGTATTATTCGCAAGCTGGAGGATCTCCTACGCTCGATATACGAGGATCCGTCGTGACTACTTTCATCTTCATCATCACCACCCCCGAAGAAGGAGACATAATCATATGGGTATGGGCACTCCCATTGGCAACTGCTAAGCTTGGGGGAGTGATCCCGGTATCGTATCACCATCACTCCTATCTTTACCGTTTTGCTTAGTTCGATCCTTTTGGTAGTATTTTGATCTAGTAGAATAAAGTTAGCATGATCTAGTTGTGAGCTTCTACTTTGTGAGCTTTACCCTTTGTAATCGAGTTTGTGAGCTATATAATAAAGATTAGTGTTGAGTCAAGGGCTTGATTTCCTCACTTGGGTCGTGATAAAAAGAAAGAACGAAAACATAAAGAGTATCAAAGAGATCATATCGATCCTATGGGAAGTAATGACTTCACATATAAGAGTATGATAAATAAAAGTTGTTGGGAGTTGACAAACATAGTTTTGGTCATCGTTGCAATTAATAGGAAGTAATAAAAGAAGAGAGGCTTCACATACAAATATACTATCTTGGACATCTTTTATGATTGTGAGCACTCATTAAAGTATGACATGCTAAAGAGTTGATGTTGGACAAGGAAGACAACATAATGGGTTATGTCTTATTATATCCGAAATAAAGTATATTGTCATGGATCATCCAACATGTTGAACTTGCCTTTCCCCCTCATGCTAGCCAAAACTCCTCACACTAAGTAGAGATACTACTTGTGCTTCCATATATCCTTAAACCCAGTTTTGCCATGAGAGTCCACCATACCTACCTTTGGATTGAGAGAGATCCTTCCAAGTATGTTGTCATGTTGTAAACTCGCTAAAATATGTATGATTTATTAGTGTGGGAGAAATTAGCTTTATACGAACTTGTGATATGGAAGTAATAAAAGCGACATACTGCATAATAAAGGTCTTTCTCACAAGTGGCAATATAAAGCGAAGTTCTTCTATGGTAAGACTTTGTGCATCCAACTATAAAAACACATGACAACCTCTTCTTCCCTCTGCGAAGGGCCTATCTATTATTCTTGCCTTATAAGTTTCAAGGTGAAATCCACCTTTCCTTTTTTTACATTTTATCCTTTGGCAAGCACATTGTGTTGGAAAGATCCTGACATATATACCCACTTGGATGTAAGTTTTCATGATCTATTACTGTTGATATTACACTTGAGGTAAAAGGTTGGGAGGCAACACCATAAGCCCCTATCTTTCTCTGTGTCCGATTAAAACTCCATAAACATAAGTATTGTGTGAGTGTGAGCAATTGTGAAAGACTATATGATAGTTGAGTATATAGGCTTGCTGAAAAGCTCTTATATTGACTCTTTCCGATGTTACGATAAATTGCAATTGTTTCAATGACTCAGATCAAAGTTTGTTAGTTTCCAACGAAGTTTATGATTCATACTTGATATTTTGCATGCATTGTTACTTTAGCATAAGAATCATATGACTATATTTACATAAATTGCTGTTATGAGAATGATCATGATGCCCTCATGTCTGTATTTTGTTTTTATCGACACCTCTATCTCTAAACATGTGGACATATTTTTCGATATCGATTTTCGCTTGAGGACAAGCGATGTCTAAGCTTGGGGGAGTTGATACGTCCATTTTGCATCATGCTTATATGTTGATATTTATTGCATTATGGGCTGTTCTTACATGTTTTGTCACAATACTTATGCCTTTTCTCTCTTTTTTTACAAGGTTTACATGAAGAGGGAGAATGCCGGCAGCTGGAATTCTGGGCTGGAAAAGGATAAAACTCTGGAAACCTATTCTGCAAAACTCGAAAAGCCCTAAAACTCAATAGAATGCTGTTTCAGAAAATATAAAAAATATATGGCGAAAGAAGTCCACGAGGGGGGCCACCGGCTGTCCACGAGGGTGGGGGGGCGTGCCCCCCTTCCCAGGGCGCGCCCCCCTGCCTCGTGGGCCAGCCGGAAGGCCCTCGATGCCCATCTTCTCCCGTATGAGGTGTTTTGACCTGGAAAAAATCATAAGGAGGCTTTCGGGACCAGACGCCGCCGTCTCGAGGCGGAACCGAGGCGGAAACCAATCTAAGGCTCCGGCAGAGCTATTATGCCGGGGAAACTTCTCTCCGGGAGGGGGAAATCGTCACCGCCGTCATCACCAACAACTCTCCCATCTTGGGGAGGGCTATCTTCATCAACATCTTCACCAGCACCATCTCCTCCCAAACCCTAGTTCATCTCTTGTATCCAATCTTTGTACCCAAACCTCAGATTGGTACCTGTGGGTTGCTAGTAGTGTTGATTACTCCTTATAGTTGATGCTAGTTGGTTTATTTGGTGGAAGATCTTATGTTCAGATCCATTATACATATTAATACCCCTTTGATCATGAACCATATTATGTCTTGTGAGTAGTTACTTTTGTTCCTGAGGACATGGGAGAAGTCTTTTTATTAGTAGTCATGTGAATTTGCTCTTCGTTCGATATTTTGATGAGCTGTATGTTGTCTCTCCTCTAGTGGTGCCATGTGAATGTCGAGTACATGACACTTCACCATTATTTGGGCCTAGAGGAAGGCATTGGGAAGTAATAAGTATATGATGGTTTCTAGAGTGACAGAAGCTTAAACCCTAGTTTATGCGTTGCTTCGTAAGGGGCTGATTTGGATCCATATGTTTCAGGTTATGGTTAGGTTTACCTTAATACTTCTTTTGTAGTTGCAGATGCTTGCATTAGAGGTTAATCATAAGTGGGAGTCTTGTCCAAGTAAGGGCAGCACCCAAGCACCGGTCCACCCACATACCAAATTATCAAAGTACCGAACGCGAATCAGATGATCGTGATGAAATCTAGCTTGACGATAATTCCCATGTGTCCTCGGGAGCGCTTTACTTTATATAAGAGTTTGTCCAGGCTTGTCCTTTGCTACAAAAAGGATTGGGCCACCTTGCTGCACCTTATTTACTTTAACCATTTGTCACTTGCTACCAATTATCTTATCACAAAACTATCTATTACCTATATTTTCAGTGCTTGCAGAAAGTACCTTACTGAAAACTGCCTATCATTTTCTTCTGCTCCTTGTTGGGTTCGACACTCCTACTTATCGAAAGGACTACGATAGATCCCCTACACTTGTGGGTCATCAAGAAGCGTCACAATACACTTGGAAACCCTTGCGTATATCTGGCAAGATCAGCACTGGGGCTGTCGTCAAACATTTCTTCAACTCCTGGAAACTTTCTTCGCATTCCTTGGTCCAATGGAACGTTGTGTCCTTCTTCAACAATGCCGTCATAGGCTTTGCAATCTTGGAGAAATTCTCTATGAATATCCGGTAATATCCCGCGAGTCCAAGAAAACTGCGGATTTCTCCAACTGAGGTGGGTGCCAACCACTCAGTGACTGCTCGCACCTTGATAGGATCCACTGCTATACCTTCTTCTGATATAACATGTCCTAAGAATCCAACTTCCTTCAACCAAAACTCACATTTGCTGAACTTGGCATATAACTGGTGTTCTCTGAGCTTCTCAAGAACCAAACGCATATGCTCCTCGTGTTCCTCTTCGTTCTTCGAATACACCAAAATATCATCAATGAATACCATGACAAACTTATCCAAGAACTCCACGAACACCTTATTCATCATACTCATGAAATAGGCAGGGGCGTTAGTCAATCCAAATGACATAACCGTATACTCATATAGCCCATACCTTGTGGTGAAGGCTGCCTTAGGTACATTCTTTTCTTGGATCTTCAACTGGTGGTATCCTGATCATAGATCGATCTTGGAGAATACTTTAGCTCCTTGAAGTTGGTCGAACAAATCGTTGATCATCGGAAGTGGGTACTTATTCTTAATCATCACTTCGTTCAGTGCCCGATAATTAACGACCATCCTTGTAGATCCATCCTTCTTCTCGACAAAGAGCACTGGGGCTCCCCAGGGTGATGAACTTCGCCGAATAAATCCTTTCTCCAATAACTCCTTAATCTACTTCTTGATCTCCTCCAGATCATTCGCTAGCATCCGATATGGTCTCTTCGATATTGGTCCGATGCCTGGCAATAGCTCTATAAAAAACTCAATGTCCCTATCTGGCAGCATGCCTGGTAGCTCCTCTAGAAATACATCTGGGTAATCCTTTACTACCGGCACTTCCTCCTGAACAACTCCTGAGAGAGAATTTACTTGTGTCCTCCTAGGCGCATGCCTAGATACATACTTGATCCTTTTTCCCTCCGAGGTGGTAAGTAAAATCAACTTACTGGCACAATCGATGTTCCCTCCATACATCGATAGCCAATCCATACCTAGTATCACATCCAATCCTTGTGACTCCAAAATTATCAGGTCTGAGGGGAAAACATGGCGTCCAATGGTCAATGGCACCTGAAAACATCCTTGACTTGCCTTATACTCCGCTCCTGGGGAACTTACTAACATGGGTGTCTTAAGTACTTGGGTGGGCAACTTATATCTTTCCACAAATCCCCTTGAAATGTATGAATGTGATGCACCATTATGAAAAAGAACTATTGCGGTAAACGACTTAACCAAAAACTTACCGACAACAGTATAAGGCTGCTCTTCAACCTCCTCCACGTTCACGTGGTTCACTTGTCCCCTATTGAAATGGTTGGGCTTCTTCACAGTACTTCCATTGTCGTTGCTATTCTTCGCTTCCGGGCACTCCGGGGCGTAGTGTCCATTCTTCCCGCACTTGAAACTGGTAATGTGACCTAAATCCCTCTTGGCGGGTGTGGATGGAGTAGAGCGGTTTTGATTATTGCTTGCTCCATTCCCATTCCCATTCCCATTCTTGGGGCCATTGTGGTTATGAGAACTCACTCCATTATGGGTGTGGTTTCCATGGTTATGGGTGTATCCTCCCGAGTTCAGGGTGAAACAGGGGCTTCTACTGGGCTCCAGAATTATTCTTTCCTTGTCCATACTTCCTCTTGCGGCTCTCAATCTGCTGCTGCTTCCCTTCAATCATAGGAGCCTTGTCTACCAACTCCTGGTTATTGTTGGATGTTGCCACCATCAACTGTATGTTCATCTCATCATTCAGACCTTCCATAAACTTCTCTTGCTTTGCGGCATCTGTGGCCACATCATCAGGGGCATAGTGAGATAGAGTACTAAACTCAGCTACGTACTGAGCCACATTACGATTTCCTTGGCGCAAGTTTTGAAACTCACGCTTCTTCATGCTCATAGCTCCAGTTGAGACATGGGCGGTGCAAAAAGCTTGCTGAAACTGATCCCAAGTGACATTGGCGATACGAAAAGTGGCTGTGTAATTCTCCTACCATGAGGCTGCGGGTCCATCCAATTGATGTGCGGCAAAACGCACCTTCTCATCATCTGTGCAACCTGCGGTGGTTAACTCCCTTCCAATCTTGCGTAGCCAGTCATCAACAACTATTGGCTCGACGCTACTAAAAAACATCGGTAGCTGCAACTTTAGAAAACGGGCTAGGTTGTCCACTGGTGGTGGTGGTGGAGGGTTGTTGTTGTTCTGATTGTTCTGGTTGTTCTGGACAAGAAGTTGCATCAAAGTGTTCTGCTGCTGGATCAACTGAGTGAGCTCAGGGGGAAACTGAAATCCGGGCTCACGTCTCGGAGGCATCTGATGGGTTTAGAGGGAAGAGATTAGAATAGAAATGAGCTCTAGGGGGAAATTCACTACCCATATGCACATGAGACAAACACAATCATATCACACCAATCAATTTCAAGCAAGGGCATACAAAAGATCTAAACTAACATTACAAAAGTGCTCTAACTTCTACTATATGGGGAAAACTACTAGTCATATGGTGGTCATCTAGAAATTTTGATCGGCGGAAGATTCCATGATATCTACTCCAGCTTCATCTTCATAGTCATCATCACTATCATCAGGGTCTGAGTCGGTGTCGTCGATGATGATATAGTCCTCAGAATGAATCTCCTTGGGTTCATCTTATTCTCCTCATGGCGCGGGATCTCCCATGAATACTCCTAGCTTCCTTGTGAGGTCGTCATTCTTCTCCACAAGTATTGCGATTTCCTCCTCGTATCCGTCACGTGAAAACTTGAGTTCCTCTTCTTGCTCCGAGTTCCTGGTTAACGCCTTCTTCAAATCTATCATGCCTGTGCACATCTGGTGCTCCTGTCGACGAATGTGCTGGTTTAACTCCTGGATAAAAGCTGCAATGGACCTGTCCTTCCCTGTAGTGATCATGTCACATTGCTCATCTCGGCGCCCACATATCTGGTAGATAGTGTCCTTCAGCTCCTGTTTATAGACTTCGCCAATTCGTCCCATAGCAATGTGTGCGGCCATACTCTTGCCTAGGCTCCAGGTTGGTGCATCAAAGGAAAACTCTATGGCTCAGTGGATGGTACGAATGTCCTTCCGGGAATTTGAACTTGAATATTCCATCGCTCCTCTTCTGATAGAGTGGCGGTGTAGGTCCCGGTGAAGCTTGGTATTCCAATGTTCAGGTACCTAGTGACTTCCTTCAAATGTCGCCCAAAACATGTGTCTTCATCTGGTTGAGTTAACTTGTTCCTTGGGTCCACCATCCTAAAGAGTAGAAAATGGAGAGGGGTCCAAAATGAGTAGAGAAGAGTGACCTAAGTTTTATCTTAGTGGTTATGTCCTACATTCAGCATGTGCTATGATACCATCTTGTAGCGACCACGATCCGAATTGACCGAAGTCTCTATGTTCTGTGTCATCCCTGGATCGGTAATGCTGACACACATAGTACTTGAAGGATTTATAACAGAGTGAAAATCACACACTTATTACATCAAATGTCTCAAAAGAGAACTTATTACAAAATAACATGGCATAAGGCCATCTAACACGATAACAGCAGAAGGCTTGGAAGATGAGCGAGTCCATCAAATCCAATGGCATAGCGCACCTTACTCTTCTTCTGAAAAGTTTGCAACATGATATGTTGCAGCCCAAAATGGGCCAGCACATGCAATATGCTGGCAAGATAACACAGTAGAGCAAGTAACAGAATAAAAGGCTAACACTACATGCATATATGGCTGGTGGAGGCTCTAAGGTTATAAAGTTTTTTTCATAAAACCTATTTTTCCCTACAACAAAGGAATAACTTTTATTTTAAATATCATGGTAGTTGAAACATTATTGAGAAGGTTCCTCCAACTCAATCCCAATTAAAGTAGTCATTATCATCCCAGCAAATTAGTTTTAGAGTGATGAGATCAACCAATAATTCAAGTACCAGATACTTAAGATGTCCATAACCGGGGACACGCCTAATCATCATTAGTTAGTACACTCTACAGAGGTTTGCGCACTTTTCCCCACAAGACTCGATCTCCTCCGTCGGATTTCTCGCACTGCATGGTGTTTGAAAAACGGGTGTTCGAGACACAGTCTTTCAGAAGCATTTACTCTTTACCTCGGGTGGACCGGTACACCTACTTTCCCCTACATCTACTAGTCCACCACTGAAAGAGATCACAAAACATACTCAACTATGCCAGAGCCCATAATGGCATTGTAGCTGCACACGGAAGTTTCTAGCATGAATAGTCTTATGATCCCTTTGAGCCTCGGTGGCATTCCATAGGGTAATCACACGGTTCCTCTGGGATTTCCAAGGACAACACTGGATTCTCCAGGTGCCCTACAACCAATCCACCCAGATGTGTATTAAAGTTTCCACCTTAAGTTGAACCATTAATTAACAATCTCACATCTGTCATGGATACTCTCAAACCCAATCCATGTGTACGAGCATAGCATGACAACCTAAGCATAACGTAGAAGTTACTCCCAGGGGTTTGAAAATAATGCAGGTAATAGGTTCTACCTCAATCTACTTCCCAGACCCACATGTTAAGAGATCCTACTCATGCAATGTGTGAGGGTTTGATCTAATGCATAAAAACTGGGTAATAAAGTGTATGATCAAAGTGTAACTTGCCTTGCCGACGAATCGCAAAACCTATGGACTCGTAGTAGCATGCTTCGCCCTCCGAGAATTCTAACGCAAGCAAACAATAGCATACATAAGCAACCAAGCAAAGATGCATGGGTAAAATTCAAATAAGAAGATCTGACTAGAAAGTTCAACTGAAGAACTCCGGTTTGCAAAATGAATCAAATCAATCGGAGCAACGAAACTCAAACTACGAAAGAAACAAGATCCGTTTACTAGATTGAACTAAAGTCAAATTTTACAGTATCATAACCTTGTCCAAATTGGTTAAACGGAAAGAGGGCTTCAAGACAAAGATCTAGGCACTTGAATCGCCTGATTTCGACTAACGAGCGAAAAGATAAACCCTGAAAAGGAAAACAGACGAACATGCTAACGAACGAATGTTCGCTGTCTGCGACTAATGGGCGAACAACGTTCGTTAAACGAACGTACGGACGAACGTCCGCTATTTAACTAAACCGACGGAAAACCGAAACTAAACCAAAAAAACGAGATCTAGGGTTTCTAAAAAAACTGCTCGGTTTTCACGAGAAAATCGGCGGCGACGGCGGCGGCGGGAGCTGGCGGCGGCGCTCGCGCGACGGCGGCGGGAGCGGGCGGAGGCGGCGCGACTGGGCTAGGGTTAGGGCGAGGCGCGGGGTGGGTGGGGGCGGCTCGGGCGGCGGCTTTTAAAGGCCCGGGTGCGGTGTCCAGGTCGGACACGACCCGGTAAGGCGGTTTCCCTTTTTTTAAGAGTCCTGACGTAACAAAACGGACGAAAAAGATACTAAACGGACTCGAAAAATTCTGAAATAAATTTTCACCGTCCTCTAATAATATTTAGGACAAAGTGAACATTTTTCCCGGACCTAAATGCAATTTTTAAAAACGTGTATTTTTCCGATGCAAATAAATCCAAATAAAATGACAAAATTGATTTTAATATTTTTACTCCAATATTTCTTTGTTTTGGAGAAGACATATTATCTCTGCTCATATATTTTATTACGAAATATTTTTCGGAGAGAAAAACAATTAAAACCAAAGTGATCCTCGTACCGTTATTTGAGAAAAACTCAAATATAAAAACGGTAAAATCCCGAACTCTCTCCGTGGGTCCTTGAGTTGCTTAGAATTTCGAGGATCTCAACACACGAATGCAGATAAAATATGATGTGCAAGATGACCTATGTATAACATTCCAAATTGAAAAATTAGGATGTTACATTTTCCCACACAAGACTTCAACATCTCTAACAATCCCATGATAGTGTCTTTGTTTTCAAGTTTACTAGTGACATCAATATCTTCTATTTCAGCGGTTACAATCTCAGGCATAATTTCTTGATATAAGGTAAAATAGATAGCACTCACGCTAGCACCCATATTACATAAACCATGACAGCAATGATCTCCTATTTTTGACTGAGACGACATGCATGCCAACAACATGTCTATTCTTATCTTCAGTATCGGGTTTGGCAATTCTAGCAGCTTCATCACAAAAATAAATAACATGCCCACCAATATTATCAACCAAGAGATATTTAACCATAGCGATACTAGGTTCTACCTTGATTTGTTTAGAGGGTCTAGGTGCTCCAATATTACTTTTGTTAACCACGGTTGAGACTTTAGCATGTTCCTTTATCCTAACATGGAAAGGTAGTTTTTGAATATAAGCAGTAGGCACAAGTGGGTCAACACTATAAATGATAGTTTATTCTTTAAATCTAACTGGTTTCTCAACTTTTTCTTTAATAAGTGGGTTATATTTCAGAGTCAATTCCATATTTAGTGCTAAAATCATTGAAAGCATCGGTATCCATAAAAGATTTAACACAATCAACTCAAGTTTTCTACCTGACTCCTTACCTTTGTCTATCTCCCAATCTTCAGAGTTGCGTTTAATTCTTTCAAGAAGATTCCACCTGAATTCAATAGTCTTCTTCATAAAGGATCCAATACAAGAAGTATCGAGCATGGATTGATCATTACGAGAAAGCCGAGCATAAAAATTATGTATAATAGTTTCTCTCGAGAGCTCATGATTGGGGCATTAATATAACATTGACTTAAGCCTACCCCAAGCTTGAGCGATACTTTCTACTTCACGAGACTAAAAATTGTGGATATAATTCCGATCACGATGAACTAGATGCATATGATATAACTTTTGGTGAAATTCCAATTTTAATCGATTCCAGCTCCAGGATCCAATACTTCTGTAACTCTGAAAATCCTAAGATCTTAGGAAAATGTGGGAAATTTTTATATCAATCGTGTGTAAAAATTACAGAAATTGTTCATGCTCCAACAATTGCAAACAATTCTGCTACTCGACGCGAAACATTCTATTAATGCACAAGTATCGCCAAAATCAACCCAAAGGCTTTGCTTGGCACGAACACTAACTAAAACACACACAATCACAACAGTAGCATAATTGTGTATTTATTAAAAAAAGAAAGGCAAAAAGTAAATATTAAAAGATAACTATTGGGTTGCCTCCCAACAAGCGCTATTGTTTTACGCCCCTGGCTAGGCATAATGCATAGATTCAAGTTTTGTCATCTTTGGTTGTTGATCCATAGGTTGCCATCATGGTTGATTCATCTTTTACTTTAATCATTGTTCTAGGGAAGTGTTCCATAACCTTTCTCAGTAGAAACTGAAATTTAATATTCCCTTCTTTCTTATCAACCACGACACCTATAGTTCATAAAAGTGGTCTACCAAGTATAACGGGACAAGATAGATTGCAATCAATATCAAGAACAATAAAATCTATGGGCACATAATTCATATTTGCAATAATAATAACATAATTAATTCTTCCCAAAGGCTTTTTAATAGTAGAATCCGCCAAGTGCAAATTAAGAGAACACTCCTCCATATTGGTAAGACCAATCGCATCACATAGAGATTTCGGAATTGTGGGAACACTCGCACCCAAATCACATAAAGCATTGCACTCATTATTATTTTTCACATTAATAGTAGGTTCCCATTCATCATATAATTTTCTAGGAATCGAAATCTCCAATTCTAATTTTTCTTCAAAGGCTTTCATCAACACTTCTACAAAATGTTTAGTAAAAGCTTTGTTTTGTTCATAGGCATTGGGTGAATTTATCATGGATTGCAAAAAAGAAGTACATTTAACCAAAGAGCAATTATCATAATTAGAGTCTTTTTAATCCAAAGGAGTGGGCACATCACTAGGTAAAGTTTTTACCTCTCCAAACCCACTTTTATCACTTTCTCAACAAGATTTTCACCCTCCTAATCATGGGAATGCCTTCTAGCTAAAGTTGACTCTCATTCAGTTCCCTTGTCATCAAAATTTTAACATTACTAAACAAGGAATCAATAGAAGAAACACTAATCATTTTAATCTCTTCAGCATTACTATGAAAACAATCGGGAAACGCCTTTTCTAAAAATTCTCTTTTATCTCTAAGCATAGTGGTTCTTTTATTACTTTTATCTATAGAGACATATAAAGATTTAATTGATTCTTTAATCAACCAGTGCTTCTAGACATCTTGCGATTTTCCACATCATGAGTAATTTTATCAATGCTTCTAGACATATCATCAATCTTATTCAACCTTTTTTCTATCGTAGTGTTGAAAACTTTTTGTGCATTGATAAATTCTTTAATATTATTCTCAATATCAGAGGGAATCCTATTATTATTATTATTATTATTATTATTGTTATTATTATTATTATTATTATTATTATTATTATTGTTATTGTTATTATTACCATAGGAATTTCCATAATTATTAGTGGAGCTTCGAGGAAATGACCTAGGATTAAAATTACCTCTATAAGTGTTATTATCAAAATTGTCTCGTGAGACAAAATTCACATCTACGAGATCATTATTTTTTACTCAATCAAAGTGGACAAAGGCACATCATTAGGATCAATCGGAGCATTTTTACGAGCAACCAATTTCATAACAGCATCAACCTTATCATTCAAAGTACCAATTTCTACAATAGAATTAACCTTTTTACTAGTGGGAGCTCTTTAAGTATGACATTGTGAATAAATAGCCATGATATTATCAAGCAATTTAGTAGTTTCACCCAAAGTAATCTCCATAAAAGTACCACCAGCGGCGGAATCCAAAAGATCTCTAGAAACAAAATTTAATCCCGCATAAAAAAATGTATGATCATCCACAAATTTAAACCATGAGTTGGCAATTTCTTATCATCAACTTAAACCTTTCCCAAGATTGGGCAACATGTTCATGCTCAAGTTGCTTAAAATTCATGATTTTATTTCTAAGGGAAATACTTTTCGTGGCAGGAAATTACTTAGTGACAAAAGAATCTTTGCACTTATCCCAAGAATCAATACTATTTTGTGGCAAATACGAAAACCAAATTTTAGCACGATCACTCAAAGAGAACGGAAATAATTTAATTTTCACAATATCATTGTCCACATATTTTTCCTTCTGCATATCACACAACTCAACGAAAGTGTTTAGATGGGACGCGACATCCTCACTCGGAGTACCGGAAAATTGCTCTTTCATAACAAGATTCAACAAAGGAACATTAATATCATAAGACACTGCACTAGCGGAACGAGGAGCAATTGGCGTACTAATAAAATCATTATTATAAGTACGGGAAAAATCACACAACTTGGTGTTTTCATGAGACATCGTGACTACACAAACAAGATCACAAGCAAACAAAAGATCTGGCAAGAAAAAGGCAAAGGAAAAGAAGGCAAATAAAAAGGCAAATTTTTTTGTGTTTTTGTACAAACATTTATGAAGTGGGGTAGATGAAAATGATAGGAAAATGACAAATAATGTAATTGCAAGGAGATGAGAGTTTATGCGCAGGTACTTGATAGATGTTGATGATGTCTCCCCGACAACGATGCCCGAAATTCTTCCTACTACTTGTGATTTGCGTTGGTATTTCCCCGAAGAGGAGGGGATGATGCAGCACAACAGAGGTAAGTATATCCCTCAATTATGAAATCAAGGTTATCAATCCAGTAGGAGAACCAAGCAACACTATGTAAACAACACCTGCACACAAACAACAAATCTTGCAACCCAACGCGTAAAGGGGTTGTCAATCCCTCAATAGTATTGAGATTTGATAAATAGATAGATTGGTAGACGCAAATAAAATAAAAGCAAATAGAACACAACAATGTATTTTTGGGTTTTTGGTTGAATATATTTGAAAATATATGATAGGAAATAGACCCGGGGGCTGTAGATTTCAATAGTGGCTTCTCTCAAGAAAATAACATATGGTGGGTAAACAAATTACTGTTGGGCAATTGATAGAAAATCAAATAATTATGACGATATCCAAGACAATGATCATATATATAGGCATCATAACTTCGGACTTTGCTATCAATTGCTCGACAATAATTTGTTCACCCACCGTATTATTTTCCTTCAAGAGAGAAGCCTCTAGTGAAACCTATGGCCCCTGGGTCTATTTTCCATCATACTAGTTTTCGATCTACTATTTTGCAATCATTTACTTTCCAATCTACAAACCCAAAACCCAAAACCCAAAACTATTTTATCTTTCGTTTATCTATCTCTATTAGATCTCACTTTTGCAAGTAACCGTGAAGGGATTGACAATCCCTTTATTGCGTTGGGTGCAAGTTGTTTGATTGTCTGTGAAGGTATTAGTGATCTGTGCGTTCATCACCTACTAGATTGTTACCTTGGTTCTCAAACTGAGGGAAATACTTATCTTTCATTTATCTATCTCTATTAGATCTCACTTTTGCAAGTAACCGTGAAGGGATTGACAATCCCTTTATTGCGTTGGGTGCAAGTGGTTTGATTGTTTGTGAAGGTATTAGTGATCTGTGCGTTCATCACCTACTGGATTGTTACCTTGGTTCTCAAACTGAGGGAAATACTTATCTCTACTTTGTTGCATCACCCTTTGCACTTCAAGGGAAAAACCAACGCTAGCTCAAGAAGTAGCATCCTCAAGGTCATCTTCTCAGTTGACAATGGTAATGTAGTTGCGGTGGCTGCCGACGGCGGGGAAGAAGATCTGAGGCGGTGAAAGACGGTTTGGAGGGCGGATCCCTACTGTGGTGGACCCTTCCATCATTGGACCGACTGAGCTAGGATGGACGATGGCATGTCAAGAGCGGGACAAACCACACAAGGTTTCTTTGTCACCTATCTACAATAGAAGTAATTCTGCAAGGCCTCGTTTGAATTAGAGGATTCTAACAACACATAGATAGGAAATACACATGAATAGGATAGGAATGCACGTGCAAAATAAAGCATTTGCAAATAGAGGATTTCTGTCAATCTGGGTGTTTGGTTCACAGGAATTGGAAGATCACATGAATGCAAAGAAGCATGGTCAAATTGAGTCAATCCACAAGAAAATGTACAATTGTAATGCTAGTATGCTACTATCACTTAGTCTTGTTCTTCATGAATAGGAACTTGAAAAGGAGGGCCAAGTGGATATTAAAATGCATATGGTTTTTCTTTGAAAGAGACACTAAAGACAAAAAATCCTACGGTTTTCCTTTGCTCCATTCCTTTGAACCAAATGCTTGAATAGTAGTACCATAGGAAACTTTCCAATTCCTATGTTTTTCGTTCACTTTTCCTTTCAACCACTGGAGATTCTAGTAGGCAGGCTTGAACAGGAAAAAGGCTACACTACAAAAATGTTTTTGTACTACTTCTACTACTTTGCACCGAGGCCACTGCCATACTAGCTCAACTCCCAGGCCCATCTACACATCCATAACTCCAACACACAGAAATAAATAATTATGGCTTTTAAGAGAATCCATCACGAATAGCTAACTTGCCTAGTACCTCACTGTTTATCATATAGGAGAAACTAATCATATTTCTCATGACTACGCATGCTCAGTGAACAATATATATAACATGTAGAGTAAAAAACCGATGCGACAAGTGTACAACCTCTTTGGCAAAGCCATGTTGATCTCAACATCATTGGGTTGGTCGCTGATGATGTTACGATTGATGTGGCTATCGAAGGCGGGGAAGAAGATCTTAGGTGTCTGGAGATGAAACCGAGGGTACCGCTCTGTTGTGATGGACGGTTTCGTCGTAGGAGCAGCTCCTGTGAGGTGTACGGCGGCGAGGCTGAAGCAGCACAACAAAGACAATGTTAACATGAAGTGGTATTATAATATCATCTGCAATAGATGATGTAAAATACATCACCAAAAAGTGCTAGATGTAAAATACATCAGCCGCTCATCTCTGAACTTAACTGCCGGAACCGGATTTAACTGTCGAAACTCAATTTTGTTGTCGAAACTAAATTTTGTTGTCGAAACTGAACACACTAGTAGCAGAAAAGCAGTGCACTAATAGTTTTAGCTGCTCCAACAGGGAACACACTACAAGATTGCAGCCGGGGCAGCTGGTCGTGCAGCAGTAGCAGCGCGAGCAACAGCATGTAGCAGCATCTTGGGTAGCAGCAGTAGGAGCGCGAGTGAGAGACAGAGCTACTTCTCGTGTAGCAGCAATGCGAGCAACAGTAGGGTAGCAACACAAGCAAGAGCAAGAGCAACAACATGAGCAATAGTAGAGCAGCTTTAGCAAGAGCAAGAGCTGCAATGCAACCAAAGAGTAGAGCAGCAGCGCAAGCAAAAACAAGAGCAATAGCGCCAGCAAGAGCATACCAGACCAGACACGCAACCGAGAGCAAGAGCAGAGCAGTAGCGCAAGCGAGAGCTAAAGCAGTAGCAACAGGTCCAACGTGAGCCGGAGCAGCAGCAACAACTCCTACTGATGTGCACATCACCGCAGAGAAAGCGATGCTATGGCGGAGAGTCCCCATGGAGGAAGTGGTCGGCGATACTGTCGTAGATGGAGCCGCGTCGTGGCAGCTCAAGATCAAGCACAAGCAACACAGTAAAATCAAATCAAGAAGATAATGTAGCGATTAGTATAGAACCTCTTTGGTGGCGCCAATTAGGCCTCAGCTTCATCCGAGGAATCGATGATGGTGCTAATCTTCCGGTGGTGCAGGTGAAGATGATGCTGTGGGAATGGAGGTGGCGCGATAGACCAGGCGAACATCGGGGTAGCTCCTTGGAGGTGGAGGATGGGGTGGCTGAACTGGCGAGACGACGAGATCGACGACGAATCCTCATCCGATGAGGTGGATGAGTGATGTCGAGCTGTTCCGATGGACGATGTCATAGGGGAAGAGGCTCCGGCTGGGCGGCGATCGAGTGGCGGACGGAGGAGGGTGTGGAGCTTCGCGGGTTTTGGCGACCTTGGTGTATGAATGGGGGGCGGAGGGCATGGGAGGGGCGAACGATGACTTCGAGATGCACTTGTCTGAAATGTGGGTTAAGTTGCTAAAGTACCCCCACCGATATGAACTAGGCAGTTCCTATGGTTCAGGGGTATAACGGGAATTTCGCGTGTCGGGATTTCGCAGGAGGTGGAAGTTTTCGCGCGCGTTGTAATTTGAAGAAGGAGGGAGTTTTCAGAGAACAAGGAGACAAAAAGATATTTTGAAATTTCGAGATAACAAGGTGCAGGTTGAAATTTCGGGACAAGCCTAATGTGTACTATACCAAATCAATTCGCACTTCCCTCAACGAGAAAACGAAAAAAAATCAATTTGCGCCACACAAGAGAGTATGTTCCCGTTTCACTATATGATTTACTACAAATGCCATTAAAAACTTTTAATCCATGTTATGTTTGATTAAAATATTTAGCTAGGTGTATAATGCATGTAACGTGCTACTCAAATGCACATTTTAGTGCATTCCAAATGTGTATACTACTGCTACAATATGAGCTAATTTTGAATTCGTTTCTCTATTTGAATAAGATCTAAAAACATTGTTGTTGTCAAGTTTAACCATCGTATGTATATTATAGGCACACCACATGACTACTATTGAGTTAGGTATGAACTATGTGTACTATCAGAACTCGAACTTGAATTTTTGAATCCACTTTATGCTGATTTCAAATCATAGTACATTTCAAGCTCTAGCTAGCTCGATCTTTATAATCTCAACCATGTCTCATGTGTTTATCACATAATTTATGGTGCTCCGTCCCCTACGCCTACTGGTATTTAGCTGTGAGCTGCAAACGCGACACATTATCATAGATTCAAATAAAATGTGAGATTGTTTGATATACAGTATGGGTTAGATTGTTCGATACAGTTGTGAGTTGAAAACACCACATGTTGTCACATTATAGTATAGCATATCCAAACACCACGCGTATCACCACTACATTAATGCATGCATAGGTTTAAAACACCGTGATCTCTTATTCAAATATATGAATCCACTTTTATAACGAATTATGGTCTCTATTAGTCTTTTACACCCACACAATCCTCTTATCTTTATATCTAGCACTAACTTTCTCTCGTGCATGCACACGCCCTCCCCCTCCCTGAGCATTCTCTCCATCTCGCACATTCGTTTATTTTCTTTAGGTCATTCTCCCACTGTCTCCACAAATCCTTTCTGACACACACCAATCGATAAACTCTCTAGCCAGGTCAGCCTACCACATAGACACCTGCTTTCCATCTCCTCCTCTGCCCGTCCATGCCCCATGTCTGTCTCATATGGTCCCGCTGGTTGGATTAACGTGTTGCTCGGCTCGTTCGGCTCATTATCATTAAACTCATTATCGTTAAGCTCGTTAATAATAACGAGCAAAAATGTCTGTTCAGCTTGGTTCATTATGGGCTCATTATGTTCGTGAGTGTTGATGAGTGCTCATTAAGATAATAAACAACGTAGAAGCATCCCATAATTCCATAAAATGTTCATAATGGAATAAATTAAACAAGGACGTAAAGGTAATAAACAACACTGAAGAATCCCATGATTCCATCAAAAATTCACAATGACGTAAATTTAACAAGGACGTATGGTTTCGGGCGGCTGGCTCCTGGTTGACTCTAGGGTCTGCTGGCCGCTAGCTCCTAGGTCTAGGAGAAGTGACAAAGTGTGCTAGGGTGCTGGGCCCCTAGGCTGGTCTAACTAACAACTCTTTTGTTAGTGGGCTGATTTGAACTAGGGGTTTCCTGTCAAACTTTTGAAATTAGCGAGCTAAACAAGTTAGCTCGTGAAACTCATTTTCTCACTCGTTAAGCTCATCAATCTTAACGAGCAAAAAACATTGTTCGACTTGGTTCATAAACTAATGAGCATGAGATGAAATAAGCCGAACTAGCGAGCTTTCATTATGCTCGCGAGCTTCGAGCTTTTCGTCCAGCCCTAGTACCACACATGTGTATCTCTCGCCCCTTTTTCATCGATCTCACAAATGCACACTCCTCCCCCTATCTAGTAGGCCTCTCGCACCACCTCCTAGATCCATCCATCTCTCTCTATTCATCTCTCTCGGCATTATTTGCCTCTAACAAATGGATGTACATTGATTGATCTCCCTCTATACATATAGCTAGCTAGGTCCTCTATAACTCTTTTCCCCACACGCCGATCGATCTACCTCATTAGTTATGTATCTCCCTTTCTCCGACACACAACAATTGATCTACCAATATAGTTAGGCGTGCTTACCAAACATATATGGTTCCCTCTTCATCATCCATGCATGCCTCCTGACGCGTCTATCATGCACACGCACACGCGCACACATAGGAACACATCCCCTCTCTGTTTGGTATTGCAGTTGTACCATCCGTTTGTCTAGTAGGCCTCTCCCACCATCTACGAGAAGAAACTCGACCACCACTCCTCTGGCACTCTAGCTCCATCTCTCTCTCACCCAATTTTTTTCCTGTCCTACACTTATGTATGGATGTCGATCGATGATACGTCTCCAATGTATCTATAAATTTTTATTGTTCCATGCTGTTATATTATCATTCTTGGATGTTTTACAATCATTTTATAGCAACTTTATATCATTTTTGGGAACTAACCTATTGACATAGTGCCCAGTGCCAGTTGTTATTTTTACCTTGTTTTTACATCTCAGAAAATCAATAACAAATGGAGTCCAAATGCAGCAAAACTTTTTTGGAGCATTTTTCTGGACAAGAAGACCCACGATGGGCCAAAGATGTACCAAAGGGGAGGCTCAAGGTGGGCATGACCAACCAGGGTGTGCCCTGGGGGGGTCGTGCCCCCCTCTGTGCCCCCCGCACCGCCTCTTCAACCTATAAATCACCAAATATTCCAGAAACCCTAGGGGAGTCGACGAAATTGTTCCAGCTGCCGCAAGTTCCAGAACCACGAGATCCAATCTAGACACCATGACGGAGGGGTTCATCATCCTCATTGGTGCCTCTCCGATGATGCATGAGTAGTTCACCATAGACCTACGAGTCCGTAGCAGTAGCTAGATGGCTTCTTCTCTCTATTTGCTTCTCAGTACAATGGTCTCTTGGAGATCTATTTGATCTAACTCTTTTGCGGTGTGTTTGTTGGGATCCGATGCTTTGAGTTTATGATCAGATCTATATCCATGAAAGCTTTTTGAGTCTTTTTGATCTCTTATATGCATGATTACTTATATCCTTGTATTTCTTGTTTAAATCTTGGGTTTAGTTAGGGCAACTAGATCGTTTTTTCTTGCCATGAGAAGAGGTGCTTTGTGATGGGTTTGATCTTGTGGTGTTCTTTCCCAGTGACAAAAGGGGCAGCAAGACAAGCATGTATCGTTGCTATTAATTATAACAAGATGTGGGCTATTCCTACATGAGTAGATGTCGTCTATGTCATGTCATCGTTCTTATTGCATTACTCCGTTTCTCGATGGACTTAATATAGTAGATGCATGCTGGATAGCGGTCGACGTGTGGAGTAATAGTAGTAGATGCAAGAAGGAGTCAGTCTACTAATCTTGGACGTGATGCCTATAAAATGATGATTGCCTGGATATCATCATAACTATTCGATTTTCTATCAATTGCCTAACAATAATCTGTTTACCCACCGTGTGCTATTTCTTGAGACAAGATACTAGTGAAATCTACGGCCCCGGGTCTATTCTTTATCTTATTTGCCTTCCGATCTATTATTTGCCTTTGCGATCTATGTTTGTTTGCTTTTATTTCCAGATCTATATTATGAAAAAAACAAAAATATCTTGCCATATTTTATTTGTCGTTCTTTTATTTGCATCTATCAATCTACACAACTACCAATCTTTTACCCGAGAGGGATTGACAACCCTTCTTACACGTCGGGTTGTAAGTATTTGTTCTTTGTGTGCAGGTACTGTTTACATAGTGTTGCTTGAGTCTCCTACTCGTTCGATAACCTTGGTTTCACATCTGAGGGAAATACCTACCGTAGATGTGCTGCATCATTCCTTCCTTTTGGGGGAAATACCGACGTAGTTCAAGCGACATCAAGAGGAATTTCTAGCGCCATTGCCGGGGAGACATCATCAACATCTATCAGGTTCCTAATCACAAACCTCATCTCCGTGCAATTTACATTATTTGCCATTTGCCTCTCGTTTTCATCTTCCCCACTTCACAAAAAATTGACGTTTTATTCGCCCTCTTTTTCGTTCGCTGTTTTTCTCGCCATATCTATTTTGTTTACAACGTTGCTTGTGTAGTCACGATATCTCAAGAAAATATCAAGTTATGTGATTTTTCCAATACTAATAATAATGATTTTATTAGTACCCCGATTGCTCCTCCTGTCACTAGTGCGGAGTATTGTGTTATTTATGCCGCTTTGTTGAATCTTGATATGAAAGAGCAATTTTCTGGCACTCCTAATGAGGATGCCGCGTCCTATCTAGACACATTCATAGAACTGTGTGACATGCAAAAGGAAAAATGATGTGGACAATGATATTGTGACGTTGAAATTATTTCCTTTCTCTTTGCGGGATCGTGCAAAATTTTGGTTTTCCTCACTGCCCCGCAATAGTATTGATTCTTGGGACAAATGCAAAGACGCTTTTGTTACTAAGTATTTTCCGCCCGCGAAAATTATTTCCCTTAGAAGTCAAATCATGAATTTCAAGCAACTTGAGCATGAACATGCCGCACAATCTTGGGAAAGAATAAAATTTATGCTAAGCAATTGTCCGACTCATGGTTTTAATCTTTGGATGATCGTACAATTTTTTTATGCCGTATTAAATTTTGTCTCTAGAAATCTTTTAGATTCCACCGCGGGTGGTACTTTTATGGAAATTACTTTGGGTGAAGCCACTAAATTGCTAGATAATATCATGGCTAATTATTCACAATGGCATACCGAAAGAGCGCCTACTAGTAAAAAAGTTAATTCGATTGAAGAAATTAAATCTTTGAGTGAAAAAGTTGATGCTCTTATGAAGCTGGTTGCTAGTACAAATACTCCTATTGATCTTAATGATGTGCCTTTGTCTACTTTGATTGAGCAAACTAGTGATGCTGTAGATGTGAATTTTATCTCACGAAATAATTTCAATAACAATGCTTATAGAGGTAATTTTAATACAAGGCCTTTTCCTGGAAATTCCTCTAATAATTATGGCAATTCCTATGGTAATACTTCCTACAACAGTAATAGGAATACCTCTGATCTTGAGAATAATATTAAAGAATTTATCCATACTCAAAAGCTTTTCAATACTATGGTAGAGGAAACATTGAGCAAGATTGATTATATGTCTAGAAGTATTGATAGAATTTCTCATGAGGTGGAAAATCTTATGTTGAGATTGATGAGTCAATTAAAGCTTTATATGTTTCTATGGATGAAAGTAAGAAAAGATCCGCTATGCTTAGAGCTAAAAGGATATTTTTAGAAAGAGCGTTTTCTAGTGATTGATTTCATAAAAATGATGAAGAACTTAAAATGATTGGTGTTTCTTCTATTGATTCTCTGTTTTGTAAAACTAAGATTGATTATAAAGGGATCGGAGAAGAGTCAAGTTTAGTTAGAAGGTGTCCTGATAATTCGGAGGGTGAAAATCTTGTTGAGAAAATTAATAAAAGTGGGTCTGGAGAGGTCAAGACTTTAACTAGTGATGTGCCCACTCTATTGGATTACAAAGACTTTAATTATGATAGTTGTTCTCTTATTGATTGTATTTCTTTGTTGCAATCCATGATAAATTCACCCCATGCTTATGAATAAAATAAATCTCTTACGAAACATATTGTTGATGCCTTGATGAAAGCTTTAGAAGAAAAGTTGAAATTAGAGGTTTAGATCCCTAGAAAATTACATGATGAATGGGAACCTACTATCAAAGTCAAGATTACAAATTATGAGTGTTTTGCTTTGTGTGATTTGGGTGCTAGTGTTTCCACGATTCTGAAATCTCTATGTGATGTGCTTGGTCTTATCGATATTGAAGTGCATCCTTTAAATTTGCACTTGGCGGATTCTACAATTAAAAAGCCTTCAGGAAGAATTAATGATGTTCTTACTCTTGCAAATAGGAATTATGTGCCCACATATTTTATTGTTCTTGATATTGTTTGCAATCTGTCTTGTCCAATTATACTTGGTAGACCGTTTTTACGCACTATAGGTGTCGTGATTGATATGAAAGAAGGCAATATTAAATTTCAATTTCCACTAAGGAAAGGGATGGAACACTTCCTCAGAACAAGAATTGAACCACCCTATGAATCAATCATGAGGGCATCCTATGGGTCTAGAACTAAAGATGACAACACTTGATATCTATGTGTTATGCCTAGCTAGGGGCGTAAAACGATAGCGCTTTGTAAAGCCCAAGATGCGATTCTATCACGATCATGTGACGAACTCGTGATTGGGACACAACCGCATTTCGAGGGCTTTGGAAGATGGATATGATTACATCGTACCATTACATACATACATGGGGGGATACAACAATCCATACAAGTCACATGAATACAACAACATCAATACAAGACATCCGACTATGGATGCAAACATGAAAAGCACAAGGACATCCATCCTGCTATCCCAGGCTGCCGACTAGGAACCTAACCCAAGAATGATGAGGAAGAAGAACTCCAACACAACATAACATCGCTCTCACGTCAAGTCATCGGAAACCTGCACCTACAACTGTTGTTGTAGTATCTATGAGCCACGAGGACTCAGTAATCCCATAACCATGGGTATCATGAATAGCAAAGATTTATTGGGTATGGAGAGACTAAGTGGTGAGGTTGCAGTTGCGGCTAAGCAAAAGTATGGTGGCTAACTTACGAGTACAAAAATAAGATGAGCCTCTACGCAAACGGTCACAAACTAGTAATGATCGCTAGAGATCCTGAACTACCTGCGAGTCAAACATAACCCCACTGTGTTCTCTTCTCAAAGTGAAAAGAGACGGCCACGGTTACTCGCGCGGTTGTGTATTTTATTTGGGATCCTCTGTCAAGTTTTCTACAACCGGACATTAACAAATTACCATCTGCCACATAACCGCGGGCACGGCTTTCGAAAGATCATAACCCTGCAGGGGTGTCCCAACTTAGCCATCACAAGCTCACGATTTGCGGAGTCGCAACTCCATGTTGGGAAGACCCGAGTATTCTCGGAATCCCGTGCTCAAGATATTTCGACAAAGGTAAAACTAATCCAGCAAGACCTCTTGGCGTGTCGAGACCTTGATAGTAGCCGCGCGTAACTCGTCTCAGGCCATGACCGGATAGGTCAGCCTACAGGTAAATACCAGATACCTCGGATTTCCCCAAGGCGGCCTTGCAGTCTTCCTAGTTTGGACCAACACTCATGAGGAGCACTGGCCCGGGGGTTGATTAAGATTCCTCGGGTGCTAGCCGGTCCCTATGCATATTTTAGTTATTAGGCAAATGTAGTACCAAAGTTGGGTCTTGCTGGAAAAGCTTTAAGCAATGCGAATTATCGAGGGGGGCCCATAAACCCCAACTGTGTTAGGAGCGCAAAATCAAGAACATAATGCCGGTTTATCGGTTCTGAAGGCGGCATGAGTGGAACAAAACACCGATCAAAAGGCCAAGCCTTCCACCCATTGCCAAGTATATAGGTGCATTAATTTAATTAATAGATATTGTGATATTCCAACAACGTCCAGCTCCAACATGGATCAATCTTCATCTTCACCTGCAACTAACAATGCTATAAGAGGGGCTGAGCAAGCGGTAAAATAGCGAAACAACGGTTTGCTGGGATGGTGTCAAAGGTTAGAGGGTTCATGGCAACAAGGAGAGGCTGACAACAAATAGTGGGTAGTGCGACATATAGCGATAGCATCGAGACAACTAACATAGCAAGGATAGTAATGAGATCCAAGGTGATGGTCATCTTGCCTGAGATCCCGCAAGGAAGAAGAACGAGTCCATGAAGAAGACGAAGAAGAAGCCACGAAGACGAACCAAGGGTAGTCGAACGACTAACGCTACGAAATTGGAACTAACGAGAAGAAGCAAACAACACGGTAAACACACAACACATAACAAGACATGATACTCAACCAAGTATGATGCATGACAAAGCTACATGATGCAAACATGGCAAAGGATGAACCACACAAGAACATCACAACAAGGCAAGTTTAAATGAGGCCGGAAACAACATATAACAACTCCAGTAAGTCCTCATATGCAATTTTCAAAATTGGTCCAGATCTGAACAAACCTTAAGTTAAAGTTGTTAAACAGCAAGTTAACATGCACCATGATGATCTACTCAAAATTCTAGTCAAGTTACATATAAAGTTCATTTAATTCGGAGCTACGGCCTAGAATATATGAGCAAAACAATCAAGCATGGCATTGATACAAAACGCATCGAAACATCAAGCAAACACATTCCAAACAGGTATTCAACCTATTATTATGAATCTGCATGCAAAAACACACAAGTTTCATATATGGCATGCTCAAAACGGAGCAACGGTTCATCACATACACTTGGAACAAGTTTGGAACACAATCAGCCCAAAACAGCAAGTAGGCATATAGTTGACATCAAAACAACATGACACAATAACATTTCATGGCAACAAAGGGCATGGCAAGCATGTACCTGTCAAGCACTACAAGCATAATCACCGAGCTACTACCAAACACCACTAGAACATGCTCAAAGCATCAAGGCAAGATTGGAAAAGATAATAGATTCACAGACTTAGTGAAATAAACTAACATGGCAGCAACAACGACAAGTAGGCATGTTTGCAAGCTTGTGCAAATCATCTCAGAGCATATCATGGTATGTGAATATACCCAACAACAATAAGACATGTTTATGAAGCTACTCATGGCAAGAACATGGACATAGGATGTATAGAACACTAGCTATTCACATGGCAAAACTGAACTTACTGTTAACAGGCTGACAGAAACATTTTATAGCAAATAGAGAATAAGAAAACAACAAGCTACGGCATGCCATTAATGCAAACAAGGACATGGATGGATAGAGAATAACATGGACATCAAGGCATGGTCATTGGACATCCCAAAACATTCATGGATTTCAGTGGGGCATCAAGCAAACATGGCATTAGGATATAACAGTTTGAGACTTAGCAGTTTTCAACAAGGCATAGAAATCAGCAACAGCGAGTATTCTACTTTGCAAGCTTGTTGCACTCACAACTAGGCATATCATGAAAATTGGATTGCACCAAAACAAATATGACATGATTGTGCTTATAAAACATATTGATATGTAGCTCAAACAAAAATCACACATAAAAACATTAAAAAGATAAATCAACATCTCATAACAAGTTTCAACACTTAACGGCAACATGCACTCTTGCAACAGAGATAAACATGGCAATATGGCACCTAACATGAATGCAACAACCACCATCATGTAGAGCTCTTCACAATGAATATTTTGACATATCATACACTCCATTTGGACCAACATGCACAAAGTTACACCATGTTAAACATGCATACATATTGTTGACAGAGAACAAGGACTTAACACTAGCATCATATAGCAGTTTTGCAACAAAGATTAAGACAACAAGATGAACATTATCATGCATGCAAATGCAACTAACATGAAGAGCACTTCGAGATGAACATTTTGATATATCATATGCTTCATTTGGACAAACATGCACAAAGTCACAAGCCTCACAAGATGCATACATGATATGAATTTTCCAGGGAATTAGCCATATTTCACAGGGGGAAAGTGAGCGTGGGGTAACTATTACGCGCCCAAAGCGAAGCTTAGCGGGGCAGCTCACGAGATGGGCCTCGGGCCCGAAAGGATGGGGAGGCAGACCGAGGCGGCCGACTGGCATTGGGCCTTGGAGGCCGAGCCCACAAAGACGCGACGGCTGGGCCCCGAGGCGGGTCAACGACGCGGGGCGGGCAAGGTGCCTGGATCGAGAGGGTCCCAATCCGCGGCGGCGACGCAGCGACCTCGGCGAGGAATGATCGGCGCTAGCCGGCGGCGGAAGCGAGTGAAGGCGGCGGGAACCAGGGCGGACGCGGAGGCGCTGGTGGTCGCCGGTGGAGGCGGATCCGGCGACAGTCGCTCGTCGGCGGCGAGGTTGGCGGGGCTCCGGCGGCGCTGGGGTGGCGTGCAGAGATGGAGGTGACCAGCGAGCAATGGCAGCGGTCAGGGCAGGGGTCGACGGGGTGGCGACCGGCAATGGAGGCACGGGCGAGCGGGAGTTGCACGAACGACGCGCGCTTGTTCGGGTCCGGCGGGCCAGATCTGGGCTCGCGGGCCCGGCACCTGCTGGGAAGCTGGCGAGGGCGACATGGCGCACTCTGGTTGGGCGCGGGCAGCGGCTGGCTGACGTGGCGGCGGGACATGTCCGGCGTGGGACTAACGTGTCCGGCTGCGCGAGGTGGAAGACGGCTAGGGTTTGCCCGTGATTTGAGGAGGGAGAGGCAAATATATAGGTAGAGAGAGCTAGGAGAGTCCAAATAAGGTGTGGTTTTCGCCCACACAATCACGATCCAATGACCGAGAGCATGGAGGTGGTTGAGATAGCTAGTGGGCTGTTGTGGAGGGGTGCTGGGACAAAAGAGAAAAGGCCACTGGCGGTTAACACGGTCAATGTCTCTTCCAAATAGCCTGCTCCCCCCGCCCGCACCCATGCTATCCCACTACTACACAAGTCACACCATTCCCCCTTCCATTATACTGGGTTTACATCATTAGTGGTTTCTCTACTACACATACACACACACTCTCTCTCACACACAAACACGTGCACAAACACACACAGACACGCACAACATCCATTAATCTGGATCCTCATCTCTCCCCATGTCCGCATGTGTATCTCGCACACTCACTCTCTAATTATGTATATGTGTCTCAACGTTACACAACACAAAGCCCCATGTACATGTCTCTCTCTATCATCCACACACACACATAGACACAAAGAATCTGTTATCATTGCCTCAGTCTCTAGACATATCACACACGCACACTATCTCTCTCTCTCTCTCTCACAAACACGCTCAACAAGGGTTTCCCCGTGAATAACTTACCGTCTATTCATCAACAGTCGTGGCAGTACGGCGAACACGAGACGTGAAAAAGAATAAATCTACACGTGCTTAGACCACCTAGTATGACTACTAGGACTAGAGCAAGCCAAAAAGCGCTCCGCCGTCACCCCCTCCTTATCGGCGACGGGAAAACCCTTGTTTTACACAGTCGAGAAGTCATTGTGCTAAAGCCTCACATGCTGAGGTGTTGAATAGAATGTAGATGCTAGTTTACGGAAAGAAGTATCGATAATACGTTTGCATCTCCATACTTATATTTCTTCTCTTATAAAAAAACCGAGTTGGTGATGAAGGTACGCGTGCCATCTTGCAATATAGACCGTCCGATATATATTTGACTGATGGAAATAAAACTGAAAGATACCCGCACCCCACTCCACATTTGTAGACAAGGCCTTCCCTCATTCATCCTTGTCTCCAACAACCTCATTGTTAAGCAATTAAGAACGGAAGCCTCTGTAACAAACTGGCCTGGTGGCCGCTGCCGGCGTCGTCAATCCCCATGCCTCCGCTCAGTCCGACCACCAATCACCACCACGCCCCACTCCTCTTCACCTTATCTCCTAGTTCTCGAGATATCATTAGTTTTTACACATGGGATTACTCCCGCATGGGTCAATCACAACGAGTGTTTTTTATAAAAAAAATGCATCTTGATGTTCCGTGTAATGCACGGATCTTGCTAGTACTCCTACAGAAGACTAAGTTGGTGATGATGGTGTGCCTGCCATCCGTCGTTTGTGATCATTAGATCTAAATCTAACGACTGTGAGGTAAGTTGTCGGCTTTTCTCACAAACATCCCACTTGTCTACCAATTTGCAGAAAAACCCATAATTATTATCTTAAAACCAACCACATCCCTCCCTGACCTCACCAAAATAGCCCAAGGAATATATTCTAATTGAAACATAATATATCTCTAGTGATATATGTATACCAAAATTAGAGTGTTTTGTATCAAGTTTGTGAATAAGTATTATTCTAATTATGATTCGTTGCAACGCACATGAACATTGCTAGTATTTCCAACCATGCAATTTTTTCCCTAGTATTCCATAGTTTCGAGTTTTCCATCAAGATATTAGTCACTCATGGTTGATATTTAATTTCAATCATGTACACATATGCACTATGTAACTAGCCTTGCTTATTGGGTTCCAAAGCTTAACTTCCACTCCTACTTACAATATGTAGAGTATTTAACAAAAAACTACCACTTTCCACCAGCCCTAGGAAGAATCTATTGTACAAAAAATAGCAAAAACATACCCAAGATTTCTTAATCCACGCCGAAAACTACTACCTACCGATTAGGTTAGTTTAAACCCATTTATGAAAGGGTTGGCCCACACGTCCGTGCTGACGAGGCAGCTTAAACCAACAAATTTTGTTTGACCGCTGACACGAGGGACCCACCTCTAACCTTCTATCCTGTTATTCCCCCTCAAATCATTATTTTTCCTGAACATTACTTCAAACAGTAGTGATGCGTGTTCGTCGGTGGCACCGGTGATGAGCGAGTTGGCCGTCGCTCCGCCGGACGAGCTGGACGCCGCGCTGGCCTCCGCCCGGGTTGGCAGGCTGGCCCGAGCGTGACTCACGAGCGAGCAAGCCGCCGTGCTGGCCTTCGCTCGAGCCAGACGGTTTGCCTTAGCGTGGCGCGCGCGAGCAAGCCGCCACGCCGCCGTGCCAATCTAGCTAGCAAACCTTGCAGACAAGCAGCTGGACGGAGCTATCTTGGCTAGCTAGCGGCCGCGAACGCCGGACGGAGCTGGCATCCGGGCTGCCACAAAATGGGCTCCGCACCGCTGGCGGTTTTGACCTCACCTTCTTCTGGCAGCGGTAGCTGTGTCCCATGGCCGAGGATGACTAGGTGGACGGGCTGGAGGTAGGAGGTCACTCGGGGATTTTTGTGCAGACTGACATGTAGGTCCTGCAAGTCATAATGCCCGGTCGAATAGAAGGCGTTGACTTAATGGGCGACGTGGGCCCTGTTTGGACACTCTAAGTCAGAGGTTAGATTCTAACCCTGAACTAACTCTAACCAAAGTGGTGCTTGGATGGCAGGGTTAGATTGACAACAAATGTATCCAAACAGGGCCATGGGTTGAAACATGCCTATAACAACACTTTGTAGAGTAATCGTTTCTTGGTAGGGCTGGTTGGTAAGAGAATGTACAATGGTTGATAAGGTAGTCTTATCTTAAGTCTGCCACATATGCAAGTGGTAGTAGTTTCTTGGCATTATTAGTGGTTTCTTGCATTATTAGGGGTTTCTTGTAAGGAACTGTGTACTACTAGCGACAAAAGGCGATTCTAGGTTGCGTTGTACTCCAACGAGTACTACTAGTGGTCGCGGGAGTGTATACCTCATTTTTTGGTTTCGATCCAGGCCGAACGCACGACGACCTTTTTTTAAAATAGTAACTTCGCTGCGAGCCAATATTTTACGCGGTTAGTTTGAGTTTTGAAGTCAAACGGACATGCGGTACCACAATCTGGGTGCACTAGATAGCCTAGCCACGTGAACGGGTTTTCCTTCCCAGCATCTCGTGGCTCGCAAGCTCGCCCTAGGCGCACCTCGCTTGGAGCTTCCTCATCAGCTAGTAGCATATTTAAACTAGCGCCTCCCAATTAAGCCCGAGGAGCCGGAAAAGCCTGGCGGGGCATTGGCAACTGTGCAATATGGCTTTGTACGTAAAGTGCTCTACTACTACTCTGTAGATTGTGGCGTTGCACGCATGCAATTCACTCCATTATCGGCTCTACTATAAAAGAAATTCCTCTTGACGTGTTTTTTTTAAACGGAGGCAAAAGCTTTGCTTCATCGCATTCATAAAGAAGGAACTACTAATAAAGTTCGACGAGATCCATTACACCTCCACAAATGGAAGCGAAAAGCCTAGTCTCGATGTATCAAATAACTCAAATGTTCTGCCCCCGCAGTAACCGTCACTGATAAACAGGATGCTAGTGTGTGTGTGAGAGGAGCGGTTGAGGCGCTCCACTATGTGTTCGGTGCCAGAAATCTAAAAAGTTTGCCACATACACTTCGATGTCAAATGAAAAATATTTATCACCGGCACCACAACGTGAAGGATTTGGCATCCATCCACCTCTGGCCCACCTAGCTATAAACTACTAATATATCAGCTCAAATCAGTGTCTCGCTAGTGGTGCTGGTGGTGCTTCGCATGCAAAAGTACAGTGGCTGCTTTGTTTATTGCCTCAACGAAATATGGCGTCGGAGCAAGTAGAAGCATCGATGCCCTGAAATTTTTATATGGCATCGGCTGGGCAATGTAAGACACCCAAATGTTCAAAAAGTGAATTTGGCACCGGTTTTGGCCTACATAGTGGAGGGCCTGAGTAGGCCAGCAGCGTGAGAGGAGCGGCTGAATAGAGCATCGAGAGTACCCACTAGGCCACTACGCATGTGTACTTTCCCTGCATTGATAGTACATCGATGGTTCTAGAGAATAGTAGTACCCTCCACTTCCAACGGTAGCTCCTTGGCCCTGAGATTCAAGAGTTCAAAACTGGTGCACTATACTGTACAGTACATAGCACTAGTAGTACCCTCGCACTACTAGTTGAGAAAGCAGTACTAGTACTGCTACAGTACGAGTACGTACTCCTCCATCACATAATGTAAGACGTTTTTTGACACTAGCTGGTGTGTACAAAAAATAGCAAAAACATACCCAAAATTGCTTAATACACGCCAAAAACTACTAGCTAGTGCCAAAAATTTCTTACTAGTGCTATTATTTACAGTATAATGCAATCCCATAACGTCCCATAATGCTAGTACTGGTAGTAAATAATAGCCTCACCCCTTCGCGACAGTTGGAAGGGACGAGGCCCTGCGGTTACTACGCTCTTATCTCCTCCTCGCCAATTCCCCTCCCCCCGAAGAGAAGGAAGTTCGTCGCTGCTCCCATGGATTCGCCAGGCGGTTCTCCTCCTCGTCGGGGCTGGGAGACCTTGGACGATGATCCTCTGGGAGAAATCACATGCCGCTCCGATATCCTCACCGTTGCAAGACTCGATGCTTCCTGCACCAACTTTTTCAAGACGATGCTTAAAATGGCTTGGGAAAAGGCCATGCTTGTTGGTCTTCCATGCGTCGTCGGGGAGAAGGTTCTTCTATGGGACAATCCTTCGAACAGTCCACCGCTCCCTGTCTATGGTTGCACGTTGACTCCGCTAGAGTTGCCGACATTGAGAGGTAGTCAGATTTTGTCCGATGAGCAGGTCAGTAATGGAGTTTGATCATGTAGTACTTAGTTATTCCATTTCCATCCCGTAATTTCTCCACTTCCCACTGTCTTATATATAGGTCTGGGTCGGTGCCAACGAAGATTGGCTTGCATACCTCCGGCCGGATACCACCATCATTTTGCACAACATCCACAATAGTGCGGCCGTTCTGGTAGACCCCTTCTCCACCATTGGGATCGGCCGTCCGGACTGGCTGGGCTTGAATACGTATGATGATGCCTACATGAGATTGAAGAAGATAGCAATTGTGAACCCGCCGACAAAGCGACGCGGCTACGACGATTACTATCTCATCGCGGTGTTCGACATAAAGATTGCCATCAATGCAAGAGGCACTAACGGCAGAGGCTGGCGCATGTTGACGGCGGCAGATTTGTACCCCTACACGTTCGAAGCCGCCGTGCGCCATCTAGGCCGCGTCTTCACGATGACATGCCAGGGGACTTGTTTTATCTGGTTTCCATCCTATGGTACCGGAGATTACAAACGGAATGCACAAACCATCATTTGCATCCCTAATGGTACTCCATTATTTTGCAGGGACCAGTCATCCCACGATCAAAATAAGATCGCCGATCCTGGATGTGCATTTGCATCCGCGATTCGGTCTAACTTGGAATCTTGTAGCTGACTATGTCATATTGGGATCAACTATCTTACCAGTCGTTACCCATGGTACCACTGATGTGCAACATGGTCACACGATCTACCACGACCGGACCATCACCTTCTACCCAGGTATTCCATTTTAACCCTCTCGCATTCTCTTTCATTGTTGTACTAGTACTCTACTTACGTACTAGTAGGAGTACTTTTTACCTTGGAGGACGCGTATAGCTAGCTAGGCCCTTGAAGACTTGAACCCACTAGCTGCCACCATTTTTGTTTTTCTATGTCTTACTATCTCTTCCATATAGCCAAGAGTGGCTATATATAATAAGCCAGTTATTTTACTTCCTCTACACCGGAGTAGTACTATTTGCTGCACAGTATTACTGACTGCCATATTTGAGCACAACATTATTATGCATGGACCTTGACTATGTACGTCACCATGTGTCCAGATCTGAGATGCCGTGTGTACGAGATGAACGGCGCCGAGTACGACCCCCGTGATGCTACGTGGGTGCCGAGGAACACTCTTGGAGAGTACTTGCTTTTCATTGGGGACAGCTACCCCATTGTGAAGCGGATGCCACCTTCCGTGCACGACAAGGAAGGCCTGCTGTTCATGAAGCATGGTTGTGTCTTCAGTGCGCACCGCTGGATGCACGACATGCTGGGACACGCTATCCCTAATTTATGCCGCTTCAGCTTGGATGAGTCTCCATCGTGTGGAACCGGACTAGAAAGCTGCGACAATGATTCCCGTTGACACCGCTATGGATCGTGCCATCCATGAAGATCATGTGGGACTGGAACTTGGAGGAGGACATCTAGCCCATCTATAACGTGTAAGTGGAGTATGGTAAATTGTGAACGGTAGCGCTATGAATATATGTAGACTAGTCGTGCACAAATATATCACATGAATTGGAGATGAACTTGTGTGGCATACTGACATTTGTCCTTTAGAATTTATTACTAGTAAATGTGTTATGTGTACGTGCAACTTGTGTGGTTGTTGCACGGGCTCCTTTAAGATGCAATGGGTGTTGCAATCCCCGGATCAGCATAGCCAAGGACCCTTTAAGATGCCACTCCCAATTGGAACAATGCCCATGAAACCTCTTCACTCGATGTTGAACCCCGAACCTCATACCATGCACTTGTTGGAAGATTACCTACGAGCTACTTGAAATCCACCTATTAATTCCCGAAGCTTTCCGGTTATGCAATCTGGTGTTGGGGATACAAGGGAAGCACCGCACACTCAACTCTAAACCTACATCCAGCTGTATCCATCCGTCAACACATAACCAGTCATCCTCGGAAACTATTTACCTTGGACCTTAGAAACGCATCCGCTATACTAGCTGTGGCAATACTCCCGAACTGTCTCCCCAGTAATGGGTGATGTCGGGGTTATCTCACCAGTAACCGCACAGAAGAGTTTTCGATGTCGGCCAACTCTGGTATTCTAGAACCGCTACAATACATTTGTGATGACAACACCTCGGAGCTCAACTCCCCGGGACACTACCACAACCCCTAAATGACATGAGGCATAGAGAACAATGTTCTCGTCACAAAGATATCAGAACAATCCAAACAATACCCGCGTGATCCTAAAAAATTTAGTGAAATTTTTGAGAGTAGAGGAGATAGAACAACGTCAGGAGTCCTCACTAGAGCGATGAAGGGGATGAGGAGAAAAAAGAAATCCTACTCTCCGATATATATATATATATATATATAGGACTCAAAACATTTTATGTGTGTGCCTAGACTCAACCTTCATCGATTCGATCAATCAGGGGGCTGCTAGGTCGGAGAAGGCTCTGAATACCAACTTGTAATTCCTAATATGCGGCTATGTCCCCCACGTGTCGAGGCACGACTGAAGGACATAAATGCATACTAGAATGATCTCAAGTATGATATCTTTGCACATCTCATGTAAAATTCAGGGCGAAATTGTAAAATGATTGTTGGCTTACACTCGCCACGTCACACAATGAATACAATAGTATACATCATCCAAAGAACATCAGGGCCCGACTACGGACGAAAATCCAAATGAGAAAGATACCAAAACACAAGCCCGGATCCTCCTAGTAAGAACCACTAGTGATCGTCGGGATAAGAAACATAGTTACGTCCACGCTCTTCATCGAACTCCCAGTGAAGTTCTGAACCATCTCCTGCATTGTTCTCAGTGGTACCTATATCTAGTGTGTGTTGAATCTGTGAGCCATAGAGGACTCAGCAATCCCGTTCCCGGGTATCAAAACTACCAAAACCGTAGGTGTGGAAGGGCTATGAACAAGGGTTGCAGCAAGCACTAAGCACTAGCTTACGAGTTTAGAGCGAGAAGAGAACAAGTGCCAATGATCGCCAAGTTGATCAAGAAGTGATCCTAGCTACTCACGATCAAACATAACCCCACCGTGTTCACTTCCCGAAGCCCTTCGGAAAGAGACCATCATGGTTACACACATAGGTAGTGTATTCTTTGGATATGGTGTCCAGTTATCTACAACCGGATATTAACAAATTACCATCTTCCACATAACCGCGGGCATGGCTTTCGAAAGATCAAACCCTGCAGGGGTGTCCCAACTTAGCCCATCAAAAGATCATGACCCGCCGAGTCGCAACTCCAAAGTGGGAAGACCCGAGTATCCTCGGAATCCCGTGCTCAAGATATTTCGACAAAGGTAAAACTAATCCAGCAAGACCTCCCGGCATGCCAACACCCTGATAGTAGCCGCGCGTATCTCGTCTCAGGTCATGACCGGATGAGCACTACGTACAACAACCAAAGATCCCAGCGAACTGGGTGGCACCGCAAGTGGCTCTAGTTTGGACCAACACTCATGAGGAGCACTGGCCCGGGGGTTGTTAATTAAGTCCTCGGGGTATCTAGTCCCTATGCAAATTTTAGTTATTAGGCAAATGTAGAACCAATGTTGGGCCTTGCTGGAAAAGCTTTAAACAGAGCGAATTATCAAGGGGGGCCAAAATCAAGGAACATAACACCAGTTTAACGGTTCCTAAGGTGCCATGACTGGAACAAAACACCAAGCAGAAAGGCTTATCCTTCCACCCATTACCAATATATAGGTGAATTAGTTTAATAGGTATTTATATATATATTGTGTTATCCCAACACCAACTTCGTCATGGAGCAATCTTCAAAACTTCACCTGCAACTAACAATGCTATAAGAGGGGATAAGCGATGCGTACTTAGCCAAACAACAGTTTGCTAGGAAGGCGGTTAGAGTGTTTCATGGCAACAATAGGGGGGCTGACAAACAAGAATAGGCATCGAGGCAATATCTAAAGAATGAGACATCTATCATAGGCAAAGATAGAAGTGATATCTAGGAATGGTCATCTTGCCTGTTGAGTCCACGAAGGGATCGTAACCTCGCTCCTCAAACTCAGCCTCGAAAGGAACCTCGAACTCTGAATCGTCACCAGGATCTAACCAACACAACAATGCAAACACCGGAACAACGATCAATCATTATGCAATGCTCAACCACATGATGCATGAATATGATGCATATGGACATGGATAAGATATGATGCAACTCCTAGGGACAAGAAGAGTGCACAAGCATCATGGCAATAACAAGATTACACACATGTGGAACACAAGAAAAAGGAAACAAAACTAACATGGGCACAAGTGGTGATGTAGATTAATTAAACAAGCACCCAACAACTTTTAAAAGTTATTTAGCATGGCAAGGGGTGCATCTAGGACTAACAGCAACATGCTAGCATTTTAAATGGGCTGGAAAGAACAAACAACAATTTCTGGAAACTCTCATATTCATATAAATACAATTAGGACAGATCTGAAAAATACATATTTTAAGGTTGTTAAACATGCAAAGTAACAGCACCACATTAATCTACACATTTTTCCACCCCAAATACATATAAAGTTTGTCAAATTTGGAGTTGTAGTTATTTAGTTATGATTTTTACAAGTTTAAGCATATTTAAACACAAATTAATTCAAACAACAACTTAAGTGTTTTTAAACATGGAAACAAACTGCATATTCATATTCTACTTGAAAAACTAGGCAGTTTTCATATATAAAACATTTACATCAGATGCATATTTTAAAAGATATTAAATATGCAAGGAAAATACAGAAAAAGAAAATAAATCAAAACAAACAGAATAGGAAAAAACTAAGCTGACACAGAATGGGCTAGCCGCAACAGCTGACAAGTGGGGCCAGGGGGAAGCTGAGGTGGCGCTGCGGGTGTGTGTGAGGGTACGCGCATAGAGGCTGCCAGTGGGGCCTGGGTGTCATGGAGTCAGACAAAATGCAAAAGAAAAGGGCCTAACCACTGCCGGAAGGGGAATTCGAACGTGGGACCTCTCGCTGCTAAGAGCGAGCGCTAGCCAGTGCGCCACACTTCATTTGCTGAAAGGAAAAGGGCACGGCCTGATAAGAGGCCTCCCAGGGTCGAACTCTCCTGTCTCCACAGAGGAAGACGACGGTCGTGACGATGGCGACGGTGAGCAGCACGACGACTTCTGCTGAAGTAGAGCACCGGCAGGGGCACGGGATCTACAAGGGAGTGCGGGTGCGGTGGCTCGTGTCCAGGCACTCGAGCACGAGCTCGTGCTCGTCTCGGGCGCGACTCTGAACGCGAGGCAATGGCGACGTGCTGCTGGCGAAGTGAGAGCTGGCTCCTGCGGGGCTCGTGAAGGTCGGGTGAGCCGCGGGGTGCTGCCATGCACGCAGTGAGACACACGAGGGGAGCCGGAGGGGTTAACACGCGGCCATGCTACGACAACCGCGGACTACTCTGAATTTTCCCAGATCTCGCCGGAGCATCGAGGGCATGACGATGACACAGCTCTAGCAACATCTACGGTGACCGACTCGCGATGGAAAAGAGCAGGGCTGGAGTTGGGGATACCTCCTTACCCTAGGACACGGAGAGGTCGACAGAGACACGCCGGAGGCGATGGAAGGGAGCTCTGAACCTGGCAAAAATCTGTCCAGGAAGAAGAGAAGCAGAGGACGTCATGGAGGTAGTCGGACTCGGCGATCCTTGGGCGCATCTTGGCGTCTGAATGGAACTAGGACGGCGTCCTCAAGCGATTGGACGATGGAGGGAGTGCCTCGGCGAAGGGTCAGGCCAGCGGCGAGCTCACGACCGAGCTGGCCATGGCGTGCGGTTGTGGTGGAAGCGGCACGGCGCGTGGGTGCCTTCTTACCTGAGGCGGCGGCGCAAGGGGAAAAGAGGGAGGAGGAGGAACCCTAGGGCCGAGGCGATGGCTTTATAGGGGAAGAGTGGGCGCTGTCGTGGCCAGGGTGGCTGTGCGTGCTGCCTCCCTCCTTTTACTGTGAGAGAGAGGGAGAGCGTGAGGTGGAAGAAAAGGAGGGGGAGAATGACAGGTGGGGCCAGGCGGGTGTCCAGCGTGGATTCACCACGGGAGAGAACGAGGGGGGCTGCGCTGAGGCTGCTGCTAGGCTGCTGCTGGACCGGCCTGGTAGGAGGAGGCCCAGGTAGGCTGTTGGGCTGAACTGCTGCTGCTGTAACTCCTTCTTATCATATACTTTACACACTCTGTTTAATTAAATAAACAGCTGAAATAAGAGAAAAGTACAGGGGATTAGGAGAAGAGTTTGATAGATATAAAAATATCCTCAAGCTCCTGGAATTACACACTATTTTGTAAAATTGTCCTAGGCATTTTTAGAGGAATTAGAATAATTCAAGTTTGAAAATAATTCAAACTTGAGCCATTTTAAAACCAAACCAAAAAAAATCCAACAGAGGTGTAGCTTTGCAAGGTGACTCATGATAAGGCAACAAAGAAGTGGGGAGGAGATCAACGTTAAGAGAAGAGGCTAAGTCACTTGCAAAATTGATTAAAGAATGGAAAAGAAAGAAAAGGAGGAAGAAGAAGTGGTGTAATAGAAGGATGGGGGTTAGGGTTTAGCATGGGCATGGCTTGCCACCACAAACACACAACAAACTCAAGGTGACCTCACATCACAAGCTAGGGATGAATAACACAATGACAAGTAAAAGAAACTATGATGGTCATGATGCAATGATGATGATGAGCAATGCATGGATGCATAAGGAAAAGTAAAATGACAATGCAATAACAATGGGAATGCATAAATGAAAAAGAACCCCGAAGAAAGGACAATGATCAAATGATAAATGCTTTCTTGCCATATATGGAAGGTATCTCATATGGGGTGTTACACGGTCAACGTATGTAACAATATGCTCTTTACGATCACTATATATAGTTTTGCGGTGATTATACGATCACTAGCTCATCGTAGAGCACCGTATTGCACCCTACTGACCGGCCACATAGTCAACGTGGCACTTTGTTGACTGGTTAAATTCTCACCTGGTTTCTGGGTCCCACCCGTTAGTTGGCAGAGCAAAGAAATCAGCTAAAAAACAAAGAGTGTGGTACATCTACACTTCCAATGCATTTAGACTTTAATGTAAATCTATATTGATTGACTAATGCACCAACTTGTGCTCTAGGTATAGGCTACATGTCTATCCTTAATTACAACATGCAACGACCTTCATTTAATCTTCTTCTCTCAATGGTCGCATGCACACATAAGTCAGCTACTTTTGGGCGTTAATTATGCCCTGGTCAATGTGTAAATCTCTAAATGTACAGTCTTTCACGGACATAGGGAGTAGGTTGAGAACTTGAGCGTGAGCGTGTGTGTTGCGTCATGTGTTGTGTGCCGCATGGGTGTGATAACCCACAAGTGTAGGGGATCGCAACAGTTTTCGAGGGTAAAGTATTCAACCCAAATTTATTGATTCGACACAAGGGGAGCCAAAGAATACTCTTAAGTATTAGCAGCTGAGTTGTCAATTCAACCACACTTGGAAACTTAGTATCTGCAGCAAGATAGTTTAGTAGCAAAGTAATATGATAGTGGCGGTAGCAGCAATAAAAGTAATGATTGTGTTTTTGTAGTTTTTGTAATAGTAGCAGCGGAAAAGTAAATAAGCAACAAGCAATATAGGAAAAGCTCGTAGGCATTGGATCGGTGATGGGAAATTATGTCGGATGCAATTCATCATGTAGAAGTTATAACCTAGGGTGACACAGAACTATCTCCAGTTCATCAATGCAATGTAGGCATGTATTCCGAATATAGTCATACGTGCTTATGGAAAAGAACTTGCATGACATCTTTTGTCCTACCCTCCTGTGGCAGCGGGGTCCTATTGGAAACTAAGGGATATTAAGGCCTCCTTTTAATAGAGTACCGGACCAAAGCATTAACACATAGTGAATACATGAACTCCTCAAACTATGGTCATCACCGGGAGTGGTCCCGATTATTGTCACTTCGGGGTTGCCGGATCATAACACATAGTAGGTGACTATAGACTTGCAAGATAGGATCAAGAACACACATATATTCATGGAAACATAATAGGTTCAGACCTGAAATCATGGCACTCGGGTCCTAGTGACAACCATTAAGCATAGCAAAGTTATAGAAACATCAATCCCAGAACATAATGGATACTAGGGATCAAACCCTAACAAAACTAACTCGATTACATCATAGATCCCATCTAACCCATCACCGTCCAGCAAGCCTACGATGGAATTACTCACGCACGGCGGTGAGCATCATGGAATTGGTGATCGAGGAAGGTTGATGATGACGATGGGGACGACCTCCACTCTCTGGAGCCCCGAATAGACTCCAGATCAGCCCTCCCAAGAGAGATTAGGGCTTGGTGGCGGCTCCGTCTCGTGAAACGAAATAATTCTTTCTCCCTGATTTTTTTTCTACCTGAAAGTGAAGATATAGGACCTCGGGGTACGTCAGTGGAGCACCAGGGGGCCCACGAGGCAGGGGGCGCGCCCCCCACCCTCGTGGACAGGGTGTGGGCCCCCCGGTGAGGATCCTCTTGCAGATATTTTTTATATTTTCCAAAATAATTCTCCATTGATTTTCAGGCGATTCCGAGAACTTTTTATTTCTGCACAAAAACAACACCATGGCAATTTTGTTGAAAACAGCGCCAGTCCGGGTTAGTTCCATTCAAATCATGCAAGTTAGAGTCCAAAACAAGGGCAAAAGGGTTTGGAAAAGTAGATACGTTGGAGACGTATCAACTCCCCCAAGCTTAAACCTTTGCTTGTCCTTAAGCAATTCAGTTGATAAACTAAAAGTGATAAAGAAAAACTTTGACAAACTGTGTTTGCTCTTGTTGTTGTAAATATGTAAGCTAGCATTCAAGTTTTAAACATCATGAACTAACCACATTCACAATAACTTTCAGGTCTCAAGACTACTCACATCAATGGCATAATCAGCTAGCGAGCAATAATAATAAACCTCGGATGACAACACTTTCTCAAAATAATCATGATATGTATAACAAGATGGTATCTCGCTAGCCCTTTCTGAGATCGCAAAACATAAATGCAGAGAACCTTTAAAGATCAAGGACTGACTAGACATTGTAATTCATGGTAAAAGTGATCCAGTCATGATCATACTCAATGCAAATTAATAGTAATACATGCAACGACAGAGGTGCTCTCCTACTGGTGCTCTTTGATAAGAGGATGATGACTCTGCATAAAAGTAAATAAATAGGCCCTTCGCAGAGGGAAGCAGGGATTTGTAGAGGTGCCAGAGCTTGATTTTTAAATAGAGATGAATAACATTTTGAGGGGTATACTTTCATTGTCAACATAACAACCAAGAATCTCGATATCTCCCATGCTACGCACATTATAGGCGGTTCCCAAACGGAATGGTAAAGTTTATACTCCCCAACCACCAACAAGCACACTCCATGGCTAGCCCGAAACAACGGGTACCGTCCAAACCCGCAACAACCCTGGGAGAGTTTTGTTTAATTATTATGATTTTGAGCATGGGACTGGGCATCCCGGTTACCAGCCATTTTCTCATGAATGATGAGCGGAGTCCACTCATCGTGAGAATAACCCACCTAGCATGGAAGATATAGATAGCCCTAGTTGATACATGAGTTGTTCGAGCATACAAAACAGAATTTCATTTGAATGTTTAGAGTTTGGCACATACAAATTTACTTGGAACGGCAGGTAAATACCGCATATAGGAAGGTATGGTGGACTCATGTGGAATTACTTTGGGGTTTATGGAAGTGGATGCACAAGCAGTATTCCCACTTAGTACAGGTGAAGGCTAGAAAGAGACTGGGAAGCGACCAGCTAGAGAGCAACAACGGTCATGAACATGCATTAAAATTAATCAACAATGAATGCAAGCATGAGTAGGATATAAATCACCATGAACATAAATATCGTGAAGGCTATGTTGATTTGTTTCGACTATATGCGTGAACATGTGCCAAGTCAGATCACTTATATTGTTCAAAGGAGGATACCACCCATCATACCACATCACAACCATTTTAATATCATGTTGGCACGCAAGATAGACCATTATAAACTCTCAGCTAATTAAGCATGGCATAAGCAACTATGATCTCTAATTGTCATTGCAAGCATGTTTCATTCATAACAAGCTGAATCAGGAACGATGAGCCATCATATTTACAAAAACAAGAGAGGTCGAGTTCATACCAGCTTTTCTTATGTCAATTGCTTCATCATATATCATCCTTATTGCCTTTCACTCGCACGACTGAACGGCGTGAAAATTAACAATAGTGAACGTGCATTGGACTAAGCTGGAATTTGCAGGCATTTAAAACAAGAGAGAATACAAGGTAATGTGGCTCAAGGTTAAATCAACAACAAAGAATATGAGAGCCACTAAGCAATTTCAATCATGGTCTTCTACTCTTAACCCCTAAAGAAAAGAAAAGAAACTATTTACACGGGAAAGCTCCCAACAAGCAAAAGAAGAACGGGAAATCTTTTTGGGTTTTCATTTTTAACTACTACTACAAGGAAAGTAAACTAGCTAGAAGCTACAAATGTTTTTTTTTTGTTTTTTTGGGTTTTTCTAGCACACAAAAAAAACACTAAGAAAAAGAAATTGAAACTAAACATGGATGGTACAGTGAAAGAGTGTGAGCACCGACAACTAGAATACGTGTGAACATGAATGTAAAGTCGGTGAGAAACACGTAATCCCCCAAGCTTAGGCTTTTGGCATAAGTTGGTCTATGGCCAGTATTGGCCTGATGGTTATCCAAAGTTGTAGTTGGGATTGTACTGGGATGCAGCAGCCACCGCATGTTGAGCTATAGCTCGAAAGCGGGCTGCCTCCATCATGTTATAATAAGTATTTGCCTCCTCCATAATTATAGTGTATCTCCCTTTTGCCTGAAATTAAACAAGATGGGGGCAGGAAGAACAATAGGGATGGCATGCTGCCTGTTAAAGATTAGTTGATATTTGAGGGTTTGATCATCACAGTCTATAAACCGGTGACTAGTCATAGCATGGCAATCTAAATAAGCAGTAGGTAAAGGTTCATCATTCTCGTGCACAGGCACACCAAGACGGCGAGCTATGTGAGTGGCATAAATCCCACCAAATAAATTTCCATGCAAACCATTATGATGTAGCCTACGTGCAACAATGGCTCCCAAGTTATATTGTCTATCACCTAGTACAGCACTCCTGAGAACACTAAGATCAGGGACACACATGTGGCAAGCCTCATCCTTACCGTTTATGCATCTACCGATAAAGAGAGAAATGTAATGAATAGCAGGAAAATGAATGCTCCCTATGATAGCCTGTGTGATTTCCCTGGATTCCCCCACTGTAATACTAGCAAGGAATTCTCTAAATTCAAATTTACGAGGATCACCCATACTGCCCCACTGTGGGAGCTTGCAAGCATCATTAAAATCCTCTAAATCCATGGTAAATAGGACAGTGTGAGAATTACGCGAAGATGAAAATTTAAACCTTCTCACAAAGCTATCAGTTAAGCCACGGTATTGAGTGCACTTATCTTGTATGAAGCCTTCGAGGTCAGCCTTGCGCACATATGTGTAAAATTCATCCTTGATGCCGCCTGATCCATAAAGTCATCTAACAGCCATTCACAAGGCCGCACGTCAGCATCCCTCGGTGGTTCATCGTCTGGCTCACGGAACGCGCGCCTCGGTTCTTGCTTCCTTGAAGAACCACCTAGGAAGTTTTTTCCTATGCATTTTTCTGAAATTTTTAGTAACTCAAAATAAAAGTTCACCAAACTCAATAAGGTTGATAGCAACAACTCCTATAAGTGCCTAGAGACTATATCATGCATTAGAACTACTTGGGACCAAGAAAATTTTACATGCAAGCTCAAGAACAAGGTCACCACAGCAGCAAAAATTTGCAATAACTAGAGCACTAGAACAAAAACTAATTGGACCAATGGAGGAGTCACATACCAAGGAACATTCTCCACAAACAGTTTGGTGAATGGTGTTTTGAGAAAGGAGATCGAAAATGGAAGCAAGATGAGCTAGAACTCGGGTTTGAGATGGTTGGTGATTTTTTTTGGGAGGAAGAAGAAGAGCTTGGGTGCAGGAATAAGTGGAGGGGGACACGTGGGGCCCACGAGACAGGGGGCGTGCCCTGGGCAGGGGGGCGCGCCCTAGACCCTCGTGGCCAGGTGCTGGCTCCCCTCGCTGTGTGTTCTGTGCCATATTTCCTCAAATATTCTAGAAAAAAAATCATATTTAATTTTCATGGCATTTGGAGAACTTTTATTTGCGGGATATTTTTTATTGCACGGATAAGTCTGGAAACAGACAGAAAATACTATTTTTTTTGTTTATCCTAGTTAACAGAAAGTAAAAAGAGGGTACAGAAGGTTGTGTTGTCTAGATTCACCTACCCCATTCTCACCAAAAGGAATCCATTAACAAGGTTGACCAGGTCTTGTTAATAAACTCTTTCCGAGTAACATGAAACCGGAGAATTTTTGAATAACACTAGGTTACCTCAATGGGGATATGTATGTCCCCAACAATAAGGATGTCATATGTCTTCTTGATAGTAGGAAGAGGAAATTCAAAACCTCCAATAGTAATAGTTGAAAATTTTCCAATATAATTGATACTGTGGACCTGAGGTTGTTTCCTTGGAAAGTGTACCTTATGCTCATTACCATTGACATGAAAAGTGTCATTGCCTTTGTTGCCATCAATAACAGCTCCTGGAGTATTCAAAAAGGGTCTTCCAAGAATAATAGACATACTATCGTCCTCGGAATGTCAAGTATAACAAAGTTTGTTAGAATAGTAACATTTGCAACTACAACAGGCACATCCTCACAAATACCGACAGGTATAGCAGTTGATTTATCAGCCATTTGCAAAGATATTTCAGTAGGTGTCAACTTACTCTAGTCAAGTCTACGATATAAAGAGAGAGGCATAACACTAACACCGGCTCCAAGATCACACAAAGCAGTTTTAACATAGTTCTTTTTAATGGAGCAAGGTATAGTAGGTACTCCTGGATCTCCTAATTTATTAGGCATTCCACCCTCAAAAGTATAGTTGGCAAGCATAGTGTAAATTTCTACTTCAGGTATCTTTCTTTTGTTGGTAATAATATCATTCTTTAAGCACATCAGTCAAACGCATACGCAAAACGATATGTCTAATCATCTCAGCAAAGCGCTCAAAATCCTCATCATCCCTTTTCTTGGATGGTTTCGGAGGAAAAGGCATGGGTTTCTGAACCCATGGTTCTCTTTCCTTGCAGTGTTTCCTAGCAACAAAGTCTCTCTTATCATAACGTTGATTCTTTGATTGTGGGTTATCAAGATCAACAGCAGGTTCAATCTCTACATCATTATCATTGCTAGGTTGAGCAGCATCATGAACATCATCATTAATATTATCACTAGGTTCATATTCATTACCAGATTGTGTCTCAGCATCAGAAACAGATATATCATTGGGATTCTCAGGTGTGTCAGCTATAGGTTCACTAAAGTCCTATCATTTTTTTTCTTCTTCTTAGAAGAACTAGGTGCATCTAAATTAGCTCTCTGAGAATCTTGCTCAATTCTCTTAGGGTGGCCTTCAGGATACAGAGGTTCCTGAGTCATTCTACCACCTCTAGTCACAACTCTAATGGCATTATCATTGTTCTTACTATTTAATTCATTGAGCAAATCATTCTGAGCCTTAAGTACTTGTTCTACTTGAGTGGTGACCATAGAAGGATGTATACTAATGAGTTTCAGTTCACCTTTAGCTCTAGACAGATAATCACTCAAGCGTTCAGTCATATAAGCATTGTGTTGCAATTGTCTACCAACATAAGCGTTGAAGTTTTCTTGTTTCACAATAAAATTGTCAAACTCATCTAAGCATTAGCTAGCAGACTTACAACGAGGACTATCACCTTCATCAAATCTATAAAGAGAATTTACCTTTACTACCTGTGTCGGGTTATCAAGACCATGTGTTTCTTCAATAGGCGGTAAATTCTTAACATCTTCAGCTTTAATACCTTTTTCTTTCATAGATTTCTTTGCCTCTTGCATATCTTCAGGACTGAGAAATAGGACACGTCTTTTCTTCGGAGTTGGCTTAGGGGCTGGTTCAGGAAGTGTCCAATTATTTTCATTAGCCAGCATATTATTCAATAGCAATTCAGCTTGTTCAACTGTCCTTTCCCTGAAAACACAGCCATCACAACTATCCAGGTGGTCTCTGGAAGCATCGGTTAGTCCATTATAAAAGACATCAAGTATATCATGCATCTTAAGAGGATGATCAGGCAAAGCATTTAGTAATTGGAGAAGCCTCCCCCAAGCTTATGGGAGACTCTCTTCTTCAATTTGCACAAAGTTATATATTCCTCATAAGGCAGCTTGTTTCTTATGAGCGGGAAAATATTTAGCAGAGAAGTAATACATCATATCCTGGGGACTACGCACACAACCAGGATCAAGAGAATTAAACCAGGTCTTAGCATCACCCTTTAACGAGAAAGGAAATAGCTTAAGAATATAGTAGTAACGAATCTTTTCATCGTTGGTAAACAGGGTGGCTATATCATTCAACTTAGTAAGATGTGGCACAACAGTTTCAGACTCATAGCCATGGAAATGATCAGATTCAACCAAAGTAATTAACTCATGATCAACAAAGAATTCATAATCCTTATCAGTAACACATATAGGTGAAGTAGCAAAAGCAGGGTCGTGTTTCATTCTAGCATTTAAGGACTTTTCTTTCAGCTTAGCTAACAATTTCTTAAGATCATATCTATCATTGCAAGCAAGAAAGTGTCTAGCAGTTTCTTCATCCATAACATAACCCTCAGGCACAACAGGCAATTCATATCTATTGGGAGTAGCCTCATCATCACTTTCATAGATATCATTAGTTTCAATATTTGCATTCTCCGTAACCTTAGCAATTTGTTCATCTAGAAATTCACCTAGGTGCACAGTATTATCAGGCATAAAAGTAGTTTCATCATACATAGAAGAAGTGGCATCATCAAGAACATACGACATATCAGATTCAATAGCAGGAGTAGGTGTCGCAAGTTTACTCATAACAAAAGGAAAATCAAGTGCAGAGCTAGATGGCAGTTCCTAACCTCCCCTCGTAGTTGAGGGTAAGATCTTGGTTTTTGAGTCCTTCAAATTCTTCATAGTGATCAACAGATATAAATCCCAAGTGACTTAAAGAATAGAGCTATGCTCCCCGGCAACGGCGCCCGAAAATAGTCTTGATAACCCACAAGTGTACGGGATCGCAACAGTTTTCGAGGGTAAAGTATTCAACCCAAATTTATTGATTCGACACAAGGGGAGCCAAATAATACTCTTATGTATTAGCAGCTGATTTGTCAATTTTACCACACTTGGAAACTTAGTATCTGCAGCAAGATAATTTAGTAGCAAAGTAATATGATAGTGACGGTAGCAGCAATAGAAGTAACGATAGTGTTTTTGTAGTTTTTGTAATAGTAGCAGCGGAAAAATTAATAAGCAACAAGCAATATAGGAAAAACTCGTAGGCATTGGATCGGTGATGGGAAATTATGTCGGATGCAATTCATCATGTAGAAGTTATAACCTAGGGTGACGCAGAACTAGCTCCAGTTCATCAATGCAATGTAGGCATGTATTCCGAATATAGTCATACATGCTTATGGAAAAGAACTTGCATGACATCTTTTGTCCTACCCTCCCGTGGCAGCGGGGTCCTATTGGAAACTAAGGGATATTAAGGCCTCCTTTTAATAGAGTACCGGACCAAAGCATTAACACATAGTGAATACATGAACTCCTCAAACTATGGTCATCATCGGGAGTGGTCCCGATTATTGTCACTTCGGGGTTGCCGAATCATAACACACAGTAGGTGACTATAGACTTGCAAGATAGGATCAAGAACACACATATATTCATGGAAACATAATAGGTTCAGATCTGAAATCATGGCACTCGGGCCTTAGTGACAAGCATTAAGCATAGCAAAGTCGTAGCAACATCAATCTCAGAACATAGTGGATACTAGGGATCAAACCCTAACAAAACTAACTCGATTACATGATAGATCCCATCCAACCCATCACCGTCCAGCAAGCCTACGATGGAATTACTCACGCATGACGGTTAGCATCATGGAATTGGTGATGGAGGAAGGTTGATGATGACGATGGCGACGATCTCCACTCTCCGGAGCCCCGAACGGACTCCAGATCAGCCCTCCCAAGAGAGATTAGGGCTTGGCAGTGGCTCCGTCTCGTGAAACGCGATAATTCTTTCTCCCTGATTTTTTTCTCCCCGAAAGTGAAGATATAGGATCTAGGGGTACGTCGGTGGAGCACCAGGGGGCCCACGAGGCAGGGGGCGCGCCCTGGGTAGGGGGCGCGCCCCCACCCTCGTGGACAGGGTGTGGGCCCCCCGGTGAGGATCTTCTTGCAGATATTTTTTATATTTTCCAAAATAATTCTCCGTTGATTTTCAGGCGATTCCAAGAACATTTTATTTCTGCACAAAAACAACACCATGGCAATTCTGCTAAAAACAGCGTCAGTCCGGGTTAGTTCCATTGAAATCATGCAAGGTAGAGTCCAAAACAAGGGAAAGAGGGTTTGGAAAAGTAGATACGTTGGAGACATATCAGGGTCCGTGAGTGTTGCGTGCGTCCATGTGTACGTGTGAGTGTTGCATGTTGCATGCATGCATGCATGGGGCTTACTCCCTCCCATTGACATGTTCATATTTCAAGTTTCCTTTGTTCCCTCCATATGGTGATACTCCCTCTGTTCCCAAATACGGACTAAAATCCCCCCTCTGTTCCCAAATACAGAGTATTTGTCTTTCTAGAGATTTCAACAAGTGACTACGTACGGAGCAAAATGAGTGAAGTGAGCGTAGAGGCATAGGCATAATGTAGAAAGGAAGTCTTCGTGATCCATTATTGCCCATCTCGGTCAGAGATAACTATTCAACTAGTCTTCCCAGTGAAGTGACAATACACACTGCAGCAGATGGGACACTTAATTAATAAGTTGGACCAGCGTGTTGGTGTTACTAAATCATCCTTACCCAGTACTGACATCATGTTTTCCAGTAGAGCAAGCTTCTTTCCTCCATTAACTGACCTATGGGGCCTCTTGTGGTAGACACATATGTAATCGATGTAACTATTTACACTCTGAAGGACGGTATATCCTGGTAGTAGCAGTAGAATTGAGATTTAATGCACTTTCTTCTCCGTCTTCCACTCTTCTTCCTCCTCTCTTCCCCATCGTCGGCCGCACACCATTTCCCCCCGCTCTCTGCTCGCCCGCCCGCGCTATCTTCCTTGTAGCTCGCGCGTACCATATCCTCCAGATCACCGCTCGACCACATGAGGAGAAGCTTCTTCGCTCACCTGCCCGAATCCACTTCCCCGCTGGCACGCAGGCACCGAAAACCCCAATGGCAGAACCGACTAACACGCAGAGCCGCGATTGGAATTCCCTCCCCGATGTTCTCTTGGAGCAGATCTGTAATCGTATGGACCTACTCAGCACCATTCGTCTGGCCACATGCTCGGTGTCTTTGTACCGTCTACTCGTCTGCAACCGACCGGCTCTTTTCAAGACACCCTGCCTCGCAGGTGGCCCAGACACCGACTTGACGATCCTACGGAGGTTGTCGTGGTGTCCCTCGACATACTACCACTACCCATCCACATGTTCTTCATGCGCGGCCACTACTGGGCAGGCATGAAGGCCATCTGGATTATCCTCATCCACCAATCCGGTAGTCCGTGGCGTCTCGTGGATATCTACACCCAGCGAGATATCACCCTTCCATCTTTGGATACCACCGCCATCGAGCCTCGCGGCCCGCCGGACACTCCTGCCTACTACGCACGAGACGCGTCGAGCTTTTGGCTCGACCTCTGTTTGCTGAAGGTTGTAATCTGTGAAGTGCCCACACCATCAGAAGACTACATGGATTACAAGCTCTTTGACGTGTTCAACATGGGATTAGTCTATCTGGAATCCGGTCGCCATACATGGTTATGGCTCATCGTCGATTCTCTTTACCTAACACTTCTGTCTGATGCTATAGTGCACGATGGCATAGTTTATGCGGTCCACGCACGGATTGGCTGCCTATACTGGTGGAATCTATCGTCGTGTAGTTGTTCTATCTCATCTCATCTTTACCTTAAGAGTACGACCGCCTGTTCATTGTTACAAATTTAGAATATATAGTATGTCTATAACCACATCATTGTTATATGTTCCTCTCATTTCCTAGATTTTTATGACCACACATGTTATTGTTAGAGTTGATATGAGAACAATTGGTATCTAATGATTGTTAGAATAGATATTATGAGTATAACCTCATGATTGCTATATGTTACTCTCATTTCCAGGATTTTTATAACAATGCATGTTATTGCTTAGAGTTGATATGATAACTGTAGTAAGTGCTATGGTAGAATATGAGTAGGCCCTGTCATATCTGTTTTCCTCTCATTGTTACATGATGTTTGAACCATGATATATTGCTGGAATATGAAAGCCATTGGCTTATTTTTTCTAACTTGGGGTATGATTATGACCACGGCATTGCAATTCTCTGTCTATGATATGTGTCACTGTTATAATAATCTTAATTCCACACATACTCTGAACATGATTGTTTATTTTTGTCCTTTTGATCTCCAATTTGAATTGTTGCAGCAGACGCAAATGCGCTGGCCTTCATGATTCCAGGACCTGGAATCAGACCAGCCGATGGGTGGTGGTTTATCGCTCGTTCAGCTGACGGTGGTCATTTGATGCTCATTTGCACGTACCAAATTGACCAAACCATTTCATCAAACCGCATGCAGTACAATGCCTGGGGCGTTCGTGACATTGATGGCTATGGCTGCTTCATGTTCGAGAAAGATCCCAGCTCCGTTGGGCCAGGCGTATTCAACTGGAGGCGGGTTTACAACCTCGGTAACCACTCCATGCTCCTCGGGCTCAATTATCCAATGATAAAACCAATCATCGCTCATATCACCGGCGATGATTACTGTGCTATGTTGGAAATATGCCCTAGAGGCAATAATAAAATGGTTATTATTATATTTCCTTGTTCATGATAATTGTCTATTGTTCATGCTTTAATTGTATTATCCGGAGACAGTAATGCATGTGTGAATACATAGACCACAACATGTCCCTAGTGAGCCTCTAGTTGACAAGCTCATTGATCAATAGATGGTCACGATTTCGTGACCATGGACATTGGATGTCATTGATAACGGGATCACATCATTAGGAGAATGATGTGATGGAGAAGACACAATCCTAAGCCTAGCACAAGATCGTGTAGTTCGTATGCTAAAGCTTTTCCAATGTCAAGTATCCTTTCCTTAGACCATGAGATTGTGCAACTCCCGGATACCGTAGGAGTACTTTTGGGTGTACCAAACGTCACAACGTAACTGGGTGTCTATAAAGGTACACTACGGGTATCCCCGAAAGTATCTGTTGGGTTGGCACAAATCGACACTGGGATTTGTCACTCCGTATGATGGAGAGGTATCTCTGGACCCACTTGGTAAGACATCATCATAATGAGCTCAATGTGACTAAGGGGTTGGTCACGGGATGATGTGTTATGGAACGAGTAAAGAGACTTGATATAACGAGATTTAACAAGGTATCGGTATACCGATGATCGAATCTCGGGCAAGTAATATACCGCTGGACAAAGGGAATCGTATACGGGATTGATTGAATCCTTGACATCGTGGTTCATCCGATGAGATCATCGTAGAACATGTGGGAACCAACATGGGTATCCAGATCCCGCTGTTGGTAATTGGCCGGAGATATGTCTCGGTCATGACTGCATGGTTCCCGAACCCGTAGGGTCTACACACTTAAGGTTCGATGACGCTAGGGTTATATATGAGATCCCGGACATCACGAGGAGTTCTGAAATGGTTCGTAGGTAAAGATTTATATATGGGAAGTCCCATTTTGGTCACTGGAAGTGTTCTGGGCGTTATCGGTAACGTACCGGGACCACCGGGAGGGTTCCGGGGGTCCACCGGGAGGGGCCACCAGCCCCAGAGGCTTGCGTGGGCCAAGTGTGGGAAGGGACCAGCCGCTAGGTGGGCTGGTGCACCTCCCACCAAGGCCCAGGGTGCAGGGGAGAGGAGAGGGGGAAAACCCTAGGTGCAGATGGGCCTTAAGGCCCACCCTAGGGGCGCCCCCTCTCTCCCCCTCCTAGCCGCCCCACATGGGATCTGGGGCTGCCGCCACCCCTAGGGGGGAACCCTAGATGGGGGTGCAGCCCCTCCCCTTCCCCTATATATACTAGGGGTTTAGGGGCTGCCAGATGCACGAGTCTCCCTCTCTCTTGGCGCAACCCTACCCCTCTCCCTCCTCGTCTCTCGCAGTGCTTGGCGAAGCCCTGCTGGAGTGCCATGCTCCTCCACCACCACCACGCCGTCGTGCTGCTGCTGGACGGAGTCTTCCCCAACCTCTCCCTCAACCCTTGCTAGATCAAGGCATGGGAGACGTCACCGGGTTGCACGTGTGTTGAACGCGGAGGCGCCGTTGTTCGGCGCTTAGATCAGATTCGACCGCGATCTGAATTGCTTCGTGTACGACTCCATCAACCGCGTTCTTGCAACGCTTCCGCATAACGATCTTCAAAGGTATGAAGATGTACTCCCTTCTCGTTGCTAGTAATCTCCATAGATAGATCTTGGTGATGTGTAGGAATTTTTTTGATTATCTGCACCGATCCCCACAGTGGCATCATGAGCTAGGTCTATGCGTAGTTACTATGCACGAGTAGAACACAAGATTGTTGTGGGCGTAGATCATGTCAATTTACTTGGCGCTACTAGTCTTATCTTGATTTGGCGGCATCATGGGATGAAGCGGCCTGGACCGACCTTACATGTACGCTTACGTGAGACAGGTTCCACCGACTGACATGCACTAGTTTCATAAGGTGGCTAGCGGGTGTTTGTCTCTGCCACTTTAGTCGGATCTTTTTCGATGAAAAGGGTCCTTATGAAGGGTAAATAGTAATTGGCATATCACGTTGTGGTTTTTGCGTAGGTAAGAAACGTTCTTGCTAGAAACCTATAGCAGCCACGTAAAAACTTGCAACAACAATTAGAAGACGTCAAACTTGTTCTAGCAGCATGTGCCGTGTGATGTGATATGGACAAAAGGATGTGATGAATAATATATATATATATATATATATATATATATATATATATATGATGTATGAGATTGATCATGTTCTTGTAATAGGAATCACGACTTGCATGTCGATGAGTATGACAACCGGCAGGAGCCCTATGAGTTGTCTTATTTTATTGTATGACCCGCGTGTCATTGAAAACGCCATGTAATTACTGTACTTTATTGCTAACCGTTAGCCATAGTAGTAGAAGTAATGTTTGGCGAGACAACTTCATGAAGACACGATGATGGAGATCATGGTGTCATGCCAGTGACAATGATGATCATGGAGCCCCGAAGATGAAGATCAAAAGGAGCAAAATGATATTGGCCATATCATGTCACTATTTGATTGCATGTGATGTTTATCATGCTTTTATATCTTATTTGCTTAGAAGGACGGTAGTAAATAAGATGATCTCTCACTAAAATTTCAAGAATTGTGTTGCCCCTAACTGTGCATTGTTGCTAAGGTCCGTTGTTCCGAAGCACCACGTGATGATCGGGTGTGATAGGTCCTAACGTTCGCATACAACGGGTGGAAGCCAGATTTACACATGCAATACACTTAGGGTTGACTTGACAAGCCTACCATGTACAGACATGGCCTTAGAACATGTAAAACCGAAAGGTCGAACATGAGTCGTATAGAAGATACGATCAACATGAAGATGTTCACCGTTGATGACTAGTCCGTCTCACGTGATGATCGGACAGGCCTAGTCGATTTGGATCATGCATCACTTAGATGACTTGAGAGATGTCTATCTGAGTGGGAGTTCATTAAATTTGTTTAGATGAATTTAATTGCCATGTACATAGTCTAAAATCTGTACAATATGTCTTGTAGATCCAATGGCGCACGCTAATGTTGCCCTCAACTTCAACGCGTTCCTAGAGAAAACCAAGCTGAAAGATGATGGTAGCAACTATACTGATTGGGTCCGTAACTTGACGATCATCCTCATAGCTGCCAAGGAAGCATATGTCCTTGAAGCACCGCTAGGTGATGCACCCATTTTCCCAGCAACTCAAGACGTTATGAATGCCTGGCAGTCACGTAGTGATGATTACTCCCTGGTTCAGTGCGGCATGCTTTACAGCTTAGAATCGGGGCTCCAAAAGCGTTTTGAGCAACACGGAGCATATGAGATGTTCCAAGAGCTGAAAATTGTTTTCCAAGCTCATGCCCGAGTCGAGAGATATGAAGTCTCCGACAAGTTCTACAGTTGTAAGATGGAGGAGAATAGTTCTGTCAGCAAGCATATACTCAAAATGTCTGGCTTCCACAATCGCTTGTCTCAGTTGGGAATTAATCTCCCAGATGGCGTGGTCGTTGACAGAATCCTCCAGTCGCTCCCACCTAGCTACAAGAGCTTCGTGATGAACTTCAATATGCAGGGGATGGAGAAGTCCATTCCCGAGATATATTCAATGCTGAAATTAGCGGAGGTGGAGATCAAAAAGGAACATCAAGTGTTGACGGTGAGTAAAACCACTAAGTTCAAGAAAGGCAATGGTAAAAAGAACTTCAAGAAGGATGGCAAAGGAGTTGCCGCGCCCAGTAAGCCAGTTGCCGGGAAGAAGACAAATAATGGACCCAAGCCTGAGACTGAGTGCTTTTATTGCAAGGGAACGGGTCACTGGAAGCGGAATTGTACCAAATACTTAGCGGATAAGAAGGCCGGAATTGTCAAAGGTATATGTGATATACATGTTATTGATGTGTACCTTACCAGCGCTCGTAGTAGCGCCTGGGTATTTGATACCGGTGCAGTTGCTCACATTTGTAACTCAAAGCTGGAGCTACGGAATAAGCGGAGACTGGCGAAGGACGAGGTGACGATGCGCGTCGGGAATGGTTCAAGGTCGATGTGATCGCCGTCGGCACGCTACCACTGCATCTACCTTCGGGATTAGTTTTAAACCTCAATAATTATTATTTAGTACCAGCTTTGAGTGTGAACATTGTATCTGGATCTCGTTTGATGCGAGATGGCTACTCATATAAATCTGAGAATAATTCTTGTTCTATTTATATGAGAGAAATGTTTTATGGTCATGCCCCGCTAGCCAATGGTTTATTCTTATTGAATCACGAACGTGATGTTACACATATTCATAGTGTGAATGCCAAAAGATGTAATGTTGATAATGATAGTCCCACATACTTGTGGCACTGCCGCCTTGGTCATATTGGTGTCAAACATATGAAGAAGCTCCATGCAGATGGACTTTTGGAGTCTCTTGATTATGAATCATTTGACACGTGCGAACCATGCCTCTTGGGCAAGATGACCAAGACTCCGTTCTCCGGAACAATGGAGCGAGCAACCAACTTGTTGGAAATCATACATAATGATATGTGCTGTCCAATGAGTGTTGAAGCTCGCAGTGGCTATTGTTATGTTCTCACCCTCACTGATGACTTAAGTAGATATGGGTATGTCTACTTGATGAAACACAAGTCTGAGACCTTTGAAAAGTTCAAGGAATTTTAGAGTGAGGTTGAGAATCAACGTGACAGAAAAATAAAGTTCTTACGATCAGATCGTGGAGGAGAATATTTAAGTCACGAATTTGGCACACACGTAAGGAAATGTGGAATTGTTTCACAATTGATGCCGCCTGGAACACCTCAACGTAATGGTGTATTCGAATGTCGTAATCATACTCTGTTGGACATGGTGCGATCTATGATGTCTCTTACCGACTTACCGCTATCATTATGGGGTTATGCTTTAGAGACTGCCACATTCACTTTAAATAGGGCACCATCTAAATCCATTGAGACGACACCATATGAACTATGGTTTGGGAAGAAACCTAATTTGTCGTTTCTAAAAGTTTGGGGATGCGATGCTTATGTCAAGAAACTTCAACCTGAAAAGCTCGAACCCAAACCGGAAAAATGTGTCTTAATAGGATACCCTAAGGAAACTATTTGGTATACCTTCTACCTCAGATCCGAAGGCAATGTCTTTGTTGCCAAGAATGGATCCTTTCTGGAGAAAGAGTTTCTCTCGAAAGAAGTAAGAGGGAGGAAAGTGGAACTTGATGAGGTGATTGTCACCCCTTCCGAACCGGAGAGTAGCGCAGCGTAGGAAGATGTTTGTGTGGTGCCTGCACCAACTAGAGAGGAAGTTAATGATAATGATCATGAAACTTCGGATCAAGTTACTGCAGAACTTCGTAGGTCTACAAGGACACGTACAGCAACCCTATCGTGGAAATCATGTTGTTAGACAACGGTGAACCTTCGAACTATGAAGCAGCGATGGCGGCCCCGGATTCCAACAAATGGCTTGAAGCCATGAAATCCGAGATAGGATCCATGTATGATAACAAAGTGTGGACTTTGGTTGACTTGCCCGATGATCGGCAAGCCATAGAAAATAAATGGATCTTTAAGAAGAACACTGACGCGGATGGTAATGTGACCATTTATAAGGCTCGGCTTGTCGCTAAAGGTTATCGACAAGTTCAAGGAATTGACTACGACGAGAATTTCTCTCCCATAGCGATGCTGAAGTCCGTCTGGATCATGTTAGCAACTTCTGCATTCTATGATTATGAGATATGGAAAATGGACGTCAAAACGGCATTCCTTAACGGCTTCCTTAAGGAAGAACTGTATATGATGCAGCCGGAAGGTTTTGTCGATCCTAAGAATGCTAACAAGGTATGCAAGCTCCAACGCTCCATCTATGGGCTGGTGCAAGCATCTCGGAGTTGGAACATTCGCTTTGATGAAGTGATCAAAGCGTTTGGGTTTATACAGACTTGGGGAGAAGCCTGTATTTACAAGAAAGTGAGTGGGAGCTCTATAGCATTTCTCATATTATATGTGGATGACGTATTGCTGATGGGAAATGATGTAGAATTCTTGGAAAGCATAAAGGCCTACTTGAATAAATGTTTTTCAATGAAGGACCTTGGAGAAGCTACTTACATATTAGGCATCAAGATCTATAGAGATAGATCGAGACACCTCATTGGTCTTTCACAAAGCACATACCTTGACAAGATATTGAAGAAGTTCAATATGGTCCAGTCCAAGAAAGGGTTCTTGCCTGTATTGCAAGGTATGAGATTGAGCACAGCTCAATGCCCGACCTCGGCAGAGGATAGAGAAAAGATGAGTGACATCCCCTATGCCTCGTCCATAGGTTCTATTATGTATGCCATGTTGTGTACCAGACCTGATGTGAACCTTGCCATAAGTTTGGTGGGGAGGTACCAAAGTGATCCCGGTATGGAGCACTGGACAGCGGTCAAGAACATCCTGAAGTACCTGAAAAGGACTAAGGATCGTTTATGGAGGTGACGAAGAGCTCGTCGTAAAGGGTTACATCGATGCTAGATTCGACACAGATCTGGATGACTCCAAGTCACAAACTGGATACGTGTATATTTTGAATGGTGGGGCAGTCAGCTGGTGCAGTTGCAAGAAAAGCGTCGTGGCGGCATCTACATGTGAAGCGGATTACATAGCTACTTCCGAAGTAGCGCGGGAAGGAGTCTGGATGAAGGAGTTCATCACCGACCTAGGAGTTATTCCAAGCGCGTCGGGCCCGATGACTCTCTTCTGTGACAACACTGGAGCTATTGCCATTCCCAAGGAGCCCAGGTTTCATAAGAATACCAAGCACATCAAGTTCCGTTTCAACTCCATCCTAAATTATATTCAAGATGGACACAAAGATATTTGTAAAGTGCATACGGATCTGAATGTCGCGGTTCCGTTGACTAAACCTCTTCCACGAGCAAAACATGATCAACACCAGAACTCTATGGGTGTTCGATTCATCACAATGTAACTAGATTATTGACTCTAGTGCAAGTGGGAGACTGTTGGAAATGTGCCCTAGAGGAAATAATAAAATGGTTATTATTATATTTCCTTGTTCATGATAATTATCTATTGTTCATGCTTTAATTGTATTATTATCCGGAGACTGTAATGCATGTGTGAATACATAGACCACAACATGTCCATAGTGAGCCTCTAGTTGACTAGCTCGTTGATCAATAGATGGTTACGGTTTCCTCACCATGTACATTAGATGTCATTGATAACGGGATCACATCATTAGGAGAATTATGTGATGCACAAGACCCAATCCTAAGCCTAGCACAAGATCGTGTAGTTCGTATGCTAAAGCTTTTCCAATGTCAAGTATCCTTTCCTTAGACCATGAGATTGTGCAACTCCTGGATACCGTAGGAGTACTTTGGGTGTACCAAACGTCACAACGTAACTGGGTGGCTATAAAGGTACACTACGGGTATCCCCGAAAGTATCTGTTGGGTTGGCACGAATCGAGACTGAGATTTGTCACTCCGTATGACGGAGAGGTATCTCTGGGCCCACTCGGTAAGACATCATCGTTATGATCTCAATGTGACTAAGGGGTTGGTCACGGGATGATGTGTTATGGAACGAGTAATGAGACTTGCCATAACGTGATTGAACAAGGTATCGGTATACCGACGATCGAATCTCGGGCAAGCACTATACCACTAGACAAAGGGAATCGTATACGGGATTGATTGAATCCTTGACATCGTGGTTCAACCGATGAAATCATCGTGGAACATGTGGGAAGCAACATGGGTATCCAGATCCCGTTGTTGGTTATTGGCCGGAGATATGTCTTGGTCATGACTGCATGGTTCCCGAACCCGTAGGGTCTACACACATAAGGTTCGATGATGCTAGGGTTATAGGGAATGTAGTACGTGGTTACAGAATGTTGTTCGGAGTCCCGGATGAGATCCCGGACGTCACGAGGAGTTCCGGAATGGTCCGGAGGTAAAGATTTATATACGGGAACTCCCGTTTTGGTCACCGGAAGTGTTCTGGGCGTTATCGGTAACGTACTGGGACCACCAGCCCCAGAGGCTTGCGTGGGCCAAGTATGGGAAGGGACCAGCCCCTAGGTGGGCTGGTGCGCCTCCCACCAAGGCCCAGGGCGCAGGGGAGAGGAGAGGGGGCAAACCCTAGGTGCAGATGGGCCTTAAGGCCCACCCTAGGGGTGCCCCCTCTCTCCCCCTCCTGGCCGCCCCCCAGATTGGATCTGGGCCTGCGGCCACCCCTAGGGGGAAACCCTAGATGGGGGCGCATCCCCTCCCCTTCCCCTATATATAGTGGGGTTTTTGGGGCTGCCAGATGCATGAATCTCCCTCTCTCTTGGCGCAGCCCTACCCCTCTCCCTCCTCGTCTCTCGCAGTGCTTGGCGAAGCCCTGCTGGAGTGCCATGCTCCTCCTCCACCACCACGCCATTGTGCTGCTGCTGGACGGAGTCTTCCCCAACCTCTCCCTCTCCCCTTGCTGGATCAAGGCGCGGGAGACGTCACCGGGCTGCACGTGTGTTGAACGTGGAGGCGCCGTTGTTCGGCGCTTAGATTGGATTCGACCGTGATCTGAATCGCTTCGTGTACGACTCCATCAACCGCGTTCTTGGAACGCTTCCGCATCACGATCTTCAAAGGTATAAAATGCACTCCCCTCTCGTTGCTAGTAATCTCCATAGATAGATCTTGGTGATGCGTAGGAATTTTTTTGATTTTCTGCACCGATCCCCACATGCTATGCAACTTCCATTCGCCAGGGGGCTGTGTTTACACATCATACCATGGGTTTCATGAATCACCATATCTAGAGATTCGTCGACACAGCTTGTTTGCCAGATAATCTTTAGTGTCTGAAAGGCATCAAGCTTCCATGCGATGGATGGCTTTTGCAAACCCGACATGCGGCGATGTGGTTCATGCCAACAACAAATATGCACAATTTGATTTGTACTGATATGTAGACCGAGCCATGTATTCTGCTGCTGTAGCTATTGGAAATATAAGGCCAAAGGCCTACTAGCAAAATTCCAACAGTAGCAAAATTGACGTGACAACACGCTGGGCGTGAGGTGACACAAGAATCCCGGCGGCGTGTTCGGGTATTCTGGACTTCATATTTGGAGTACCACTTATCTGTCGAAATCTTTCATCATTCACTTAAAACATTCGATTGATCATACATTGGGTACCATATAACTCGAATTAACCCGTGCAAGTCGAAGAAGGATTGGTCGGTGCTGCCGGCTGTCGTCAAGTTCGATCCCACGGATCAGCAGCTAATCGAGGACCTTGAGGCCAAAGTGAGTGCTGACAGCACGAGATCTCACCCTCTCATCGATTTGTTCATACCAACCATCGACAGCGAGCACGGGATATGCTACACCCATCCTAAGAAACTTTCAGGTAAGACACCGATCGGCCGTCTACTTGCGCAAACATATTCCTTTGTTTATAGCTCTATTTTTCTTTTTAGACGCATACCTGGTGAAGCAATTACAATTTGACAGTTAATAAAAAGTGAAACAAGTGAGTGCAACATGCCAAAGATGTTATGAAAATGTCAACTACGTACACTAAAACCTGTATTCGACAATATAGCAGGTATCACACTGAGTGGCCTAAGCAAGCATTTCTTCCAGCGCAATTCCAGGGCGTTCAAAAGGGGCACGTGGACGCGTGGCAAGATATAGTCGGAGTGCCGCATGCACGCGATGTGGCGCAACACCGGCAATACCTTGCCGTTGATGGTCAACGGCTGGCAGACGGGCAACAAAAAGGTTCTGGTGCTGCACACCAACAAGAACTTCGACCAGCAGAGGGCCAACTAGGTGATGCACCATTACCACCTTGGGGACCCGGAGCAGAAGAAGGAGCGGGAGCTGGTCCTGTACAAGATTTTTTTACTAGACGAACACTAAGGCCAGGAGTAAAAAGATTATAAGTTAGTTTGGTATTGGTACTTGTACTACCTTGTCGTTCGCAAGTTGGTATTGTTGTTAACGATCTTTTGGTATGAACTTGGCATTTGCTTCCAACCATGATGCCGAGGGTCGACGTGGATATAAAGCTAAATGATTTGTTTCGAAACGAAATTTCAGGCACCTGATTTTTATTTGATGGGTAGCATAAGCACCTGCAATTCAAATTCCCAGTTCTCCAAATTTTTCGAAACAAGTGCATGCTCTTATTATCACGATGAAAAAACAATATCCCTGCTGCATCCGAGTTATCAGTCTGTACTTGCAGAATTCTCTCGTTTATTGAGCACGTATATTGGCTTTTTCAGGTCGAGCAAGTTTCAACTGGGCTGTAGACTGCCCACGCTTGGTTTTGTTTTTAACATGCCTACCCCATGACGACAAAGGGGCACAAAGATCTAGCAGGTATCTACTGGCCTCTGGCCCGCTAGCGTTAGTTATATTTTGTCTTACAACATTCGTAGGCACTATTTTTTACTGAATCAAACACACAGCCCAGTTCTATTTCCCTCTTGAAACGCATGTCCTACATCCGTTTTCTAATCTCTACCTATAGTTTTACTAGTTCATATACATGTATCATTATATTGAAAATACATAAAATTCACTTTTCATATTTACATCCTTATTTTTGTTGTTGTTTTCCCTCCCAGTGCTGATTTTTTTACCACTGGTTTTCCCTTAAACCAACTCAATTGTCCCACGTCTTATTTGCTTACAAAAACAAAACAATTTTTTGGCAAATCAATAAGTTCTTAAAAAATGTTTATCATTTTGGGATTATAAAAGTTTGGACTCCACCAAAATATGCAAAATAAGGTTGAACTTTTTGACCGTGGTCCTGGGCAGAAAATGGGTTGTAATAAATTACTTAAGAATTAGCAAATGGGCTGCAAATTATTAAAAAATAGCAAATGGGCTCTATGTTGTGTGCCACAAATTTGGAGGCTGACTTGTGGGCCTACTAAGGTCATGCGTACACAAGGTTTATCAAAAAAGAAACTTAGTCAACAATCGACTCTACCAGCGTCAGACCGTTAGATGTCAATCTAACAGCAATCGTGCTTCTTCAGTCTCTGATCTTCCTGCCCCAGCCGCCCAAACCAGCGCCGTCGGAACCACCTGCTCCCGCCTCCCGTGGCCGGCTATGCTGCCGGGCAGGCCTCACGGCCCCAGCATATACTCGCATCCCTGGCCTATCTATCCCTCTACTCACCCACACCTCCTGTTATTTTCCGGCGATGGCCGCCGAACCAGTCAACCCTCGTACTCTCCACCGCGTGGGCAGCCACTGGCGTGTCTTCCCCGGCTCTATGTCGTTTCCTTTGTAGGCCTTGCCGTCGTCCACCGCCTTGGTGCTCTCAGCGCGGCGTGGTCAACGTGGTCAACAAACGACATCCATCGGAAGTGGACTGTACGTGGAGAGGCTGACAGCTGGGTCAACGGCTGTACACAAGGAAATGCCTCCTTATTACGCGCAAAATAATGATTCCTCCACCTGACATCTGGCACCCGCCGGAAGGGCCTCTATATTTCGCGAAAAAAATGTTCCCTCCGTTGACAGGTCGGACTCACCAACTATATCTTCGCACGAAAGGAAGTGCCTCCTTATTGTGCACAAAAAAATGAATACCTCCCTGCCAGCTGGGACCCACCATGGTGGGAGGCTAACTTGTCGGCCTACTAAGTTGACGGGGACGGAGGGCTTTGTCAACTTAGTCAATATGAACGATTCCAGTTCCAGTGACCGTACAATGTCCATCCAACGGCCTTAGTGCTTCTTCAACCTCTAGTCTTCTTGCTCCAGCCGCCCAAAGCAGAGCCGGTCATGCCGCCTGCTCCTACCTCCCGTGGCCGGCTGTGCTGCCGCAGAGGCCTTACCGCCCCCATACTACTCCCACCGCTGGGAGGCCATCCCTCCACTCACCCAGACCCCCTGTTATTCTGTGGCAACAACAGCCTCACACCGCAGCCGAACCAGTGAACCCTCGTACCCCTCTCCGTGTGGGCATCTCCTGCCGCGTCTTCCCCGGCTCCATGTCATCCCCTTCCTAGGCGTCGCCGTCATCCATCGCCTTGGGGCTCTCGGTGCGGCGTGGTCAATGTGGTCAACGACCGACTTTCATCGGAAGAGTACTGTACGTGGAGAGGCTGACAGCTGGGTCCACGACCACAGCCCGGTTTTTTGTGATTTGCCAAGTAAGTCGCTTTGTCAGGCCTGTTGGGCTGCAAATCTTTCAATACAAGGAGAGCTTCATTCGGCTGGCCGAGAAAATGGCCTATAAGTAATGAGAAATTGGATGTACATTTTTAAAACACATCAAACCGGCAATTAGTTTCAAATTTCTTTTTTTCATTTCGAGATTTTAAATTGCATTGATTTTTATGCGTGGACAATTTTTTGGATTTATATTGATATACATTTATTTTTAAAATCAGTTTGAATGTGACTCGAAATTTCGGGATTAAAAACAGTTCGGACCGCACTGAAATATGCCAAATTTCGTATAATTTTTTAACCGTGGCCACAATATGGGCTAAAATGCTATCAAAAAGAATATGGGCTCCAAAAAAAATCTTAAGTATTAGCAAATGGGCTGTAAATTATTACTAATAATGGCAGATGGTCTGTATGATGTTTTCCACATATTTGAGGCTTTCCTAAACAAAAGGTTGATGCACAAGCAGTGACTGTTGGATGTCCATCCAACGGCCGTCGTGCTTCTTCAATCTCTGCTCTTCCTGCTCCAGCCGCTCAAACAAGCGCCGACGGGACTGCCTGCTCCTTCCTCCTCGCGTCCGGCTATGCTGTCGCGCGGGCCTCACCGCCCCACCGTACTCCCATCGCTGGCCTAGCCACCCCTCTACTCACACACACCTGCTGTTATTCTCCGGCGACGGCAGACGAAACAGTGAACCCTCGTACAGTCGTACTCCCCTCCGCATGGGAAACAACTGCCGAGTATTCCCTGCCTCCGTGTCATTCCCTTCCTAGGCCTCAACGTCGTCCATCGCCCTAGTGTTCTCGGCGTGGCCTGGTCAACGTGGTCAACGACCGGCATGCATCTGAAGTGGACTGTACGTGGAGAGGCTGACAGCTGGGTCCACGGCCGCATACAAGGAAATACCTCCTTATTACACGCAAAATAATGATTCCTCCGCCTGACATCTGGGACCCACCGAAAGGGCCACTGTATTTCGTGAAAAAAACATTACTGCCGCTGACAACTTGGACCCACCAGTTATATCTTCGCACGCAAGGAAGTGCCTCCTTATTACGCACAAAAAATGAATACTCCCCCTGCTAACTGGGACCCAGTATAGTGGCAGGCTGACTTGTGGGCCTACTAAGTTGACGGGGACGGAGGGCTTTGTCAACATAGTCAATATGCACGATTCTAGCTCCAGTGACCGTACGATGTCCATCCAACGACCGTAGTGCTTCTTCAACCTCTGGTCTTCTTGCTCCACCCGCCCAAACCAGCGCCGGTCGTGCCTCGTGCTCCTGCCTCCAGTGGTCGGCTGCGATGCGGCGGAGGCCTCACCGCCCCCTACTACTCCCACCGCTGGCCAGGCCATCCCTCTACTCACCCAGACCCCATGTTATTCTGCGGCGATGGCAACCTCACACCGCAGTGAACCAGTGAACCCTCATACTCCTCTACGCGTGGGCATCCACTGCCGCGTCTTCCCCGGCTCCGCATCGTCCCCTTCCTAGGCCTCGCCGTCGTCCACTGCCCTGGTGCTCTCGGCGTGGCATGGTCAACGTGGTCAAGGAACGACTTCCATTGGAAGGGTACTGTACGTGGAGAGGCTGACAGCTGGGTCCACGGCAGCCGCAAGGAAGTGCCTCCTTATTACGCGGAAAATAATTATTCCTCCACCTGACAGCAGGGGCCCACCGGACGGGCCACCGGATTTGGCGAAAAAACGTTCCCCCGCTGTCAGCTCGGACCCACCGGAAGTGTCGCCTTATTACGCACAAAAAAATGAATACTCCCCCTACTAGTTGGGACCCACCTTGGTGGGTGGCTGACTTGTGGGCCTACTAAGTTGACGGGGACGGAGTGCTTTGTCAACTTAGTCAATATGAACGATTCTAGCTCCAGTGATCGTACGGTGTCCATCCAACGGCCATAGTGCTTCTTCAACCTCTGGTCTCCTTGCTCCAGCCGCCCAAAGCAGCGCCGGTCGTGCCGCATGCTCCTGCCTCCCATGGCCGGCTGTGCTGCCGCGGAGGCCTCACCACCCCCTACTATTCCGACCGCTAGCTAGGCCCTGCGGTGATGGCAGCCTCACACCGCAGCCGAACCAGTGAACCCTCGTATTCCTCTCCGTGCGGGCTTCAACTGTCACGTCTTCCCCGGCTCCGCGTCATCCCCTTCCTAGGCCTCGCCGTCGTCCACCGCCCAGGTGCTCTCGGCGCGGCGTGGTCAACATGGTCAAGGAACGACTTCCATCAGAAGAGTACTGTACGTGGAGAGGCTTACAGCTGGGTCCACAGCCGCAGCAAGGAAGAGCCTCCTTATTATGCGCAAAATAATTATTCCTCCACCTGACATCGGGGACCCACCGAACGGGCCACCGTATTTTGCAAAAAAACATTTACTACTGAATGCTGGGACCCACCAGCTACATCTTCGCATGCAAGAAAGTGCGTCCGGGCAAAAAGAATGATTCGCCCCCTAACTGCTGGGACCCACCAGCTACATCTTCGCACGCAAGGAAGTGCGTGACAATCGGAACCCACCTGGTCGAAGCGTACGTAGCGTTGTCATTCTGGTCACGAACGTGTACGTACATACTGGTCGATGTAGAGGCGCGCACGTGTTGTAGCAGAGGCGTGCACGTAGCATGTACACGTATGTACAACAGCCAGTGTGCAAGAAAGAAAATACGGCCACGTACGTACATACGGGCAGGGTCTCAAACGCCTACTCGCGCATATGTACGCCCAGTGCTCATGTACATGGCTCTGTTGGAACAAAGAAACAACGTCGTCGTCGTGTTCATGGGGAGCCAACCGGCTGGGTCGAAACGGAATGCGTCGTCGTGTTCATCGGGAGGGCTTGGACGGAGCAGCCGAAGGAAACGAGGCCTGACATACCGCAGAACGGAGGAAACGGCCTTGTGTTCAACTGGCCATGGTCGAAACAGGATCCTGTTCATCGTGAGGGGTATGGCGTACCGCAAAACGGAGGAAATAGACCTCCTACGATCGAAACGGGGGTCCTGTTCATCGGGAGGGGTGTGGCGTACCGCAAAACAGAGGAAACAGACTTGTGTTGGAGCGCTACGGTATAAACAGGGGTCCTGTTCATCGGGAGGGGTGTGGCGTACCGCAAAACGGAGGAAACAGACTTATGTTGGAGCACTATGGTCAAAACGGGGGTCCTGTTCATCGGGAGGGGTGTGGCGTACCGCAAAACGGAGGAAACGGACTTGTGTTGGAGCGCTACGGTCCAAACGGGGGTCCTGTTCATCGGGAGGGGTGTGGCGTACCGCAAAACGGGACTCCGCGGGATATTGTTCATCTCCACCGTCGACCCCCCACCAGCCTCCACGGGCTACAATTCATCCACCGTCGACCTCCTCCTGCTTCGACCTACGACTGTTCAGCCTCCACCGCATGCTACTCCACCGGCTACTGTTCAACCAGCCCTCTCCACGGGCTCCTGTTCAACCACCCCTCCACGGGCTACTGTTCATCGAGCCCTCCATCGTCTACTGTTCATGAAGCCCTCCATGGGGTGGTGCTGTTCATGCAGCCCTCCACGGGGTCCTGTTCATGCAGCCCCAACCGGCTCGATCGAATGGGGTCATGTTCATGCAGAGGCAACACCACGGGGTCCTGTTCTGCTACCCCCACCGGGAACTATTCATCCAAAC
>LR738713.1:282197756-282224528 GCA_902687465.1 Secale cereale | reverse complement strand
CAACGTATCTATATTTTTTGATTGTTCCATGATGTTTTATTATCATTCTTGGATGTTTTACAATCATTTTATAGCAACTTTATATCATTTTTTGGGACTAACCTATTGACATAATGCCCAGTGCCATTTGTTGTTTTTTCGTTATTTTTTACATCACAGAAAATTAATACCAAACGGAGTCCAAATGCAACAAAACTTTTTGTAGAAAATTTTGGGACCAGAAGACCCACGATGGGCCAAATAATTACCACAGGGGAGGACCGAGGTGGGCATGACCCACCAGGGCGCGCCCAAGAGCCCAGGCGCGCCCTGGGGGGTCGTGCCAGCCTCGGTGCCCCCGCACCGCCTCTTCGGCCTATAAATCACCAAATATTCCAGAAACCCTAGGGGAGTCGACGAAATTTAGTTCCAGTCACCGCAAGTTCTAGAACCACGAGATCCAATCTAGGCACCATCACGGAGGGGTTCATCATCCTCATTGGTGCCTCTCCGGTGATGCGTGAGTAGTTCACCATAGACCTACGGGTCCGTAGGCAGTAGCTATATGGCTTCTTCTCTCTATTCGATCTCAATACAATGGTCTCTTGGAGATCTGTTTGATATAACTCTTTTTGCGGTGTGTTTGTTGGGATCCGATGAACTTTGAGTTTATGATCAGATATGTATCCATGAAAGTTATTTGAGTCATTTTGATCTCTTATATGCATGATTACTTATATCCTCGTATTTCTTCGTCGAATCTTCGGTTTAGATAGGCCAACTAGATCTTTTTTTCTTGCCATGGGAAGAGGTGCTTTGTGATGGGTTCGATCTTGCGGTGTTATTTCACAGTGACAGAAGGCCCAGCAAGACACACATGTATCGTTGTTATTAAGGATAAAAAGATGGGGGCTATTCCTACATGAATATATCTCATCTACATTATGTCATCGTTCTTACTGCATTACTCCATTTCTCCATGAACTTAGTACACTAGATGCATGCTGGATAGCGGTTAATGTGTGGAGTAACAATAGTAGATGCAGGCAGGAGTCGGTCTACTAATATTGGACGTGATGCCTATATAATGATAATTTCTTGGATATCGTCATAACTATTTGATTTTCTATCATTTGCCCAACAATAATTTGTTTACCCACCGTGTGATATTTCTTCAGAGAAGCTACTTGTGAAATAAACGGCCCTCGGGTCTATTCTTTATCATATTTGACTTCCAATCTACTATTTGCCTTTGCGATCTATTTTTGTTTGCTTTTATTTTCAGATCTATATTATCAAAAACACAAAAATATCTTGCCGTATTTTATTTGTCATTCTTTTATTTGCATCTATCAATCTACACAACTACCAGTCTTTTACATGAGAGGGATTGACAACCCCTCTTACACTTCAGGCTGCAAGTATTTGTTCTTTGTGTGCAGGTACCGTTTACATAGTGTAGCTTGAGTCTCCTACTAGTTCGATAACCTTGGTTTCACATATGAGGGAAATACCTACCGTAGTTGTGTTGCATTATCCCTTCCTCTTTGGGGAAATACTGACGTAGTTCAAGCAACATCAATCAATCTCCCTCAAGACATAGCTAGGTCTCTCCTTCTACACACATATACCAGTCGATCTACCTCTCTAATTAGGTCTCTGCCTCCCCCCACAAAAACCGATAAATCGAGCGCTCTAGTCACGTCTCACTGCCACACACAAACTTGTCCTCTCCCCTCTGACACTCCAGTAGGTCAGCCACTCTATATCTTTGACATGCGCAAACACAATATCGCTGACTCTCTTCATCGATCTCGCACCCACAGACTTGATCCTCTCATCGATTCTATTGATCTCATGCCGTTGATCCCGCCCTCTCTTCTCGTGCATCGTCCCCTCTATATATGATATAGCTAGCCCTCTATTTCACACACATTACATGTGTCACGTTTTTTTTGCGATATCTTCAACACATATTCCCTATCTATCTCTCACGCACACAAATACACTGCTATTCTTGAGCTTGCATTGGTTCTTCCCTAGAAGAGGAAAGTGTGATGCAAAAAAGTAGAGATAAATATTTCCCTCAGTTGGGAACCAAGGTATCAATCCAGTAGGAGGAACACACAAGTATCCAATAATGTCACCTACACAAACAAACAAATACTTGCACCCAACGCGATAAAGGGGTTGTCAATCCCTTCACAGTTACTTGCAAGGATGAGATCTGATAGGGATAGGTATAAAAGATAAATAATTGTGCAAAATAAAATAAAGGTAACTAAATTGCAGCAAGGTATTATTATGTTTTTCATTTTATAGATCTAAAACTAATATGATAAAAGATAGACCCGGGGGCCATAACTTTTACTAGAGGCTTCTCTCTCGAAGAAAGCATAAAGTGGGTAAACAAATTTCTGTTGAGCAATTGATAGACAAGTGCATAGTTATAAAAATATCCAAGTCAATGATCATTTATATATGCATCACGTCCGAGACAAGTAGACCGACTCTGCATCTACTACTATTACTCCACACATCGAGCGCTATCCAGCATGCATCTAGTGTATTTAGTTAACAAGAACGTAGTAATGCCTTAAGCAAGATGACATTATGTAGAGGGATAGATCCAATCAATATGAATAAACCCCATATTTTTATCCTTAATGTCAACAATACAAATACGTGTCATGTCCCTTTCCGTCACTGGGATTGAGCACCGGAAGATTGAACCCATTACAAAGCACCTCACGCATTGCAAGAAAAATCAGTCTAGTTGGCCAAACCAAATCAACACTGGTACAGAGACATGCTATACAAACGGTTTTTACCCCCTTTCCACGAAGGAGTTTTAAACTGTCGCCAAGTGAGTGTGTGTGATAGGGGGTCCTTCCCACACAACCAAGAAACCTTCGGGCATAGGCCCTCCAGCCGAACACATGGGGCAAAATGAGCTCGTGTGCGATCGGGCAAGGCATCGAAGCCCACTTGTTTCCGTTCGTATGTACATCCCACACAGTGAATCCCAGAAAAATGTTTCCGTTCATATGTATATCATACACAGTTTTGTGTGGAAACATTTGTGCAAGGTGGCCTAACGCAAACAGTTCTCTGCCTGAAGCCGTGTGTGATTGTTAGTTAATCCAACACGCCTACTTTCTAGAAACCACATGGGTTGTTTGAGTTCATCGCCCACGGTGTTGTCTGAGTAACCGTCTGCAATAGAAAACCCCAATAAGCAGGGTAATTAGACTATTATTGATAATCCATGTAGTAATCAAATTGACATTTCTTATAAAACACACCAGATATTTCATATCCGTATAACGGCAATCGGGATTTCATAATTGAATTACATCAGATAGCTTCAGCACTCAGTTACACCAAAGAGGGATATAGCTAGCTATGCCATTACACAACAGCACCAAGTTTCACATGCAACGTCAAAAACCTTTGTAAAGTAGCATCATACACGGTAAATAAACAGATAAATCTCATCTAGGAATCTACAGAAATGGAAGGCGGATAATGAGCCTTCAGTGATGTTGAATGTCATTGCAACTTTAGGCCGGTAGTTATGGATAATTGCCTGCGCAACCTTCGTCCTCTTGAGGAAGACTTTTGTATTGTAACGTGGGTGTTGAATGAATACCTCTGTCGCCTCTTGACCATGCAGGTGGTTTAAGAGGTAATCATTAGTGAACTGCTTTGGAAAGTACTGAAAATAGAGATATGCATAAATAGATGTTATAAATTTTGAAATGGCATAATGGAAAAAAACAAGGTAAAAGAGTTAGTACCATCATATAGTTGACTGATGTCTTCTTCATTGTGCAAACAAAGATCTTGTTGTTATTCGTCGCAAGTTTCTTTATCCTAACAATCTTTCTGAGTTTCTTGACTTGACTGATATTCATGGACATCTCGTTTCCCCATATGAAAAATGGGTCGAACAGTGGGTCTAACCCTCTGATAGCAGGACCTACATGTGCTAGACCAAATTGTAAGAAACCCAAATATTAGAATGATTCCTGCAACTGCACAATAATGTGCTTTTAGACTAGCCACAGTGGGAGTAACTTCAGAAGTAACATCGATTCCAACTCAGCAAATTTTCTTATGTGGCAATAAGTTAAGGAGGAGAGAGGTAGTTTGAGTAACTTAGCTAGTTACTATAACATCACACTTACGTTACTACCCACTATGAAGGTAATAACATAGCCTAGGGATATGTGTATGTTACTAGTGTATGTTACTCTCCATTGTGGCTCGTCTTAGCGGAAGGAGCATGCATGGGCAAACTCGATGGTAAACCGCAGTGTCTCGCATTGTTTCCCTGCAACACATATAAGGAAGATCTTGATCATGTTAACTGAGATTGCCATACTATCAGTAGAATATGTATTGAGTACAGCCAAATTCGATTTATTTCGCACATGCATAACAATACGAAATTGTACTCACAACAAATGACAATCAAATTGTAGAATTGGACCAAACAGTTAACTGGACAATAGACCAAATGAACCAAAATAGTTAACTGAGCACGACATTGCAGAATAGAACATATTCTAGAAGATAAGAAAGTTAACGAAACCAAGAATGCTTGTGAACAGTACTACGAATTGTAGCAATTGTTGGACCAAACTATTAACTGAACATTACATTTCAGAATATCAGATTGCATATTAACATTACAGAGGACAAATCACTAGAAGGCACTGGCGGTGGCCTCGAGAAAACAACACGAACTGTATTTTAAAGTAGACAACCGCGTGGCGGTGTCGACGGTGGCCTTGAAGACAAGGTGCTCCTCCAAGATCTGGCGGTCGGCATGCATGGCAGCCATAGCGACCTCGTCCGTGTGTGCGGCCACGATTTGCTTCTCCGCTGCCAGACGCTACTGAGCTCCACGTTATACTGCATGCAAAATGGATGTGGGCAGCGCTTAATTGGAAGACGGGGCTAATGATTTCAGCGGAAGGTGTCACTCCGTCGGTCGGGGCATGTGGGACGGGGAAGGAGGAGGATGGTGTGAGTGGGGTGTGGATTAGCTGACCATATCGACGAGTTCGCGCAACAAGAAGAAGGGCCACTTGTGAAGAGGCGGCACAACAAGAAGAAGGGTCACTGGCAAGGAGGCAGTGCAATAAGAAGAAGGGTCGCCGACGAGGAGGCAGTGCTGCAAGAAGAAGGGTCGCCGGCGAGGAGGTGGCACTACAAGAAGAAGGGTCACCGGCGAGGAGGCGGTGCTTCCATTAAGTAGCAATGAAGGTTTGAACTTGGAAAGCAAGGAGGAATAGTGGAAATGTGACTTTTAGTGGGGGCGGGGGTTGGGGGCGGGGAGATAGATATTTTCGTGGTGCAGAAAGAAATTATCAGTGCCGCAAGAAACTGGCGCACGAGTGTGGTTCAAGCACAGGCGATGGACTATAGACGACGAAGCTTCATGCGTAAGCCAGACAAGAAGGTGCGCCAAGACAAAATTGTGTTACAGAGGAAAGGAAGGTGTTTTAATTGATATAACATTTATATACAACGAACATGTAACTATATGAGTCTCGTGTTATATTTTGGAATTATTTCGGGTTCGTTTGGCATTTATGCATTATTTGAGTTTCTAGGCATTTAATGTGCATAATCCAAATTTGAACTACAAGCCCATGCTCCAGTGCACCAAAGTTTGCTGAAAAATCACATACGTGTCCTTGGGTGAATTCATAGGTCGCATGCAAGAATGGGAATGAAATTAAAACATATTGGCGTGGCTCGGCCGGAAACATTGAGAAACTTGGTTTTTAAATTTCCGTAAATCCCAAACTCGCCTGAAAATCATGAAACTTGGTATGGTGTTATTTCGTGGCACCAACATGTTGTTGTAAAAATATTGGCCGAATTGGGACAAGTTTTGGTATAAGCTTCTTGAAAATTGGAGCTTCTCTCAAGAAGGCAATTGGTTTCGAGAGGGAACGTGTCAGCTTTGTGTGTGAAATGACATATGTTGCCCCCTTGGTTTTTTTACATAGCAACCATATAACTATATGAGTGTCGTGTTAAAATTTGGAATTATTCTGGGCTTGTTTGGCCCTTTTTCTGCATTAATTGAGTTCCTGGGCAATTGATGTGAATAATTCAAATTTGAAATACAAGCACATGCTCCAGTGCACCAAGGTTGGTTGAAAATTCACATGTGCGTTTTGGGTGAATTTCTAGGTCCCATGCAAGAAATGAGAATGAAATTCAAACATGTGGGCGTTGTGGCTCGGCCTGTAACATTGAGAAACTCGTTTTTTTTAATTCCTGTAAATTCAAAACTCGCCTGAAAATCACGAAACTTGGCATGGTGTCATTTCATGGCACCAACATGCTGTGGTAAAAAAATTGGCTCAATTGGGACAAGTTTTGGTATAAACTTCTTGCAAACCGGAGCTTCTCTCAAGAAGACTCGTGGTTCCGAGAGGGAACATGTCACCTTTGTGTGCGAAATGATATACGCTGCCTCTCCCCTTGATTTTCATAGAGGCAACATAGAACTTAATGAGTGCCATGTTAAAATTTGGAATTATTTCGGGTTCGTTTGGCCTTTTAATACATAAATTGAGTTTCTGGGCATTTAATGTGCATAATTCAAATTTGAACTACAAGAACATGCTCTAGTGCACCAAAGTTGTTTGAAAAATCACATGTGTGGCCTTGGGTGAATTTCTATGTCCCATGCAAGAAAAAGGAACGAAATTCAAACGTCTGGGCGTCGTGGCTCAGCCGGAAGTATTGAGAAAGTTGGTTTTTTAATTCTTGTAAATCCAAAACATGCATGAAAATCATGAAACTTGGCATGGTGTCGTGACATGGCACCAACATGTTGTGGTAAAAAAATTGGCCGAATTGGGACAAGCTTTGATATAAGCTTCTTGCAAACCGGAGCTTCTATCAAGAAGGCTCGTGGTTCCGAGAGGGAACGTGTCACCTCTGTGTGCGAAACAACATACACTGCCTTCTCCCGCCTTGATATTTTACACATGCAGCTTAGACCAATTGGAGTTTCGTGCTAAATTTTGGAATTATTCCGTGTTCATTTGGCCTTTTTTATACATTAATTGAATTTCTAGACATTTAATGCATATAATTCAAATTTGAAGTACAAGCACATGTTCCAGTGTGCCAAAGTTAGTTGAAAATACATTTATGTATACCTGGGCGAATTTCTAGGTCCCATGCAAGAAATGGGAATGTAATTCAAACATCTGGGCGTCTTGGCTTGGCCGGAAACATCGAGAAACTTGGTTTTAAAATCCCCGTAAATCCATAACTCGCCTGAAAATCATAAAACTTGGCATGGTGTCATAACATGGCACCAACATGTTGTGTTATTTTTTCTCGATTTGCGAATCCGCGGAATTTTGGAACAAGTGCTGTTACATTACAATCGGAAACATAAGTATTATTGAAACCGTGGGCGTTCTACTTACCATTTACGTGCCGCCACGCGTCCCATTTTTTAATTGGCAACGAGGTGCCGTGCGAGGCATGCGATCAGACACCCCTGCGCGTGCTCATCAGTAGGAGAGCCCATTAACCTCTATCCGCCACCCACCTCTCTCCCAATGTCTCCATTACTGGTGCCTGAGCCCCTGTTTAATGGCGTGGCTATGTCTCGCTCGACTGAGATTTAAGAGAGAAATAAGAAAATCTGAAAAGAAATTTTTGCACAAATCTTGATGTAAGATTCGACGGACCTATATAGCATCGACTGCGACTTATAGCAAGAATGATGAATATAAGGATGATGACAGTGGATAATAACTGTCTTACATATTTAGGAAGATAACTAAATAAGTCACATGCGGCAACGCCCGAAATACACAAGGGAAAAAGAAGAAGGAAGACGTAGGCAATGATCTGGCTCGCTGATTTCTAGTTTCTAGATGCATTGTTGCAGGCCGCGGAGACTAGTTCTCGCGCCGAGCGGCGATGAGCTCTTTCGTGTCCTCAAGACGCTTCTTGAGAAGATCCATGGATTCCTCCACCAGCCTTTGGCACTCGATGCAGAACATGGCATCCTCGTCCATATGTTTCTTGGCGATGACGTCGTTCCTCTTCAACAAGGCAGTGGTCTCCTCGTGCTGCTTCGTCGTTCCAGCGATCTTCGCCCTCAGCAGGTCACGCTCGGTGCCGAGCTTCGCCTTGTCCTCCCCTAGTCCCCAGATGAAGCTGGTAGAATTTTCAAACGAGGCATTCATCTCGTCCTGCAGCTTCATCCAGTCGGAGATCCAACCCATTAGGTCATCGAGCATAGTGCGCATGCGCCTGTGAGAATCCTTGCCTGCCCAAGAGACATTTTCCCAAGCCGCCGCGAAGCGAGAAGACATCTCTGTTGCATTTACGGCACGGCGACACATCTTTGCTGCTTCCACGGTGCAGCCAGACCAGTCTGCTGCATCGACGACGCGGCGGGATCTCTGTGTTGCTTCGGCGGAGCGGCGGGACCTCTGTGCTGCTACGGCCGCGCGGTGGGACATGTTGGCTGCTTTGACAGCGAGGCGTGACATCTCTCGTGCTTTCGCTTCCATGCTCGCCTCTTCCTGGTAGTAATCTCTCGACCCAGAACGCATGCGGGCAATGACAGGCGCAAGGGAACTACGATGAATGACTTGTTTGTTTTTGTGGATGAGTAGTTGAGGAGAATGTGCAGAATGTGCAGTCATCTTGGAGTAGGTAGTATTTATAACCAAGTACTGATACGCTCCTAAGTGGGAAACCATTTAGGTTTTGATTAGTGTGAACAGGTTTGCAATTTGGAATGGGACGGCATGCAGGCTCAAAATTTTCTTGACGGTACTATAATTTCTAAGTGCGGCACTATTCCTGGACGGCGTAACGTGGGCACACATGCACGGACACGTACGTGGCATCTGCACCATAGGGTGCACCGCAATAGGCGATGTCAGCACACGTCTTGTTCCATCAACTATGCACGCTCATGATTACCATCATGCACACTTCTTTTAATTAGAATGTGTGCCTGTCTAGCGCACACACGTTGATCTGTCTAACTGTTTTAATTTGTTGTGGCTAATCGGAAACTATTCATCCATGTGAAGTGTATGCCATCAATCCCAGACACTTTGATCAGGCTGACCATTTCTGTTGTGTTTCCTAATCGCAAATAGTTCATCCGTCTGAAGTATATGCCGCCAATCACACACACCTTCCTCTGGCTGCCCGTTTCTGTTGTTCCGCCTCATCATAAACAGTTAATTCGACTGAACTGTATGTCGTGTATCGCACACACCTTCATTTGGCGGCCCGTTTCTGTTCTTCTGCCTCATCACAAATAGTTTGCTCAATTGAACCGTATGCCCCGTATCGCACACACAACTAAAATATGAAACGTGTTTGATGTATCCACCATCGCAAAGTTTTGAGTCTTTTTTGACGTTTTTTACGTCACCATTTGTGATTAATGCACCGCACACAGTTTCGTCAAAGGGTATTTGATTGTATGGTAGCGTTAGCAGCATCCTACAGTAGTGCAATAGATCGGAGAGAAATACAAAGCTATATAAATCATGAATACAAGATTTCAGAGAAAAATCAGATAAATTCATAGACAATCTGATCATAAACCCAAAATTCATTGGATCTCAGCAAACACACCTCAAAAGAAGGTTACATTTAATAGACCTCCAAGAACATCGAGGAGAACATTGTATTGAAGATCAAAGAGAGAGAAGAATACATCTAGCTACTAGATATGGACCCGTCGGTCTGTGGTAAACTACTCCCGCATCATCCGAAGGGAAGCAAGGTTGATGTAGATGCCTGCCGTGATCGAATCCCCTCTGGCAGAGTATCAGAAATGGTCCCCAGATGGGATCTCACAAAGACAAAAACTTGCGGCGTCGAAAAAGTATTTTTGGTGTGCCCTCCGGTCTTAGGGGAATATTTGGGAATTTATAGAAGAAGATTAGGTTTGGAGGACTCCCGTGGGACTCGCAAGCTTGGAGGGTGCACCCTGTGAGCTTGGGGCCACCCCGTGGCCTCCAAGTCTCACCCCGAAGCTTCTTGGGTGTCTTGTGGTCCAAAAAATTCGTCCAGAAAATTCGTTCCATTTGGACTCTATTTGGTATTAATTTTCTGTAAAGACAAAAACAAGGGAAAACAACAACTGACATTGGGCACTTGGGCGGCTGGAGGAAGACAAGACTGAAGAAACACGACCGACTGTAAAAGCAGCAGGAGTACTTAACAACCTTAACTGAAACCAGCAGGGGCACTTAACAACCATAGCCGAAAGCAGTATGAGTACTTATACAGGTTCAATCGTACAAAGCACGCCTCAAACATTGCTACTTTGCCTACAATTAACCAAGGGTGAGGCCACCAAGCCCCAGGACACGCCCAAGCGCCACCCCGTGTATCCACAACCTTCTGAAAGCGGCTTCATCTCGCAATGTAGTCAACAAATAGGATATTCACTTCAGAGCCATGGAAAAGCATGAGCATAACCTTTTGCCCTATTCTCCAAGATGGACGGGCCCTTATTATTTGAGACCACCCATGGATAACTATCTTTTCACCTCCAAGGGAAATGGAGTAGGTCGACATAAACATCATGTTCTGACCAAGCGCAAGTACGACCCACCATGGTCAAGCATCTGTAAAGGAACAATAGAAATGGGCAGTTTTTGTTTCAAGAAGATCACGGCTGTAAAACAGTGTATAAGTAAGAGTTTATGAACAACAAATATAACAGAAATAGCACGTACCATAAGTTTCTCGACACAGTTGGACCTGTTCAACGTGTGCAGCAGTGGCACACATATCCCACGTGGCCTTCCACCATTGAAACGCCCCACAACGACCTCAAGAGGATCAATAAAGTGTAGGAACTGGTGGATGTCATCCCAGTCAACTTCAGTGCCATCAGTAACAGTCGAGTTCTTATGGAATAACAAACGAGTAGCTTGCTTAACTTTGAAATAACCTACATATGCCACCAATTATAAGAAATATTGGTTAGAAGTAGCATCTTTGTGAGAGAAGGGAATCACAAATCGTTGCTACTTCTAAAGTTATATTGGGATTAGTTAGACAGAATAGGTGGATTAAGAAGTAATTGAGGAAACATGGAAGAAGCAGATACAAAACTAACATGGATGAAGTATTGGAATGACGTCGGGGTGGAAGATCACAGTGAAGATGAGACCAGCTTATGCTATTTCCATCAACATCCGTGCGCCAACTTTCAGTCTGTAACACTTGAGAAAGTTTATCCAAGTTCGGCCATAAAAAAGCAGCGATCTTCTTGGTTCATGAAACCAACTCGGAACTTATATCCATAGCTTGTCTTCAATGTGACAATTAAAATTGTTCATTCGCTTATGGCAAGGCCGAGCATCTTGAGTACATGTGTTCTCGCACAGCAAGGAATGCACTACAGGAAAAATAATATGAGAACACAATGTATTCCCTATCCAAGTCTAGAAATAATTTCCTCCTTCACGTCAGTGTTGACCATGCTACTAGTACCTTTTATCCAAATATAGAAATTCAAATTTCCAAATTAGTCAACTACATGTTCGAGAACCCCCACCCTCCCGGATAGAAAAGAGGATTCTAGGAACATACTGTGCGCGTTTTAAAATCCTGTGTTAGGATGAGAAGGAACAATTGTGGCGCTCGCCGAGGGCGCTGAAACCTGTAGGATCGTCGCACTTTGGGCACTCCAAATGAAACACGCAAGATTCAATAGGAAGAAAAATGCATCAACGGCAGTGGCGGCCATCGTGGGATTAACCGTGACCAAGGGACTTGGATTTATCGGGGATGGATGAAGAATTCGTACCTGGTTCTCCATGAGAAAACCCTATGTAATTGCCGAGAGGGGATTTTCTCTGAACAAGCAGAGGAGGGAGAAGGGGATTCAGGCCCAGTGAAATATTGCTGCTTCATCCGTCCAGCTTACTGCCTGGAAAGGTGTTTTTTGTGATTTGATGGCTCACTGGGCATTACTGCGGCGCTACGACTGGGGTGAGTCTACCGTGCAGTTGTGCACCCTAATTTGGTGCATGGCACGTGGACCCTGCCGGATGCCCCACATATCAGCGAAAGGAAGTACAAAGGTAGGAGTAACTAGTTACACATAAATACTTTTTTGACAGAGAGATATTACCCGTGTAAAGAAATATAAAAATCTTTTATATCACAACTTTATACTTACATAAGAAAAATCAAGGGGAAATATGGGGGGTTCAGCTGAGAAAATAATAGTCAGACATCCTCACGTTTCTGGACTTTGGGCCACAGGCCGAAGGGCCTGCATGTTTGGGGGCCCATGTGTTATAACTCCGCGCATTTCATATTGCAAGGGATCGGTATGGCACTGGTTTTAGATGTTGTCCCAAGATGAATACAGAAAATTAAATAAATCACGGTAGTTGTTAGAATGAAATGGAACGACAGTTCCTAACCAGCAATCAGAGTTGCAATTATTTCATGATATCCTACGTGATAAATAATACTGTTGTACTACTTATACACAGAGGACACTTGTTTCACCATGCCATATAATTACATCAAAAGCTCTCGGAGGATAGATCAGTTCAGCAGTTGCATGCTGCTACTGAAGAATTTTGAAGTTGATTAGGACCAGCTCTCCTTTCCGAGAAAGTTTGATTTTATCATCCCTAACCGCAAGATTTGATAGAGTTTTGAACCTTGACCATCCTTTAGCATCAATCATTATGCGACCATCCTTTGTACTTACAGTATATTGAGCAAGTTCATTCACACCAAGGCTGTGCATGGTAAGAGAAACTTGGCCATGGTTGCTCAGATTATTGAACAATTCCCTCGTTGCTCTAGGAATCCACTGTTTGCAAACAAGAAGACATACACAAACAGTTAGATCAACACAGTGAAAACTATGAAACAACATGGAAAGAAAAAAGAATGAAGCACTTGGGCTGCCAATGCTTACCAAGAAGGTGGAGATGTCAGTTTTTGTAAGGACTTTACTATACGAAGTGCGAACTGCAGCCCAGTCCGTTGCCGGTGCAAGTCCTCGTTCCGTCGTCGGTGCACGTGCCAGAGCGGATGCAAGTGCAACTTGAAGTGTTGGTGCAGTTGCCGGAGCCATTGTTGGTGCCCGTGCCGGTGCGACTGGTAGTGCCGCTGCTGCTGCTGGAGATGGTGCTCCTTGTGGAGATGGTGCTGGCGTCAGAGCAGGTGCCCGTGTCGGTGCCCGATCATCCGGTAGATCAGCCTAATCCGCTGATGCGGTTGGTGCCCAATCCTCTAGTGGATCAGACTGAGCTGCTACCGCTGTCATTGCTAGTGCCAATGCCGTCGGAGCAGGTGTCGGTGCTCGATCCAATGCTGAAGGTGGTACCGATGTGCGAGACAAGAGCGATCGTCTCTGGTCTGCTATGATTTTGCAATTCAGCTTTCTAACTTCACTAGGCTCCGTGACCTGGATCCAGTCTTTTACTTGACTTCTTTTAATCGCAAGAAGGACGAATTGTGGCATGTTTGTTAAAACAAACTATAGCTCATCACAGGGCTTCAGATTGTACTCAGACAATAGACTGACCCAACTGTGTCCAATAATATAAGTGATGGACAGTGCCTTCGTTATTGACACGTCATAAGAAGTGGAACCTGCTAAAATAACCATCATAGAGCAAACCAAACGGTTTATTCTGTAACGAATGTGACATGGCAAAACCTGCATCGCAAAATTGCAGCAAAAGCAAGAAAACATGACGGTAAATCAATAAGATTGACATGATGTGACACAAGTCAATCCTTACCAGGATATCACTATGTTCAAGTTCTAAATAGAAGGTTGATTGTCCAATTAGTGGTGGCATGCAGGGCCCCCACTTACTTCCACAAGCAGGGCAGTCCAATGGTCGTGACAACTCGTTTGGAGCGAACATCTATGGGACTGGAAATCCTAGTGGGTGCGATAAACCCAGCAATGCATACAGATATTGGAGTGTAACCATTATTGATAAACCGTCCTCACAAAAAAAGATGATCTGGATACTTCGGAATATACAGGCTGAATTGAGTGGACAAACATTAACATAGATGTTCTCTAGACTCACCACACAACAAAAGAGGCAGTCATATACAATACAGGGTTCACACACACAAATCAAGTACTTAACAAGTAGTGCTTACTAGAGAGAAGCAAAGTTGCACTAATTAAACTCTGCAAACTATTTGTTGCCACCGACCTACGTGATGTACCCCACATAACTGACTAGGCCATGGACTTCGTGAGAGATGTCTACCGGCATCATCGCCATCTGTTCAACCTTGCAGAACCTAACAGAGTGGTTTTACACTCATAAACATGACCATGAAGATAGTCCACATCAGATTTGTCGGGAATCTTTACAAGAACCACACCCTTCGTAATCGAAGGCACATCTAGGAAATGTTGTGGTGAAGTACACCCTCGAGAACACGCCTGACAACAATGCTACAGGAAATCGCTTGTTCACCACACGTGGCGACAAGGACACAACAGCTGGATAATTTAGTAGTAGAACTCATCCTCAGGTCTTCCAATTCACATGGCATGACTGTGAGAACCTCATCTCCGCCGCGGTCCTAGTTCTAATTCAAACAGAAACCAAATATTTTATTACTACCTCCGTTCAGATATATAAGATGTTTTTCGATATTTGACTCCATATAAGACTACATATACGCACGGAAATGAGTGAACAAAGACACTAGAACATGTTTTCAAAGGCATGAGAGCAGAGGGATTACTTGCAATATTCATAACACAAGTTACTAAGGCTACTATATTCTCCTCAAAGGCATGAGAGCTAAAATCTTGCATTTCCTACATCTAGCATTGATGTTCATAAAGTAGTTGAAAGTAATCTATAAGAAATTAGTGTTATGTGCAAAAATCATATGTATGTCAACCTCTCGCATGTTTTGGTCAAAAGAGAAGTTTAGAACCATGATTTGGCACACAAAAATCACATGCAAAATCACCCAGGAAGTTGTACCACTAGTACTAGTACTGCGTGTTAGATGAAAAAACACGATCAAGATCCCCAAAAAGATCGTCAAGAAGAGATATTACCTCGACCGGTTTAACGTGTAAACCCGGAGAGGAGGGCTTGGACATGGCGACGGCCTTGAGCTTGCATGTGGTAGTCTAGGCAGGGTTCTTGCGCTTCTTTGTACCCTGAAGAAACCAAATATTTTATTACTACCTACGTTCATATATATAAGATGATTTTTGATATTTGACTCCATATAAGACTACGGGCCAATTCTTTTTGGTAGCTTTTTGGGCTTCTAGAATAAGATGCCCCTACCCAGCTTATTCGAGAAGCCAAACCAAATTTATTTTTAGAAACCTACTAGTCAAGTCTTAATTAGTTGGCTTCTAAAAAAATTAATTTGGTTAGGCTTCTAGAATAACCAGCGTAGGGGCAGCTTATTTCTGCTTATTCTAGAAGCCAGCAATGGAGCTGGCCCTACATATACGCACATAAATGAGTGAACAAAGACACTAGAACATTTCTTCACATGCATGAGAGCAGAGGGAGTACTTGCAATATTCATAACACAAGTTACTGAGGCTACTATACTCTCCTCAAATGCATGAGAGCTAAAATCTTGCATTTCCTACAGCTAGCATTGACGTTCATAAAGTACTTGAAAGTAATCTTTAAGAAATCAGTGTTATGTGCAAAAATCCTATGTATGTCAACCTCTCGCATGTTTTGGTCAAAAGAGCAGTTTAGAACTGCGATTTGGCACACAAAAATCACATGCAAGATCACCCAGGAAGTTGTACTACTAGTACTAGTACTGCGTGTTAGATGAAAAAACACGATCAAGATCGGCAAAAAGATCGTCAAGAAAAGATATTACGTGGACCGGCTTGGACAGGGCGATGGCCTAGAGCTTGTCTGCGGTAGTCTTGGCAGGGTTCGTGCGCTTCTTTATACCCTGAGCCCCGACGGCTTTGGCCAGAACCGACATCACTTCGGTCGGTGCTCCAGGGTCCATCAAGAAACTGTCAAATAGAAATAAAAGTATAGAAACCATAATCACAAACCCAAAAGAAGAACAGAGAGGGAGTTAGGATCGGTCGCGTGGTTGAAAGACCGGGCCTTGGCCAGAAGCTACACCATTTATGCGATCACCTTTCCTTCTTTGGGAGAGAAGAACAATGGCAGAAGCGTGTCGGGGTTTTCTTGAAGAAATGAGGAACAAGACAAGGGAGAAGAGAGACGGGGTTTTCTTCAAGAGAGAAAGATGAGGGAGAAGAGTGAAATGATGGTTGCTTCATCCATCCAACTTACTGCTGGGAGGGTTGGGGTTTATTGATTTGACGGCTCATTGAGCATTACTGGGCCCTTCGCCGGTGTAGTCTACCATGCATTTGTGCACTCTAGTACGGAGTAATGTAGTGCATGGCAAGTGGACCACGATAATGGTTGTCCCACACGTCGGCGCAAGTGAGTAGTAAGGTTCCCGACGACAATCGAGGAGGATCCGCACGGTAGAGCGTGCCCATTGTTTCTGAAAAAATGATTACATCAAGCGTTCAACTCTTACGATGGAGGAGTGCGAAACAGGGCAGCCGCTTGAACTTACATAGTACTCCAACTACTAGGCATGTGCAGTGGTTCATACGTCTGTACTATAATTTTGTAGCTAGCATAGGAAGATAATACGATGAAAAAAAATGTTCTGCGTAGGTCAACTATATGAACAGTTATGTAACATGCCCCTTTTTTAAATGTCTGGTTGATAAGAATGAACGGTGAGATCAATGTTAACACGACTAGGACTACAATGCACAGAGAGTATGGTTGATTGTCCGGTCGAGAAGAATGAACTGTGAGATCAATGTTAACATAACTAGGACTATAGTGCACAGAGAGTACGGTGCTACAGAGCATGAACGGTGCATGAGCCCACACTAGGTTACCAAAAATACACTAGGAGCATGCAGAGCATGCACGGAGAGGGGTGCTGAGATGAGCATGCACAATTTCCAAAAAAAAGATGAGCATGCATGCGTAAACACCACTGAAGTCCCTCTGGTTCTCGAGGCGCACGACGGTGGTGATGCAGGGTGCCACCGCCCGCAGAACCCGCTCCCTGTTGACAGGAGCCAGCTCATCAAAGACGGCGTCCAATGGAATGAATGGATTCCGGTGATGAAGCCCTGAGTGGATTCACCCGGCAACAGCGACGGCTGCCCGCAACCCCTCATTGTCCAGCTCCGCCCCCACAACCGCGCGGAGACGGCTCAGCTCCTCGGAGATATAGGTGAAGAAGGAGGCCAGGTCAGGAAGCTGTAGCTCGTTGAAGTCGATCGGGTGGTCGAACAGGTTTAGCCCGACGGCCGGCATGGTCGCGCTGGCACGATGGTAGGAATCGCGCAGCCGCAATACTTGCATAGCAACATGGTCCAACAAGTTGTTGAGGTGATCCTGGACCTTGTCATGATCGGCCCGCTCGCGCTCCAGCCGGCTCGGTTGACCGTCTATCGTATCTCCCGCTTTCTGCAGGCCGATGCCTCGAGCATCTTTGTGGTGGACACCTGCCGCTTTTGAAGCTCCGTGAACTCCCGCACATAAAGGAGGAGCATGGCACTCCTCTCCTCCTTGAGCTCACGGAGCTCCACGTCCTTGGACCTAAGCTACGCATCCTTGGCATGGAGCTCCTATGTCAGGCGCCTCACCTCAGAGTCCGTGATCTCGTGCGCCCCCATGGAACCAGGTAGAAGCAATGGGGAGAGGAAGCAAAGGGGGCGAAACGGTTGAAAGCCAATGCAATCTACGGGAAGGCGGAGGGAGCCAGCCCAATCGACGAATTTTCACTTCAAGGAGCCGTGGGTTTTACAGACGGAGTCATCATGACTAATTGCTACCGCGCCTTCTCCCGTCAATTGAAAAAATAAAAATCTTGCCGCGCTTGCCGCATCCAAAGACCAGTGCAACGCGTCGGTGGATATTTGAATTTACTAACCTACATTGAGAGAAAAAAGGGGTGAAAACAAAAATGTTGCGGTGGCCTAGGTAATTAGCAACACTAGCCCAACTAGGTAGCCACCATGCTTCACTGACGTACTCGGCAGGAAAGGTGGGCTTTTGTGATTTGATGACTCATTTACTTGTTTCGACCGAGGAGGACCCAGAAAACCTGCGGTAGGGCGTCCCACATCTCTGCAAGGAAGAAAATATGCGTGCACCACTCGGGAGGACCCAGAAACAGCGCGAAAGGGTGTGCCACGTCTTGGCACGGAGGAAAAATGTGCGTGTAAAAATAAATTGTCTCAAAATACCTATGGTTCGACCTCGGGACCCAACCAGTCGGTCGAAAACACCCCACTAGCCACACGACTTAATCATGCTAATGTGGCACGGAGGATAGCTGTGGTTAGCTCTGTCTCGACCAGTCACAACGTCTCTTGTTCTAGGCGATTCATCTAATTTCCAAGCATTTTTTAGTTATAATAGCACCACGGAAAGCTCGCGCCGCTCTTCATGTGTGCCCGTGTGTCTAAAGGTTGTACTGGTCAGTCAACATTCATGCACGTGTTGAAGAGCCACTTCCTCTATACTAGATGGAGACGAGAGAGAGATGGCAAACATGGGACCCACCAGTAAGTCAGTCATCATTCATGCACGTGTTGATGAACTACTGTACTCAATGTAATACTGTATAAAATCAAGTTATGCGACAAAGCCAAAAACCGTTGCGGTTTCAGGCTATCGACGTACGTGCTAGAAAACATCAGGTGCTCTCGCAGCTTGGATGCTAGGGTGATATGAGCTTTGAGGTCGTTCGATCTGAGAGCCAATGGCATCCGAGTAGTCTATGTGCTTATGGGTTGTGTCTAACTCTTTGAGGACTTTCTACAAAAAAACATTTGAACCACCAAGTAGCCGTTGGATCTCAGATCTAATGGCTCCGAGGAACTTGTGTCACCACAACATCTAAGGTATGGTAGCACGTGATATTCTTAAATACAAGACAATATGAGGTCTTCCCTCAGCTTAGATGCTACGATGATACGAGCTTCGAGACCATTGGATATGGGATCCAAGGGCATCTGAGTATTTTTGGTTCTAATTGTGTGCAATTCCCACACTCATTAAGCTTTCTTGTAAAAATATTAAGACATCTTGGGAGCCGCTATATCTCAGATCTACATGCTCCAAGAAACTCGTATCACCATATAGCATCTAAGGTGTGGGGGCACATGATATTCTCCCGGGGGGTGGTGCACAACCCATCGGTGTTTGGGAGGGTGGGGGAAAATATAATGTTCAAAAAAATATAATCTAAACAATCTTAAACATAGCTTCACCATTTTTTTTAGGTTGAGGGGTTACCCCCGACAATCTACATAGCTCCGCCTATGCAATAGGTGTAGTGGGAGCGTCTCAGTATGAGAGATACGACGCAAGAAAGCGGGGTCAATCGAGGCATTTATAGAGGGAGAGATCGAGTGAGTGTGGCCCAGCGTACACGCGAATGCTAAAGACGATACACCGAGATATCGTGCGGCAAAGCTGCGGTGGGGGCTTGAGGGAGATAGTTACCGAGAGAGTGTGGCCTAGATAGACTTTGTGTGTGCGCGCACGGTGATGGTGTTTTTCAAAGGCAACGTACGTGTCTTGAGAGATAGAGGGAGGGTTTCTCATGGAGGGCACGGCGAGGTTGTGTGTGAGAAATACATCTGTTGAGAGTGTGAGGGTGGGTGTGACATAAATGGAGATCGAAACGTGAAGAGAAATAATGAGCGCACGTGTGTCGGATACCGATAGCTCTATTAACAAAGAAATGAAGATCGATCCATACATGAAGTATGGGGGGCTGGTTGTCGATGGAGAGACCTAAACACAACATCTGCATGTGATAGTACTAGACTTAATATTTATGTTTAAATTTATGGTGCATTTAAAATATTGAATTGAGAACTGATACGTCCAAAACGTATCTATAATTTCTGCTTGCTCCATGCCTCTTTTGGGTGATATTGCTATGTTATTTATACACTTCCATACACTTTTGATCATATTTGGACTAACCTATTAACTCAGTGCACCCCAGTGCCAGTTTCTGTTTTCGGTTGTTTTTGTATTTCAGGTTTTCACATTACGAGAACTGCCAGAAAAAATCCAGAAAAAATATATAAAAAATCAGCGTTTCGGAAGCTTCCATGCGGACAAAGTAGGGCCGGAGGGGACCCACAGGGGCTCCAGGCGGCCTGCCCACGTGGCCCCCCTGGCCGCGTCGGGGAGGGGGGGCGCCTGGGCACCCTGGACCCCCTCTGATGCCCCCCTTTGGCATATATTTACACCGTGTCGTGGAAACCGTGATTCCAGACCCCTTTTCTCCAGACGCGATTCCGATCTCCGCCGCCATCACCATCAAGCTTCGGGGGACCAGAATTCCTGTGCCGGCACCCTGCCGGGACGGGGAAGTGCCCCCGGATTCATCTCCATCGACGTTGCTTCCTCCCTCCATGGTGCGGGAGTAGTTCCTCCTCGGGGCTGAGGTTTCTACCAGTAGCTATGTGCTCAATTCTCTCAACCATGCTGTGATCTTCGTTGTGATCATAGGCTATGTTAATCTAGGGTGATCCCATGATATTTCCCCTTCCTCTATGTATTGGATTGATGTACTCACTTGTCTTTATCTAGTATAATCCCCGAGACCAAGGTGACAGCGGTCTATTGGACATAGATTAGAAGAATAATTTCATGAGTGATTTCCTTTTTGTGTGTTGATTGAAGATTGAGAGTCTCTTGGTGCTTGTCTTTGACTATCCTTTAGATATGTTGTGGTGATTGTGGGACTCTCTTTGGATGGCCGCGGTGACATTCGGAAATCCTTAGATTGAGAACTACGAACTTTGAGGTGTGCTTTCGTAGCCCTACATAATTCTCGTCCTCTCTTAACCACGAAGGAATGACCTCCGAGTGCGTCCCCTTTGCATGTTTTATGGGAAATATCATGTGATTCGATTATGTTAATGTTGTTGGGAGTTGCCACTAGTGAAAGTATGAAGCCTAGGCCTTGTTTCCACCATTGCAATACCATTTGTGCTCACGTTTACCACTTGTTTGCTTGCTGCGCTTTTTATTACAAATTTATATTACTTTGCTTTGCTACTCCTATCATCCATATTTTACCATCTCTTCGCCGAACTAGTGCACCTATACAACTCCTAGTTGTATTAGGTGTGTTGGGGACACAAGAGACTTCTTGTATCTTAGTTGCAGGGTTGCTTGAGAGAAACCATCTTCAACCTCTACTTCCCTGAGTTCGATAAACCTTAGGTCATCCACTTGAGGGAAATTGCTGCTGTCCTACAAACCTCTGCGCTTGGAGGCCCAACATAGTCTACAAGAGTAGAAGCGTGTGTAGACATCAAGCTATTTCTGGCGCCGTTGCCGGGGAGGTGAGCGCTTGAAGGTATATCTTTAGATCTTGCAATTAAATCTTTTTGTTTCTTGTTTTTATTTCACTAGTTATGCTTATGGATAACCTTGCTATTGGATCGTTGCTTGCGGGAAGACGCCCCACACCTGTGGTGGTTGCTCCTCCCCCTACAGAAATTGTGCCCTATAAAATACCAACTGGTATTATCGATTATGTTTTGGCTAATCGTTATGCAGGAGACAAACATCCCGGTGAACACTTGCTATATCTGTCACAACTATGTTCATTATTTAAGCTTGCAGGTGTATCAAGGGAGTTTGTCATGAGGAAATTATTTGCCTTGTCACTGAAAGGAAAAGCATTGTAATGGTATAGGCTACTAGATGACTCTCACCTGCTGGATTGGGAAGAGATCCAGTCTCTCTTTTACTCCAAGTTTTATCCTCTTCATGAAGTCCATGAGAATAGGAATTATGTTTATAATTTCTATCCTCATGACGGAGAGAGCATAGCTCAAGCTTGGGGGAGACTGAAAACGTTAATGCTAAAATGTCCTAACCATGGGCTCCCCAAAGATATGATTATTACTAATTTCTATGCGAGGCTTTCTCGACAGGATAAAGATTTGCTCGACGCTTCCTCTATGGGTTCTTTCACAAACAAAAAGATTGATGCTAAATGGGAACTCCTTGAAAGAATTCAACGCAACACTGAAGATTGGGAGATCGACAAAGGTAAAGAGCCAGGTATAATTTATGAGTATGATTGCATTAAGTCCTTTGTTGAAACAACAAGTTTTAGTAAGTTTAGTGCTAAGTTTGGGCTTGATTCTCAACTCCTTGTTGATTTCCTCAAATCTTTTGCTTTACATCTTAATATGCCTAAGGAGGATTGGGTCAAGTATCATAAACCTTTTAAAGAGACTTGCAAAGAAAATGAAATTGTTCATGATGATTGCAACATGCATGATCCAATTCCTGAAAATGAAGTTTTATATAAGCATGTTAATTTTTGTGGAGTGGATAGACCTTGTGAAAGGCCTATGATTGAAGAAGAGAAGTATTGTAAGCAACATAAGCATGAAAGAACAATCACTTGGGTCAGAGATTTAAATGAAATTGCTAGAGAATTGTGTGACCTTTATCATTTTACTTGTGAACTTTGCCGTATAGAGGGTCACTTTAATTTTCAATGCATGAACTTTCAAAACATAACTGTTAACCGGTTGTGTGATAACATGATCACCTCTGATCTTTATGATGAGCTTATGTTATTTTTGATGTGTGAAGAGTTATCAGAAAAGACTTCTTGGCTGGATGATAATGCCATAGGAATAAAAAACACTTTGCAAAATTGCCATCTCTATTGTGTTGTTAATTGCCATGAAAATGATTACATAAGTAAGATTAGAAAGGAGGGAACTTTACCAAAGTATAAAAATGTCTCTTATATTTCTGCTAATAAAAAGGAGAGTTTCTCCCAAGTTTCCCCTATTGTTTCTAATGATAAACCAGGATATGTGGAGAAGCTTCATCTCCAACCACTCCCTCCTAAGGTGAAGAAGAAGAAAAATAAGAGGAGGAGGAAGAGGAGCAAGAAGGAAGAAGAATGGGTATCAACCTGGCCTGAGCATATTCCTCCCATCAACTTTTATCCTAACGGTTGCAAGTTTAAAGAAGAAGGTGAAGTTTATTGCCTTAATTATCATCTTGATGATACGTCCGTAGGTACTATTGAAGATGATTTTGATTATGACATGCATGTTACTTATTGTGATTGGGAAAATGATGATAATGCTACTTATGATCTTAAAAATCTTTTTGGTACCAACTCTGAAAGTGATGATATGGGAAGCTCTAAGCTTGGGGATGATAGGATTGCAAATCCTTTACCCACTAGTGATGTGATAATTGATAATTCTTTTGCTAGTAAGAATAAAGACAACATGATTACAAATATAGTTGCTAGAAATGATAATGCTCTTCTCTACTATGATGATGTCATAACTCCAACCTATAGTGATTATAAAGGTACCTATGACATAAGGAGAAATTATCCTTATGAAACTTGTCATAATCATGGAGGGAATTACTCCCTTGTTGAACACCACCCTCCTAATACACAATTAATCTATAGTGTTCAAGTTGTTTATGATAGTCCTGCTCCCACTATTACCAATGAGAAAGATTATGCTTATGTGGAGAGTAAGAGTACTTTTTTGCATGTGGATCATGGTAACAATGCTTTATGTGATGCTTATATTGTTGAGTTCATCCATGATGCCACTAAAATTTATAATGAGAGAGGGAGACTTGGTTCTAAATATCTTAATAATAAGAAGTTTCCTCTCTTTATGGTGAATATTTTGAAGTTATGCTTGTTTTGCCTTCCTATGCTAGTTGCTTTGTGCTCCAATTAATTATTCTATTGCAATATTCCTATGCATAGGAAGCATGTTAGGCTTAAATGTGTTTGGTATTTGCTTCTTGATGCTCTCTTTTGTTCTTCAGCTCTTATTCCTACGAGAGCATCATTAAAGTCTTAAGCCTATCTTTATGGCTATAAAGAAAGAGCTCTAGGGAGACAACCCTTGTTATGTTTACTTTCAGTTTTAGTGGTCTTGATGTTTGTTACTACTGTAGCAACATCATTGTATCTTTATTTTTCAGCTTTGTGCCAAGTTTAGCCTCTGATTGCAAGAAAGTTCAAAAGTTGTGACGTGCTGTCCAGGAAACAGATTCTGTCCTTGGATAGAATAATTTGTATAAAATCACCAGATCATCTTTTTGGTCTGAATTTTTTCGACAGCGTGCTCTATATAATTGTCTTTCGTGCGTCTGTTTTGAGTTTTTTTATTAGAGTTGCAGAAGTGCCCCGGAAAAATCATTTACTACCCGCTGTTCTGTTTTTCACAGATTCTGTCCTGTTTTGCCTTTCCTTCATTTTGCAAACCTAGAGCTTGCTTTTTCTGTGCAAAAACCTTTTGGCAATCTTGAGAAACAGTAGAACTTCAAGAATATCTTTATTTCCAGCAAGGAACAATTATTTTATTATGGGTACTAACCTCGCTAATCAGATTATGATGAGTTATGTATGAAGGGAGTTTTCAAGTGTGCGAGGGAAGATGATAAAAAGATTCAGGAGTGTCAAACGCTCAAGCTTGGGGATGCCCCCATGCACCCCCAAGAAATATTCAAGGAGACTCAAGCGTCTAAGCTTGGGGATGCCGCCGTGCATCCCCTTCTCTATCAACATTATCAGTTCGTCCTTCGTTCCACTATATTTTAATCACTTCATGTGTTATGTGCTATGCTTGGAGCGTCTTATTTTAGTTTTCCTTTTAGTTTTCTTTAGCTTTTCATAACGAGTCGGAACTCAGCTTTCTTTATGTGGGAGAGAAACACGCTCCACTTCTACCTAGAACATAACATAGAATTTGCATGTCTATCTTTGCTGTGTGTGTTCTTTGTCTTTTAATAGCTACTATCATGCTTAGCTCTTAACTTTCATGCTTATCTTTTTAAAGAGCTTTTGTTTAGTTGGTTGCTTGAACTCTCTTTAGTTATCATGTTTATCTTATTAAGAGAGTTTGCTTCCGTTGCATTGGTTGTTATGTCTATGATAAAGATGCTACGTGCATAATGGCGCTTAGTAGTTCATGTTTTCTTATGGTTAGTCTCAAATAGCTGGGGGGTTCCCAATGTGTTATTGGAGTACCAACATGATTTGTTTGCCTATGATGTGGTATGGTTTAGTAATATCTTCCTTCAAAGAATTTATTTTGATTGACTTGGCGTATGCTCACGCATATTTAAGACTGTACAGAAAGTCTGTCAAGCCTTGATGATCTTTTGTTTCTGAGTAGCGATATAACTTCCATGCCTGATTCAATGTTGCTTTGTCGCTCTGCATGATTATGACCGTCATTGCTCTCTTAGTTGGTCGCCCCAGTCTTTTGCTAACCTTCGCCTGTACTAAGCGGACTGACTGCTTGTGCATCCACATCCTTTTAATCCAGTTATGCCATATGAGTCCACCATATCTTCCTACATGGTATTTACCTGCCATTCCTAACGGAGACTTGCATGGACCATCTCGAAATTATTCAAATAAAAAGCATTCCTATTTTGTGCCTCTGTTTTAAGTTCATGAGGAAGTAGTAGTTAATTCATGATCTTTTTAAGTTGGACAAGCTTCACCCCGGGATTGCATGTATAATGTGCAAACCCATAATACGAGAAGGAACTGGCATTGAGTGCGCCCGGCTCAAAAAGATAATATAACAAACAAACCCTCCTTCACGCTTTGTTCATGAGAAATCAGAAAACTTTAGCAGTGATAAACAAAGGAGATTAAGAGGATGTGATCGTCCTCATTCGGGAGCCGTTCCTCGAAACTTGTCCATCTCAAGAAGTGATTGAGTTGTCTGCTAGCATTCGTTGACGAAACATGCATGATCTAAAAAAAATGTATTACCTCTGTTTTAAAACCAAGAGCTCTGGTACATGTTTTGTCTTTGTTTCCGACTACGGGTTTTCAACCTTGTCAACAAAAGCCACGGTTCGAGAGTCTCCACCTTCTTTTAAAAGCACCAACTACTGAGAGCATGATTGTCATTCTGAGTGTAATGTGCATTGTCCCAAAGTAGCATTGTCTTTTGCATGATTGTGATATCGTTTATTTTGAAATCATTGTATCTAGTCATCACTTAAACCTTGGAGGTGCCCCTGCATTTATGTTTTGCTTCACTAAAGGGGGCAAGCTAGATATCACTTTATCATATTTGCACATCATGTTCATTACAAATCTATTTGATGTTTCAATATCATATTGTAAAACTTTCAGTTCTTTGTGATTTTCTCATGAGGCATCTTAATTACTATAGATTAATTGTCTCAGTAAGCTTTTGTCATATGACTATGAAAAAGTCCTATATGGTTAATAGCATGTCACCACAGAAATTATTCTTGTTATCATTTACCTACTCGAGGACGAGCAGGAATTAAGCTTGGGGATGTTGATACGTCCAAAACGTATCTATAATTTCTGCTTGCTCCATGCCTCTTTTGGGTGATATTGCTATGTTATTTATACACTTCCATACACTTTTGATCATATTTGGACTAACCTATTAACTCAGTGCACCCCAGTGCCAGTTTTTGTTTTCGGTTGTTTTTGTATTTCAGGTTTTCACATTACGAGAACTGCCAGAAAAAATCCAGAAAAATTATATAAAAAATCAGCGTTCCGAAAGCTTCCATGCGGCCAAAGTAGGGCCGGAGGGGACCCACAGGGGCTCCAGACGGCCTGCCCACGCGGCCCCCCTGGCCGCGCCGGGGG
>LR738713.1:282151695-282194858 GCA_902687465.1 Secale cereale | reverse complement strand
GTTGCACAAAAGAAGAGCCAAGGTATTTTGGAACTAAGACATGTGACATTAATGCGAACTATTTCACTATTCAAACCGTGGGCGTTAGACATATGTGCCGCCACGAGTCCCGCTTCTCATCGGCTGGTGTCGTTCGAGCAAGCTTGTGAGTCGACGGGAGGCGTGCAAGCAGGCCACTTCGCCGGCTGCCCGGGAGGCGTGCGAGCAGGCCGCTGTGCAGGCTGACCGTGAGGCGAGCCCTTTGACCAGGCTCCGCCGCCCACCTTGTTCATACACTAGGCGATACATCTATTTATCCACGCATGTAGGAGTAGTAATTGTTAGTATCCTAACTTGTCACAGTCATTTTTGTTCCTAAACTTGTTACATAATACTAGTACTAGTATTACGTGAAACTGGTGTTGTAACTTCTGAACACATCCAGATACGGTGAACGGCAACATCGCCCGTGCATTCTTCGTGTTTGCCCATGCATCTAAACGTAGAAGGGGAGGAGAGAGAGAGAGAGAGAGAGAGAGAGAGAGAGAGAGAGAGAGAGAGAGAGCACACACGGAACCCACCAGTAAGTGAAGTGGAATAGTACATGCTCACGAGCCGGTCCCACATTAATGTACTAAAGTTAATCCAAAAACTGTTATCCATTAAATAGGCCGTGGTAATATAAAAGCATTGTATCAACAAAGCTGAGTACAACAAATATTGCTACTATGTTGCGTCCGTATGTTGCCTATTGACGTGCGGCTTGAAGGCCCTGGTCGCATGTTCGATTGTGAGATCATGACCGTGGGGTCTAGGAGTCACACCGTAAATAATTATCTGTCCCAAGGATCAGTTGAAGATAACACGGTGGGTAATAAGAGTAACACACATCCATTGATAAAATAATTGAAAGTTTACATCATTCGGGTCATATGCCCGTTACATAAATGATGATTATTGAAATCTAGATAACACAGCGGAAACTAAGATAGTGGTGGCACCATTGAAGACTCCACAGGAAAAAGTCGAATAAAACCAACAACGTCGTCTCTATTCCTCGTCGTAGAACTCACTATCGTAGTCGTCACCCTCTGTAGTGATCATCAACATAAAAACATCCACAATGAGTACCTTTATGGCACCAGTAGCCACCCCAATGCAAACCTAAACAATTTTAACTCTACATGCAAGGCTTTCTGGTGGAGGCTTGTCTCAATTTGAAAAAACCAACGCTAACGCTAGCAATATTTTCGTGGGATTCCCAAAAGCAGTTTTGTAAACCAAGTAAATCTAATTACTAAGTAATTGGGATTTTTCCGATGACGTCTGCAACGACAACATGCGGAGTCCTTGTGACTCGGCGACATAGCTGACCAAGTGTCAACAATTAATCCAAATTCCAGAAGGGGAGAGAGGACATGTAGAATACCCAACCAGACACTTCGTTTGTCCTTGACCGTGGACACGGCTAATCGATTAGTTTTAGACTCTGCAGAGTTTGTACACTTGAGCCACACGATGTCGACTTGCGCCAACAACACACCTTTCCATTAGGGCTCACTAATAGTATCCCAACCCGCTAAGGTTTCCTGGTCGGAGGTATGTACTGTACCTGCTTCCAGTCCCCCATGCGCCAGTAGCTATGGCCGCGCCGCCAAGGGATCTTTCGCCCTGGTGTTCTCGCATAACACTCCACTGGTAAGCCGAGATAGTAATAGCTCCTCCTAATGTACTTGATATGTCGTACCCATTTAGGCGTGTGGTTGCACGGGTAAAACGAAGTGTACCAATAGCTAGATAATTTCCCTTATGGGTACGAGCAACAATGGACAAATCTCCACAACATCCGATGCTACCCGCACCCATGGTAATGTTTCACCCAGAGTAGTTTTTACTAACACTTATCGCACAAGTTTAGTCCACAACAAAGTCCTAGACTTTCTCAAATAATAAATGATAAATGGTAATCTCAATAAGATGGAACATAGTACCATCAACTTATTAGGTGATGATCTAGTCTAAGCATTGCTAAGCATCTAACTAGTCAAGTTTATGGTGACAACGAATAGGGTGTAGGAGCATGGCATCGTATCCGATGAATAGGTGTACTAGTCAAGTTTAATGTTTTGACTCAAAGCTAGTTTTCGTGCAAGTTTGCAAACACATTAGTTTGGACAAAACATAGGATCGGGAATGGGGTGGCATGCCTGCTTGATGCGCGCCTCCGGGTTCTTCCTCGTACTACTCCTCGTCTCCTCCTTCGTCTACACGCCGCACAATACACACAAAGATCAACAAGCGTACAACAAAATTCTCAAACACAACACCAAGTAAAATCAACAAAGCAAACATATAGGCATGGGTGTTGTATATGATGGAGAAGAATACTACGGAATAGATCATGAGGATTAGCCACCCATGAATGGATATTGGACAGTAGATGGCATGCATGAATTCTACATCGTGGACCTAGATCATGACGTACACAACAACAACTAATCTATATGTGCTACAAACAGAACCTAGTTTGAAGATGAAGCCATCTATTTTCATGCATGCACATGATTTGGAGATCAACAACAGGTATACAGATGGTGGTGATCGAATTGCATACAAACCCTAACATGAAAAATTGAAGTATCCTATGATTTACATGAACTAGTCCGAAACAGAAATAATTTTTCAGAACGAGCTCCAAAGATGCGATTGGCGTGACCAAACCGTAGAACGAAATTGAGATCAGTAAACTATATGGGAAAGTAGACATCTAGGGCAACATGATGAAAAAATATCTTGAGGTTTGGCATACCGAGTTGATAGCTGCACTTCTCGCAAAACCGGTGAGAATCTGTATTCATTTGTTCGTCAGAAACAGTAGCTCAGAGATGACCTCGGTGACTAAGATTGGTTGCATGGATTTGATAGAAATTATAGGGGAAAGATGATGACGTCCTATGAGTCAGATTAGAGAGGTTTCATGGTGCTACAAAACATGATACAAGGGAGTAATAGCATATTACAAACCGATGGTTTGAACTCGCACAAAAACTTGCCTGAACAGGGTCTCGGTAGATATGACGGCCAGAGAGATTGCACCATTGGATCGACCTCAAACTTTACGATCTTGGTGTAGACTCAATGACGCATTAGTTCACCATTGGATCTTCAAGAGGATACTCGAGTCGCCGGGACAAGATGAATTACATGACAGATTCTTGTTGTCTCGCGGATTCCGCGAGATCAACTTGTGGCAGACTTTGGGGCAGCTCGTGAGGTTTGGTTGTAAGTGCATCTAGTGCCCCCTAGTTGGTTTTGGAGTATTGATGACAAACGTGGTTGAGGGACTAACGTGTTTGTGAGAACTGCAGGATGACACAGGTAATAGTCCCTCACTGATTCGGTTTAACTTCCAGAGATGACCCCTAAAAATGTGTGAAGACATTGAAGACAGTGGTGGCGCGTGAAGACATTCACGTGAAGATAATGACCTATCAAGACATTCATTGAAGACTATAGAATGCGAAGACATAGTTTCTTTCGTAGTTCTTTTTATTCTTTCTTGAGTCATAGGAACCACCGTACTGTTAAGTGGGGTCCAAGTGAACACAGTCGAATGACTGAAGTGAAGCTCAGCCAAAACACCTATGTCTTCGAGCGAAGCCAAATGAGAGCAAATCTTATCCAGAGTTGGATAAGTCAGCTTTACTTGGAGCTCAAGCAAAGTTGCCGTGTGTGTTTATAATCCGACCGTTGGACACATGTCAGTTCCTTAGTGACCAAGGGTCATTTCAGACACATCATGTCGGGTTGCCTCATGGCTATAAATAGCCCACCCCCTACACCATAAATTTGTGGCTGCTTAGAGTTTGTGCACGGCTTTTGTCATTTGAGAGCAACCCACCTCCGAAGCCTTTGAGTGAAAAGATCCTTGCGAGGACAAAGCCCAAAACACCCAGAGCCAAAGAGTGTTAGGCATCAATGAAGTCTTTTTGTCTATGTGACCTGAAGACTTGTTACACTTGAGGACTGTGCATCCTCCAACCGGTTAGGCGTCACATTCTGAGCGTCCCAGAGTGATTGTGGATCGCCAGTGAACGAAGTCTATGAAGGTTCAGAAGTATAGCTTGAAGACTTACCTGAGTGATTGAGTGAGGACTGTGTGTCCTTAGCTCAAGGGGGATACGGTGAGGACTGTGTGTCCTCAGGTTTGAATACCTAGCCGCCCTAACCAGATGTACAGTTGACACAGCAACTGGAACTGGTCTACCAAATCCTTGTCTTCACCAAGCAACTGGTTCTATCCCCATCTTCCTTTACATTTCAGTTTGTCTTTGTGAAGTCATTGCTTGTTTGTCTGATCTGTTTGACTTCACTGTGTGAAGATTGTCCACTGTTTTGCTTCAGTTATATCTTCCATCTCGATCCATGTTATCCAGCTATCAATAGCCTACGTATTATCTTCATGATGCTTGCTTGACTATTGTATGCCTGGATACGTTTATCTTCCGCTGCTTATCATATAGGTTCATTTCTATCGTTTGTATTCAAAGCCCATGTGTTTTGAAGACTTTCATAAAAATCGCCTATTCACCCCCCCTCTAGTCGATAACTTGCACTTTCAATTGGTATCAAAGCAAGGTGCTCCCTTGTTCTGTGTGATTCGGTTTAACCACCTGGAGTTTTAGTTATGTCGACTCTAGGGATAATCAAAGTCTACGCTGCGTGTCTTGTCTTCGATGGCACTGATTACCCCTACTGGAAAAATAAGATGCGCATGCATCTTGAAGCCATTAATGTCGACCTCTGGTATGTCATTAAGAACGGCGTTCCCAACACCGATGAAGGTGTCACCCCTGCTGATGTCAAGAAGTTCATTCAACTGGATTCAACTGACAAAACCATCATCTGTGGTCATCTGACCAAAGGACGGTATGGCTGTGTGAGTGCTCTGGAAACATCGAAGCTAGTCTGGGACTGGCTCTCCAAGGTCAACGAAGGCGTCTCAACCCAGAGAGACTCAAGGCAGTGTTCTTCGCAACCTCTTCAACCTCTTCAAGAGAAACGACAATGAGAATGTCCAGCTTACATTTGATCGCCTTACTGACATCACAAATGAGCTTCATGCACTCGACACCACTGAGATCACCAAGCATGAAATCGTCAAGACAATCCTGAGATCACTTGACATCTCGTTTGACACCCTAGCCCTGATGATTCAAGAACGCCCTGACTTCAAGACTCTCGATCCGTCTAACATACTTGAGAGGCTCAACACACTTGAGTTTCAGCTATGTGAGAAAAGAGACATATATGTTCCCAACTATGGCCGAACTCGCGCCTTGAAGGCAAAGGTTGTTTCCTCATCTGAAGAAGAATCTGACTACAGTTCTGATGATCCCGAAGACATTGGAAAGGAGCTTGGTATGCTTGTGAATAAGTTCTAGAAATTCACTAAGAAGAAAGGCTTTAGAAAGTCTTCACAATTCAGCTCGAGAAATGATGAAGCCTCTGCTCATGACCACAAGAAGAGAACATGCCACAAATGCAAGAAACCTGGTCATTTCATCTCTGAGTGTCCACAGTGGGACAATGAGAACAAGAAGAAGAAGAAGAAGAGCAAGGAACATGATTCTGATGACAAGAAGAAGAAGAAATTTTCAGAGTCTTCTTCCAAGTCTTCGTCAAAGTCTTCATCACACAAGAAGAGCTCATCTGGCAAGGCTCGTGCTTTTGTTGGGAAGGAGATGGATTTAGAGGAGGAGTCTGCTTCTGAGGAAACGGAGGTGGAGTCTGAGGAGGCGTCTGATTCAGGCATGGCAAGCCTGGCTCTGGCTTCAGCATATGTCGCCAAGTCCATCTTCAACACTAAAGACTATGGCCTCGTCACCAACACTAATGCCAAGGATGAGGATGACTCTGCTCCCACCTACTACTTCATGGCACATGGTGCCAAGGTAAACTCACGCGATGCTTACTTTCAAACATCAAGTGAAGGTGACTCTTATTGTGAATCCAAACCAAGCTACAAAACACTGGCTAAAATTGCAACTGAACAACAGAAAGCTATGGAACATATTAAAAAATTGTTAGACAAAAGCGATGATCTATTGGACGCGGAAATGACCCGATCTCATTCCTTAATTGAAGACATCAAAAAACTTCATGTTAAGTACGAGGAACTTAAAAGTCGTCATGAAACGCTCTCAACAACTCATGAAAAGCTTTCCTATGATTATCTTCAAAGGAAGCAAGAACTTGAGAAGTTGAGAGCGGCTCATGAAGATCTTCAGAAAGAGAACGAGTCACTTCGTGCTTAATGGATCAGTCCCGCTCAGGAGGGATTTGAACCACCATGTCTAAAATGCCTTGAGAGTGATAACGCTACCTCTGTTGCTGAATGTTCTACTACTGCTACTGTTGCAATATCTTCAACTTCCGATGTGGTAACTAACCCCTCTGCTGAGGATACCACTACTATTGCTTATGAGAATGCCAGGTTGAAGACATTTCTTGAAACAGGAATGTACAACAGTCTCAAAGGGCATCAGACACTATGTGATGTCCTCAAAAAGCATATTCTGAACCGAAACCCTAGGAAAGAGGGTGTTGGGTTCGAAAGGAAAATGAATGTTGATGGTTCCTACTGGAAGCCTGAGCACTATCGCAAAGCCACATGGGATGCTGCAAAGGGTCCACCAGTAGATCCATCCACTTTATCTGGCTTCACTTGTGCGAACCCGATTATCATTGATGAATCCTTTGATGCAAACTATAAACTATTTAAGAATCCGAATGGTGAAGTGTTTGCCAGGTATATTGGTACTAACTGTAGGAATGGGCCACCTATGAAGAAGATATGGGTGCCCAAAAGTTGTCTTGAGAATCTTCCTGTGGATGTTATCATGACACCACCTAGGAAGAGGACAAACCCCAGACCAAAGGCTTCATATGGTCCAAAGGCTTCATACAGACAGAGGACTCAACAGAGTCACCCTAACGCTAATGTTTTGCAGGGAAATCATACTCATACCTATGTATATGAGCGTGTTTCATCAAACCGCAATGTTCATAAAACTAAGAATTTTTCTGCTTATTCATATGAGTATTATTTACCTCCTGCAAGGCTATTTACTAGGGCTCCTAAGCCAACATTCTCCGATGTTGCACTTAGACTTATTGCTTCCTTCTCTTGCAGGGAAGGGTCTCCAGCCGAAAATCATTTTCAGACGCCAATGCTGGGGACCTTAAACATCTTGTGGGATGCAAGATCAAATGTCCAAATGGTCTAACCATGTATTTCGTCCCATGGTTTCTTGACAAGCTTCCTATCTTGGCTAATAAGGACCCAAACTTTAATAGCATGATTGTTCGTCAAATGTTTATGCTTCACACTTCTCTTTGTGAAGACTATGCCGCTAACTGATCTGTAGGGTATTGCTTCGGAAGCCACTGAATGGATAATTGACAGTGGATGTACCAACCACATGACTGGTGATCGACGTCTTCTCATGGACTCAACTCTACGTCCTTCTCCCAAAATTCACATCACATTCACTAACACTGGTAAAAGCAAGGTACTGGGACTTGACAGAGTTGCTATCTCAAAATATCAACACATGGACAAAGTAATGCTTGTTGAATCCCTTGGATACAACTTAATGTCAGTCTCCATGCTATGCGATCTAAACATGATTGTGATATTTGGAAAATATCACCGCCTTGTGCTTATGGAATCTGACAAATCTCTAGTCTTCAAAGGACAAAGAAAAGGTGATCTGTATATGGTAGATTTCTCTGCAGGGTCATAGCTCGCCGTTTGTCTTCTCGCAAAAGCTTCAGAGTGATGGCTTTGGCATCAAAGACTTGGTCATGCTGGCATGAGAAACCTACACACTCACATCAAGAAGAAGCACGTCATAGGCATCGAGGGCGTCAAGTTCAAGAAAGATCATCTGTGTCGTGCTTGTGAAGCTGGACAAATGACTAGGGCTAAGCATCCCTCGAAGACAATCATGACTACATCTCGTCCCTTCGAGCTGCTTCACATGGACTTATTTGTCCCTACTCACTACTCTACTCTCACTACCACTACTTGCTTATATGGTTTCGTGATCGTTGATGACTACTCTAGATACACTTGGGTGCATATAATCCTATTTAAGACTGAAGTGCAGGATGTCTTCAGACGCTTCACAAATCGAGCCATGAACAACTATGGCATCAAGATCAAGCACATCAGAAGTGACAATGGAACTGAGTTCAAGAATACAGGGCTCGACACCTATCTTGATACATTGGGCATCACGCATGAGTTCTCGCTCCATACACACCTCAACAAAATGGCATCGTTGAGCGCAAGAACCAGACTCTCATTGAGATGGCATTCACTATGCTTGATGAATACAAGACACCAAGAAGAATCTGGCCTGAAGCTATTGATACTGCATGTCACATCATCAACAGAGTTTATCTTCCCAAGTTCTTCAAGAAAACATCATATGAACTTCTGACTGGTAAGAAGCCAAACGTCAGCTATTTCAAAGTCTTTGGTGCTAAGTGCTGGATCAAGGATCCGCATCACACTTCCAAATTCGCACCGGAAGCACATGAAGGTTTTATGCTTGGATACGGAAATGATTCGCACACCTACTGCTACTTCTCAAGCTTGCGTTGTATTCCCTCGAAAAGGAAAGGGTGATGCAGCACAGTAGCGTAAATATTTCCCTCAGTTTTTGAGAACCAATGTATCAATCTAGTAGGAGACTACGCGCGAGACCCTCACACCTGCACAAACAAATAAGAACTTCGCAGCCAACGCGATAAGGGGTTGTCAATCCCTTTACGCCCACTTACGAGAGTGAGATCTGATAGATATGATAGTTTGATATTTTTGATATTTTTGGATATAAGAACAGAAAGTAAAAACTGAAAAGTAAAGTAGATTGTAGATTGATATGTTGAGAATAGACCCGGGGGCCATATGTTTCACTAGTGGCTTCTCTCATGATAGCAGAATTCTACGGTGGGTGAACAAATTACTGTCGAGCAATTGATAGAAAAGCGAATAATTATGAGAATATCTAGGCATGATCATTATATATAGGCATCACGTCCATGATAAGTAGACTGAAATGATTCTGCATCTACTACTATTACTCCACACATCGACCGCTATCCAACATGCATCTAGAGGGTTAAGTTCATAAGAACAGAGTAACGCCTTAAGCAAGTTGACATGATGTAGAGGGATAAACTCAAGCAATATGATATAAACCCCATCTTTTTATCCTCGATGGCAACAATACAATACGTGCCTTGCTGCCCCTACTGTCACTGGGAAAGGACACCGCAAGATTGAACCCAAAGCCAAGCACTTCTCCCATTGCAAGAACTATAGATCTAGTAGGCCGAACCAAACTAATAATTCGAAGAGACTTGCAAGGATATTATAATCATACATAATAGAATTCAGAAAAGAACCAAATATTTCTCATAGATAATCTTGATCATAAACCCACAATTCATCGGATCTCGACAAACACAACGCAAAAAGAGATTACATCAAATAGATCTCCTCGAAGACCGAGGAGAATTGGTATTGAGATCCAAAGAGAGAGAAGAATCCATCTAGGTACTAACTATGGACCCAAAGGTCTTTGGTAAACTACTCACAACTCATGCTGAGGCGATGGTGTTGATGTAGAAGCACTCTATGGTAGATCCCGCTCCGGCGGAGCTCCGAAACAGGCCCCAAGATGGGATCTCACGGGAACAGAAGGTTACGATGGTGGAACTAGGGTTTTCTCTGATCTTCTGATGTTTTCGTGGTACATGGATATATATAGGAGGAAGGAGGGCATCGGGGGACCAACATGGGGCCCACGAGGCAGGGGGCGCGCCCTGTAGGGGGGCGCGCCTCCACCCTCGTGGTTGTCAAGTATCCCATGAAGATATCGCTCCAAAAATATCTCTCCCGAAGGTTTCATTCCGTTTGGACTCCGTTCGATGTTCCTTTTCTGTAAAACCCTAAAATAGGCAAAAAACAGCAATCTGGACTGGGCCTTTGGGTTAATAGGTTAGTCGCAAAAATAATATAGAAGTGTATAACAAAGCCCATTAAACATACAAAACATCATAATAATAGCATGGAACAATAAAAAATTATATATACGTTGGAGACGTATCACCTTCCGGGTCTTCAATCTCTTTTACTATAAAGTGGTTGAAACCGTAGATGTGCGGTTCGATAAAACTAATGGCTCGCAAAGAGAGCACATGTCAAATGTGCTAGATGAAGCTTATCTTAGTGAATCTATCAAACAAATGGGTACAAGAGAAATCATACCCAGCGAGGAACCAACTGAAGAGGAAATCATCATCTCTCCACCTAGTCATCCTGAAGACAATGCTCAGCCTGAAGCTAATCCTGAACGAGAAGATAATCAATACCTTGAGCAAAGTCTTTGCCTAGTTCATCCTCGGGTTGCTAATGAAGTCCAAATTGAAAAGATTCTTGATGGTCTTAATGCAACTGGTCCACTTACTCGCTCAAAAGCAACTCATCTAGCCAACTTCTGTGGTCACTCTACATTTGTCTCAATAACTGAACCCAAGAAAGTTGATGAAGCCTTTATGGAAACTGAATGGATTCAAGCAATGCAAGAAGAGCTTCAACAATTTGAGTTGAATAATGTATGGGAACTTGTAAAGCGTCCTAATCCACGGAAGCATAACATCATTGGCACCAAATGGATCTATTGCAATAAACAAGATGAGAATGGTCAAGTCATCAGAAACAAGGCTCGTCTCGTTGCTCAAGGCTATACTCAAGTAGAAGGAATTGACTTCGATGAAACCCTTGCTCCTGTTGCTAGACTTGAAGCCATTCATATACTGCTAGCATACGCCAACCATCATAACATATTTCTGTATCAAATGGATGTGAAGAGCGCCTTTCTGAATGGGAAAAATGAAGAAGAAGTGCATGTTGCACAACCTCCAGGCTTTGAAGACCCAAAACGTCCTAACATGGCTTACAAGCTCAAAAGGGCACTGTATGGCCTCAAACAAGATCCTCGTGCATGGTATGACACACTCAAAGACTTCTTGAAGAGCAAAGGCTTCAAACCTGGATCATTGGATCCCACACTCTTCATGAAGACATATGATGCAGAGTTGTTCGTATGTCAGATTTATGTGGATGACATTATCTTCAGATATACTGACAAAAGATACAGTGATGAGTTTGGATACATGATGCAAGAGCAATATCAGATGTCCATGATGGGTGAGCTGAAGTTCTTCCTTGGTCTTCAAATTCGCCAACAGAAGAATGGCATCTTCATATCTCAAGAGAAATACCCCAAAGATTGCCTGAAGAAGTTTGGAATGCAAGATTGCAAAGGGTACACGACGCCAATGCCAACCAAAGGACAATTGGGCTCCGACGTCAATGGTAAAGAGTTCGATCAAAAGGTATACCGCTCCATGATTGGTTCTTTACTCTATTTATGTGCATCTAGGCCTGATATAATGCTCAACGTTTGCATGTGTGCCCGATTCCAAACGGCACCAAAGGAATCGCATGACCTCACTATGAAGTGAATTCTTCGATACTTGGCTCACACCCCCAGACTAGGATTCTGGTATCCCAAGGGCTATATGTTTGATCTTGTTGGATTCTCAGATGCTAACTATGCTAGTGACAAAGTTGATCGCAAGTCCACCTCTGGCACATGTCACTTTCTTGGACGATCTCTTGTCTGTTGGTCTTCAAAGAAGCAGAACTTGGTGTCTCTCTCCACAGCTGAAGCTGAATACATTGCTGCTGGATCTTGTTGCGCTCAACTTCTCTCGATGAAGCAAACTCTTAAGGACTATGGCATCAACATAGAAAAGGTGCCTCTCTTCTGCGATAACGAGAGCGCCATCAAGATTGCTCACAATCCCGTTCAGCACTCGAAGACAAAGCACATTGATATTCGTCATCACTTTTCTCAGGGATCGTGTGATCAAGAAGGACACTAAAATCAGACATGTCAACACCGAAGAACAACTGGCAGATATCTTCACTACGCCCTTGGACGAGAAAAGCTTTTGCAAGATGCGGTGTGAGCTAAATATCCTAGAATCCTCAAATGTCATGTGACTGGACACATATCCTAACGCTTATGCATTTTGAAGACTTAGATGTGCAACACACTAAGTGACACATGTCTTCAATTCATGAAGATTTACACTATGAGTGTGAATACATTAATGTGGATTTTGACTCTGGAGTGCCACGATAATTGTGCACCGTGTCCTAGTCTAATACTTCCTATACGTTGGGTAATGCCACCACCAAACTTTCTTGAAGTTTTCATTTGGCGTCTTGACTGCATTATCTTCTTACTTGGTTTGACTTCAACATTGTTTGTCTTCAACATTGTATGTCTACTAGACTCACTATCTGAATGTTGATTTGTTTGGTTTCTCTGACATATATGTCTTATGTCCTCTACAACATTCACTTATAGCAATGTCTTCAAACTTTTTAATCTAAGTGAATGTGATCAGACCCTAATCATCTCTATGCTTTATCTCTCAAACTCTCTCTATCATTTCATATGCATTCTATTAACACTTGTTGAATGTCTTCACTTTGTCCTTGTCAGCTGAATATAGAGACACTCATTTAAAACTATTTTCAGTGCTATATCTCTTTTGCCCGAAAACCGGAGAAACCGAAACGTCCATCCGACATATCAGGTGTGCGTGGGATCATGGCTCAACTCTCCATAAGATGCATGCCAGCCACGTGTCGTTCAAATGTGAACCACCAAGAGCACCTGCGTAATTGCACTGTGCCGTCAGCCCTTCTTATAAATACTCCACCCTCGCGGTCATAATTCCCTGTCCCACCTATCGCCATTTCGCTCAACCCTAGCGCCTCCGCTAGCTCCAGTCGACATCGGAGATGAAGCGCGTAGCTGCCGCAACTTATTCGACGCCATCTTCCCACTGTCCGTGGACCTCGTCTCTCCACCGCAACCGTAGGTGTCTTCCTCCGCCAAGTTAGGGCATGGAAGATCGATCTGCTCGGCATCCATCTCTTTCCGTGTAGCAGTTCTTCAGCACAGTAAATAGATCTCTTTTTACCATCGTTTTGATCCATCAAAGTCATACAACTTCACCACAAGTGGTTTCTGTACATCTGAGAGTTGTTTCTTTCTATCCTTCTCTCACATGTTGCAAATATATTCACTTATGATTAACTGCTAGTTCGATTCCTCACTTGTACCCTATTCTTGGATTCGTACAAATCTGGAACCAACTCACTCCATATAAGTCAATGTCTTTGCACTATGAGGTCAATGTCATCAAACCGTTTTTATCTTCAAAATCTTCTGAGAATGCATATGACCTCTTCCCCTTCCCTCGCATCTCTAATAGTGTAAAAGGTACATGTCTATGGGAGAATCCATTGGTTCTCATAGTATGCATTCATTGGCATAATTCTTACAACGTCACATTGAATCTCCTGAAGCCAGCTCCTGTCTGACCAGTCGTCGAAAGACAAACTGCTTTGTGAAGCCTTTCTGTCTGAACCCAATGGCTTCTGAAAAATAGTCCAAGAAAGGTGGAAGGCAGAGACGTACTGACACTGCCAAAGATCTTCCTCCAGATCTGTTCACCATATACAAGTCTGACCCAGAAGAGACCTATGGAGAACGCAAATCTCAAATCCAATGGATACGAAGATATTGGGCAGAGCAATGGTTTCTGTATAGATTTGTGACTCCTGAGTATGCTTCCAAGAATGCCATTCACCCTCCATGGGGTGATATCATCTACAAGAAGCTTCAACCCAAGACTATGTCTGAAGCCATTGCCACGAACTTCTATCCATGCATGGTCAGAGGACAAATGCCTTCAGATGCTGACCCATCTAGTCTTCGATGGTGTCGTGATGATGAATTGTTTGAAGAAAACTACAAATTTGACAAGACCTCTACAACCCAGAACGGAAAGGAATTGGCCATTAACTTCAATCCTGGCCCATCTCAGCCCCGGTCTGATGGAACACGCGAAGCCAATGAAAATTGCGTTGGCCCCTTCAATGGCCTTGATGGACTACTATCCCACATTGCTTCTCAAAGGGCAACTGTGGAAGATGTTGCTGAAGATATGGAACTTGAAGCTGTTCCTGAATCTGTGAAGCCTAAGAAGAAGTCAAAGGCTTCTAAACCTGATGCTGCCCCAAAAGCTTCAAGTGTGAAGCCCCTGAAAACTGTACCTCCTGAACCAAGTGTTCAGTCTGATGGTCACTCTTGCATCTCTGAGAGGTCTAAGAAGCTTGTGAAGCCATCTAACCAAGGACTCACTCCTGGTAGCATTCTGCGCAATGATGATGACATCTTAGATATGTCCAATGATGAAGATCTTGCTGATGATGCCCTTGAAATGCTAATCAAGAGCGAGCAACATGTCGAAATCTTCAATGACTTGCCTCTCTTTGACGCTGATATCATCAACAACTTCATCGATGAATGGTTTGAGGATACATCTCTTTCACTTGATGATCTTCAGCTTCCCATTGATATCGGTGTGACCTTTCAAGGCTACATTGCTCAAGAACTGATTGTTACACATAAGGTTATTGAGCAAAAGAACAAAATTGATCATTAGAAGGCTCTGTTCAAGAAGCATATGGCAAGCCTCAGTGCAAAAGAAGTTCAAAACTTCAAAACCATGATGACAGACCTCAAGGCTGAATTTGCCAAGCGCCATGATGTTGCAAGGGACTCCAGGGAACATCTCAAGCACTATGCTGAGAAGTGTGTCCAACCCCACAATGGAGTTGTGAAGAGGAAAGCTCTTGGCCGTCCAGGCATTGACCCCAAGCTGGCAGCCAAGAAGCCAAAGAAGATGAAGAAGCCTGCTACTGAAGACACTGATACTCCAAGGCAGGAAAGACCCAGCATTGTCTTCCTTGACAACATGACTAGCCCGAAGCCAAAAGTCCCATCAGCAGCTTCTGCTCAAAAGAAGACGAGACAGGCTGAAGCTGAAGCTAAGAAACGCTAGAACCTTGATGCCTCTGCTGCTACTCCCTCCAAGAAGAAGCAGAAGATAAAAGCTTCAAAGGCTTCACATCAGCCTCGCAGCTCCAAGACAGAACCCTTGGTTGTTGAACCCATTTCTGTTGCCCTGCCTGCCTCCTCCCACCAAGAGCGTCGTCTGGTTATTTACGAGCCTGCTCCCTCAGAGGCCCATCAGACTGAAGAGATTCCAGCTGCTGACTCTCCTACAGCTGAAGACATTGGTCATGATGACAATGTTGGTGATGATGAAGTCCTTCCCCAGCTCGAACCCTAACCTGCTCAGTCGCCTGCTCAAACGAGCAGTGAGCTCATAAGAACTGGTCGTCCCATAACGCCAATTGCTCAAGATGATGATTGGGAAGAGCAACCCCCAAACACCCCCTTACATGAAGACACTCCTCGTTCTGCGCCATCTCTTGTTACCACTTCGGTACTCGAGACCTCCACCGCAACACCTGAAGAAGACATGGAGCAGACCAATGCTTCACCAATTGCGTCACCCAAGTTTAGAAGGCTTCGCAAAGGTCTCAGGCCTAAAGCCTCCATGTCAACCATTCCTGAAGATGGAGAACAAAACACAAGCTCAGTGGCACGTAAACTGTTTCCTGATGCCATTCCTTCAGCGTCTGCTCCTGAATCTGAAGCCAATGTGGTTGAAGATGTTCCAGTTGCATCAGCCAATGAAGAAAAAGAAGAAACTCGTGAAGTCACTCCCCCACCCCAAGAAACTATTTTACAAGTAGAAGAAGTGCACATCATGCAAGAACCCACGCCCCAAGATGTTGTTGTGCATGAGTCCAATCTCCCTGAAGCCACTGAACATGAAGCAAATGTGGTTGCCCCTTCAATAACTACTGAAGCCAATGACACAGCTATGGCTCAAGCCAATGTGCAGCATGAAGTAATTGATGCCCCTGAAATGCTTGCTCCCTTCTCCTGTGCCTCACACCATGGCCCAAGCCTACATTCGTGATGATGAGCTTGTAACTGTCAGATGGCCAATAGTGACGCCTCCTGTTGCCCAGGCCCACAATATGACTATCATGTGGAGCGGAGGCCTCAGACGCTGAATCCAAAGCCCAGATTGCCCAGGCTTCCAAGCACTGCAATGACACAAGGGGAATTCAGTGTGAATAGCTTCAGAGCGAACAACTGATACGTCTCAAACGTATCTACTTTTCCAAACACTTTTGATATTGTTTTGGCCTCATTCTTGCATGATTTGGACTAAACTAACCCGGACTGACGCTGTTTTCAGCAGAGCTGCCTATATGGTTTATTTGTGTGCAGGAAAATGGATTTTTAGGTATCTCAGAAAAATCCACGAAAAATCACAGAAAATCCACGCACCCGAAGGAACCAGGAGCCAGAAGTAGGGCCAGAGGGGGGCCAGGGGGTGCCCAGGCGCCCTGTGGGCGCCCCCCCCCCCCTGGGCCGCGCCGGGGGGCCGCCTGGGTGGGTCCCACACCCCCTGGTGCCCTACTTTGCCTCGTATTTTTACTCCCGACGCAGAAACCCCAGATCAGAAGTTCTTTCGCAGTTTTCCGTCGCGGAGCCGCCGCCACCCTCTGTTCTTCCTTGGGAGGGCTAATCTGGAGGCTGAATTGGCCTCCGGAGAGGGGAGATCGTCGCCATCGTCATCATCATCACCACTCCATCATCCCTCCATGACTTCCCCTTTCATGTGTGAGTAATTCCCCTGCTGTAGGCGAAGGGGATGGTAGGGATTGGATGAGTTAGATCATGTAATAGTTTGTCAGATCATTGGGGGCATGTTGCCTATCATCTACTATGGTGTTTATCATCTTTGCTTCAACTTGTTATTCTTAATGCTTGACACTTAGGGCCCGAGTGCCATGATTTCAGATCTGAACCATATGTGTTTGCATGAATATATTTGTGTTCGTGATCCTATCTATGAGTTGTTTGCACCTGTTACGTTCCGGAACCGGCGATCCCAAAAGTGACAGCTTGGGACACCAAAGGGGATGGTCCGTAGTTTGAGGATTACATGTATCCATTGAGTTCATTGCTTTGTTCCGGTGCTCTTTGACAGGAGCACCTTAATATCCATAAGTTCCTTTTGGCCCCGTTCGTAGCGGGATGGTAGGACAAAAGATGTTGTGCAAGTTCTTATTGCAAGCACGTACAACTACCTACGGGATACATGCCTAATGTTTGATATTTGCCTAGATGATCATTACTTTTCCGTGTGCCATGCCCCAAGTTAGAAGCTATCTCATCCATGCAGCGCCCAACCATCCATCTCCCTAGCCTACAGTGTTTTAAATCCTGCTTGTCACTAGTTGCTACTTTTGCCATTTACTACTGCTATTTACTTTTGCTGTTTACTTTTACTATTACTATCATCACTATCATATCACTGTTACCACTTATCTTTTGTTGCAAGTAAGTATATTTCAGGTGCGGTTGAATTGACAACTCAACTGTCAAAGCTTATAGATACTCTTTGGCTCCCCGTGTGTCGAATCAATAAATTGGGTTATTCTTACCCGCGAAGACTATCTCGATCCCTTACGGTTGAGGGTTATCAAGTACCGTTTTCTAGCGCCATTGCCGGGGAGCATAGAAATATTTACAAGTCTACTTGAGGTATCCTACCTGCTGCACTTCATCCACTATGGGTAAGAAAGGAGACCCCAAGGTTCCGATCTTACTATCTACTACAAGAAGAGGTACTGCTCTGAGCACTAGTGCTACACTTGATTCACCTTCCGTTATGAGTAAGTTTGCCTCACCACCACCACATGATGCTCCTACTGAATCTGTTACTATGTCCGATACTCTTGATGATGCCTCTACTACTTTTGATGATATTAGTTTGCTTGGTTATGCTCTTGAGAAACAAATTGCTTCTGCTGCTAAAAAGTCTGGAATTGAACTCCCTGTTACTCACTACCCTATTGGTGAAACTTATGATTATCCTGATTTGAGTAAACTCAAGGAGAGTCTCCTTGATGATGATTACTATATACTAGATGAAGATTTATGCAGGAAACTGACAGAGTTTCCCGGCTCTGACCCTGAAGCTATTAAGAAACTATTTGAAAAACACTCTCTGAAGAACAAAACCGTTCCTAATCCTGAATTTGCTACGTCTCCTATATGCATTGATGATCCTGATTATAATTTCTCTGTTGATCTTTCACTTATACCTACGGTTGAAGCTGACCCCTTTTATGGCAGAGAAAATGATGATGCTATTGCACACCTTACTAAACTCGGTGAGTTGGGTAGCCTGTTTACCACAGATGAGAAGATACGATACTTTTATGTGACCAAGCTTCTTCCTTTCTCCTTGAAGGAGGGTGCTAAAGCATGGTATGATTCACTCCCATGCGGTTCCATTAAGAGTCCTCAGGACTTAGCTCACTCTTTTGTTGATAAGTACTTTCCTGCTCACATGCAACATGCTGCTTTACAAAGAATTTATAACTTTAAACAGTTGCAGGATGAGTCCCTCCCTAAAGCTTGGGGGAGGTACTGCGGTCTGATTCGGGCTAGACCAGGACATGAAATCCCTAAGAATGAATTAATCGATATATTCTATGCTGGTCTAACTGATGAATCCAGGTCCTATTTGGACAGTTGTGCTGGTTGTGTTTTCAGGAAAAGAACACCGGACGATGCGGAAGATTTAATGGGCAGGATTGCCAAAAACCATGAAGATTGGTCCGTCCCTGAACCACCTCCACCAACAAAGAAGAGGGGCATGTTTGTTCTGAGCCCCGAGGATATGCGAGAAGCAAAGAAGTCTATTAAAGAGAAAGGTATTAAAGCTGAAGACGTGAAGAATCTACCCCCTATTGAGAAGCTGTGTGAGCCTACCACTCACCCTCCTATGGTAGAGGTACACTCTCTTTTAGATTTCAACGCAAGTGACATCCCTCATGGTAAGCCTCCTGATCAATGTTTAGATGAGTTTGATAATTTTATTATGAAACATAATCATTTTAATGAGAGCATAGAAAGTCAGTTGCATGATAATTCCCTTGCTATCAAAAGACTGCTTGATGTTTTAGATAGAACAGTTAATGATGTTCAATGTCTTGTGAAGCATTTTCATATGGTTCAAACTCAGCTTGATCAAATTTCTAATGTGCAAAGAGATTTGCTTGCTAACAATGCCAAACAAGATAATTTGCAGGCTTTCGGGATTAAGACCCGAGGAGGAACTAGCACTCAAGATCCTCTTTATCCAGAGGGGCATCCGAAGAGAATCGAGCATGATTCTCAAATGTAGGAAGAAGAAATTGTTGGCTCTCCAAAGAAAAAGAAGAAACATAAGAAGACTGACAATTCTAATGATCCTATTGCAGATGAAGAACCAGCTATTGATCCCAACAGTGTATCTATCTCCGATGCTGAGACTGAAGACGGTGCTGAACCTGAAGGTAATAATAATGAGAAGAATGATCCGCCTGAAGTTCGAGAAGAAGAAGCACCTGAAAAACATAAGAGGTACACTAAAGAAGACTTCATCACAAGAAAACATGGGAAGGAAAGAGAACCATGGGTACAGAAACCCATGCCCTTTCCAGGTAAGTCCATCAAATCTAAAGAAGAAGAGCATTATAATAAGTTTTGTGAGTGGATTAAACCTCTTTTTCTTCAAATCCCTTTGACTGATGCTATTAAGTTACTTACTTATTCAAAATATATGAAAGATATTGTCACTAACAAAAGAAAAGTTCCTAATGATGCAATATCTACTATGCTTGCTAACTACTCTTTCAGTGGCAAGATTCCTGAGAAGCTCGGTGATCCAGGTATACCCACCATTCCTTGCTCCATAATGAATAATTATGTCAAAACTGCTTTATGTGATCTTGGAGCAGGAGTGAGTGTTATGCCTCTCTCTCTTTACGAGAGGCTTTGTTTAGAAAAACTAATTCCTACAGATATCTCCCTTCAGATGGCTGACAAGTCAACCGCTGTTCCGATAGGTATTTGTGAGGATGTTCCCGTAGAAGTTGCTAATTGTTTAATTCTTACTGATTTTGTTGTGCTTGACATGCCCGAGGATGGGAGCATGTCCATTATTCTTGGTAGACCTTTTCTTAACACTGCAGGTGCTATTATTGATTGCAATAAAGGGAAGGTTACCTTCCATGTGAATGATAAAGAACACACGGTATATTTTCCAAAGAAGATCGACATGAGGCATGCCCTCAACTCTATAGAGAATATCGAGACCGTGAAAATTGGAGAATGGGACTGTCCACTACATGTGCCTCATAAATACAAAACTATCATGGTGGGGACAATGTCCATCAAAGTAAAGGTTCAGTGATTACTTCGTAAGAGGTGAGACTTTTTGCTCTATATATCGCTTGTTTGTTGGTAAGACTTGATCAACCTTACTAGTAAACATGTTTTATATGGATAAAAAGTTGAGCTTGTTATGTTTTCATTTGTTTTTAGTTTTGTCCTGCTTGTTGTACCAAGTATTTATGTTTTTGAAGCTTCACAATACTACTAACTGCTTCAAGTTTTCAGAGAGTTTCGCAGCTTTTTGAACTTCGAAAAATTTTCAACAGTGAAGTTTTCAGAAAAATTCCAGAAAAATTATAATAAAAATTTCCACGTCGGGAGAGACCCAGAGGGGCCTGGGCCAGCCAGGGGGGGCCACCAGTGGCCCAGGCGGCCAGCTGGCGCGGCCCAGCCCCTGGCCGCGCCCATAGGGCGCCTGGGGCCCACAGGACCCCCCCCTCCAGGTATGTCTTCTTCCTCCCTCTCTCTCTTTCTCCAAAAACGCGAGTTCTGCACTTGTTCTTTGTGTTCTTGCTGTTCTTGGAGGCGATTCTTCGATCTCTCTCTACAGCCCATCATTTGAGCTGAAATTTTGAGCAAATACTCCCTGGTATGTGACTCCTCCACCCGTCCAATTAGATTTTTGATTGGTGGCCTCATTTGTGAGTATTTAGTAGTTCTTGGTGCTGTAGAGATGAGCTTGCATGCATGTGTAGAAAGTTATTTTTCAAGTTTTGATGCAAGTTTATGCCTTGGGCCAGTGAGTTGAGTAGTTTGCCTTAGCTCACCTTGTTTTAATCCTCGTTTTTGTAAATTGTAAAAAAAAAATCAGAAATGAGTTTGTTAGGAAGGGCAAAAGGATGGCTTGAGAAGAGGAGGACCGCACACTCCGATCGAGTTACTAGAGCCGCAGCTTCACCATCGACTGCTAGGGTGAGCTATAATGAAGATCATGTGCCCCTGGAGTTGTTGGAAGACACAAGTCTAGCACGTGCGATGATGTTTCCATGTGATGAATTCATGGAAGCTGCGGGAATCAAGGATGAGTTTTATAATCTTTGTGCTAATGCAGGTTTGACACGGCTGGTCACGAGCCGTGTTACTCAGTATCAAAAACTCACCTCCAGTTTCATTAACAGTTTTAGATATAATCCTGATTCAGGTGCTATTGAGTTTAAAATTTATAATGATCTTATCACCATGACTTTGGGAAATTTTTGTGAAATAATAGGTGTGCCGAACGTTGGGAGGACGGCTAGAATGGCCACTCAGCCCTCCGAGCTGAAAACTATCATCAACTCCCTCTGCAGCATGGGTACGAGGGATATTCATTGGTCGAAGATCTCCAGCATCTTGTTTCCTCACCTCAGGTATTTTGCATATTATATTGCTAGAGGGGTGTTAGCTCGTGAAAACACGAGCAACATTTCTGCTCCGGATATTGCTATCCTGGCAGCAGCCCTCTCAGGGAGGTCTGATTATAATCTGGGTACCTTAATTGCTCGACGCCTTGCTATGAACGGTAACAAGGGGGACTTATATGGTGGCGTTTACGCCACACTTAACTTAGAGCACCTTGGAGGCACCCCACACCCTGATGATACTCCTTTTACTTATTTAAGCTTTGATCTTGCTGCTATGAAAAGGCATAAGTTTATTACCATGGGTTCTGAGCTTGATAATCTTATTTATATCTTGCGTTTCGGAACTGCCGCGGAACGCGAGATCCGTCTACCTGCACCTCTTTTGTTTGATTTTTCTCGCAGGAACGGATGGTCCTTTGATGTTGTTCAGTTTGATGAGTTCATGGTCCAGCATCAGTTTCATAACCCCATGGAGGGGGTTGTTCCCAACGAGGAGAGGCACGGTGAGATACCACATTTTCAGGAAGAGACCGCCACCGAGTTTGGTGAAGGGTCTTCCTCTGTTTGGCGTTCGGAACCTTCCTCGTGGGAGACTCCGAGGAGTTCGGTGTACGCGCCAGCATCCTTCTACGACCCTTGGACTCACCACCATACCGCTGGAGCAGGAGGCTCCTGGGGGCAGTACCTGCTACCAACTTAGGCCAAAAGCCTAAGCTTGGGGGAGTACGTGCCCTTCTCACTTTTCCATTGTATTATCCGTTTTATTCGCTTTGATCTTTTCGAAGTTTTTGCCCATTCTTCTTTATTTCTCTCTTGGCAAAAGAAACAAAAAGATTTTCTCTTTCTTTTGCTTTTATTCAACCTTTGATAAAATCCAAAAAGATTTCCTTTCTCTCTTTAGTTTGCTTTGTTTTCAGAGTTCAGCTCGAGTTTGTGATGGCATTTAATTATATTTCCTACGTTCGATCGTGCAAGTGACAAGCAGTAATGACGAAGATCGACTGAAGGAAAGCAACAGGGAAGCCCGGTATGAACTCTTTCTGTTTCTACTTTTGTACATATGCATGTACTTATGATCTAGAGACCAACTTGTAGAGACATAGTGCTATGTTTACAATGCTCTTTCAGTGGTTCATGCTTTCCTTGTGGCTAGTCTCGAATAACTAGAGTATATAATGTGTTATTGAAATGATCTACATGCATTGCACTGTTCATAGTCTGGTATACTAAGGTGGTATTTCCCATTAGAGAATTTTTGGATTGACTTGGCACATGCTTACACATGTTTAAGACTAAAAAATCTACTTTGCCTTGATGATCTTTGAGTTTTAGAATAGTTATATCACTTTCATGCCCGATTCAATGTTGCTTTGTCGCTCTGCATGATTATGACCGTTATTGCTCTCTAGTTGGTCGCTTCCCAGTCTTTTGCTAAACCTCCACCTGTACTAAGCGGACTGACTGCTTGTGCATCCAAAATCCTTAAAACCAGTTATGCCATATGAGTTCACTATACCTTCCTATACATGGTATTTACCTGCCATTCCTAACGAAGACTTTCATGTACCATCTCGAAACTAATCAAAAGCATTTCTCTTTTGTGCCTATGTTTTAGCTCATGAGGAAGTAGTAGTTAATTCATGATCTTTTTAAGTTGGACAAGTTTCACCCCTGGATTGTATGTCTAATGTGCAAACCCCTAATACGAAAAGGAACTGGCATTGAGTGCGCCCGGCTCAAAAAGATAATATAACAAACAAACCCTCCTTCACGCTTTGTTCATGAGAAATCAGAAAACTTTGGCAGTGATAAACAAAGGAGATTAAGAGGATGTGATCGTCCTCATGCGGGAGCCATTCCTCGAGACTTGTCCACTCAAAAAGTGATTGAGTTATCTGCTAGCATTCGTTGACGAAATATGCACTTCTCAAAACATGTTTACTTCTGTTTTTAAAACCAAGAGCTCTGGTACATGTTTAGTTTTTGTTTCCGACCACGGGTTTTCAACCTTGCCAATAAAAGCCACGGTTCGAGAGTCTCACCTTCTTTCTTCAAAGCACCGACTAGGAGAGCATAATTGTCATTCTGAGTGTAATGTGCATTGTCCCAAAGTATTACATTGTCTTCTGCATACTTGTGATATGATTTATTCTGAAATTCTCAGTTCTAGTCTCCTTTAAAACTCTGGAGGAGTCTCTGCATTTATGTTTTGCTTCACTCATGGAGGCTAGCGAGATACCACCCTAATATGCTCAAGCGATGTGCAATGTAATCTTGTCTTGATTTTCAGTAATATATTATTTACTTTTAAGTATTTGTGACTGGTCACTTGAAAGAAGGATTGCTCCTTGCATTGTCCTCACAAGTACTGTTTCAATACTTGCTAAACTCTTTTCGTAGTACATGCTCATATACATCTAATGAAGCAAAAGAGTTTGTCAAAGTTTTCTTTGTCGCGTCCAGTTCGTTGAACTGAATTCCTTGAGGACAAGCAATATGCTAAGCTTGGGGGAGTTGATACGTCTCAAACGTATCTACTTTCCCAAACACTTTTGATATTGTTTTGGCCTCATTCTTGCATGATTTGGACTATACTAACCCGGACTGACGCTGTTTTCAGAAGAGCTGCCTGTATGGTTTATTTGTGTGCAGGAAAACGGATTTTTAGGTATCTCAGAAAAATCCACGAAAAATCACAGAAAATCCACGCACCCGAAGGAACCAGGAGCCAGAAGTAGGGCTAGAGGGGGGCCAGGGGGTGCCCAGGCGCCCTGTGGGCGCCCCCCTCCCCCCCGGGCCGCGCCGGGGGGCCGCCTGGGTGGGTCCCACACCCCCTGGTGCCCTACTTTGCCTCGTATATTTACTCCCGACGCAGAAACCCCAGATCAGAAGTTCTTTCGCAGTTTTCCATCGCGGAGCCGCCGCCACCCTCTGTTCTTCCTCGGGAGGGCTAATCTGGAGGCTGAATTGGCCTCCGGAGAGGGGAGATCGTCGCCATCGTCATCATCATCACCACTCCATCATCCCTCCATGACTTCCCCTTTCATGTGTGAGTAATTCCCCTGCTGTAGGCGAAGGGGATGGTAGGGATTGGATGAGTTAGATCATGTAATAGTTTGTCAGATCGTTGGGGGCATGTTGCCTATCATCTACTATGGTGTTTATCATCTTTGCTTCAACTTGTTATTCTTAATGCTTGACACTTAGGGCCCGAGTGCCATGATTTCAGATCTGAACCATATGTGTTTGCATGAATATATTTGTGTTCGTGATCCTATCTATGAGTTGTTTGCACCTGTTATGGTCCGGAACCGGCGATCCCAAAAGTGACAGCTTGGGACACCAAAGGGGATGGTTCGTAGTTTGAGGATTACATGTATCCATTGAGTTCATTGCTTTGTTCCGGTGCTCTTTGACAGGAGCACCTTAATATCCATAAGTTCCTTTTGGCCCCATTCGTAGCAGGATGGTAGGACAAAAGATTGTGTGCAAGTTCTTATTGCAAGCACGTACAACTACCTACGGGATACATGCCTAATGTTTGATATTTGCCTAGATGATCATTACTTTTCCGTGTGCCGTGCCCCAAGTTAGAAGCTATCTCATCCATGCAGCGCCCAACCATCCATCTCCCTAGCCTACAGTGTTTTAAATCCTGCTTGTCACTAGTTGCTACTTTTGCCATTTACTACTGCTATTTACTTTTGCTGTTTACTTTTACTATTACTATCATCACTATCATATCACTGTTACCACTTATCTTTTGTTGCAAGTAAGTATATTTCAGGTGCGGTTGAATTGACAACTCAACTGTCAAAGCTTATAAATACTCTTTGGCTCCCCGTGTGTCGAATCAATAAACTGGGTTATTCTTACCCGCGAAGACTATCTCGATCCCTTACGGTTGAGGGTTATCAACAACACTTTCTTTGATTCTGCCAAGAACCCATACAAGAAGCCAAAGATCTCTTCTGATAGATTCTAGAGCTTTCAGCAACGAAGCTATTACTCTTGCATTATGTACACTTAGGACCGGATTTTTCCACACCAACGTCTTGATTGTGAAGCCATTGCTGGACTGTCATGCCTTGAAGAAGCCCTTGACTACTTCAGAGATGTTGGTGCTTCCTTTCTTCACTTTAAAGGAACATTGGAATGAATAGCTTCTCCTACAATTCTACGATACTCTTCACATCAGAGGATACAACAGGGATCTGATGACATGGGTCCTTGAGTGGATGACAGGTGACATTCATCATGAAGCCAAGCTCAGACACTACTTGAGCTCACTTCCCTACACACTCCTAGGGAGTTGTACAAACCAGGTTGTTCTCTCTATCAGAAGGAGCTTCAAAGCATCTTCAAGAAAGCTGAGCCCAACATGAGTGAAATGCTCAGCATGATGAAGCCATTTCCCCCTGATGCTGATCTTCCAAAGCAATTCTTCGTCAAGGACCTTGTCGGATTCAGGGCTCCGCAAAACCCGTGAAGTTCGAACATAGGGGCGTGAACGAAGATCTCTCCCACTCACATCTACCTAGCGCCTCGCTCTTGTCTCGGTGGAAGGATTCAAACAAACAACGAACAAACACACAAGAGTTTATCCAGGTTCGGGCCACCGTGTGGTGTAAGACCATACTTCCTGCTTTGGTGGATTGGATCCGGGCGAGCTAGAATATGAACTGGTACTAGGGTTCCTGAGCTCACGAGGCGAGCTCAGGAGGGTCAGGAGGCTAGTGTTCTTGCTCCTTGTGCGGTGGTAAAGTGTGTGAGTCGATCCTCCTCCCCTTTGAAGTGGAGGTTCTAGCTACTTATATAGGCGGCCACGGTCCTCTTCCCCCGAAATGTTTAGGAGGGAAGGGATTCCACAACGGCCATTTTTGAGCGGGAACACAAGTACGTTCCTACCCTGACAAAAGCAGTCTTCGCCTGCAAAAGGATCAGGCGATGACGCGGTGGTGGGCTCAACGATGACATCCTTCTTGTCGTCCTTGCGGTCTTCGGTCTCGTTGCACCAATGAGGAAACCTTTGCCCCGCTCTTCGAGAACTTGCGGCTGCGCTGGCCCCCTTGCACCGAAATGGTAACTGTGCCCCTGGCGTACGCTGGCAGCCACTGGTGTGGTGCGTCACCGCTGATATCACTACCTCCTCCTGAGGTAGACTTGGCCTTGGGTTCTCCGCCCCTCCGGAGCACCTTATCGAGGATGCTCCTGAGGAGGTCTTGACGTCGTTCTCCTCGCGAAGGTCTTGAGCAGCTAGTCGATCAGCTGGGCCGTACCAGGCCGGTTGTAGGAGCGCGTCGCGACCCGCACACAGGAAAGTCTGGGTACCCTGGTTCCCAGTACGCCGACAGTAGCCCCCGGGCCCAAGGCGCACGCGGACTTGGCTTCCGGGCGAAGCCTGATTCGAGGATGAAACGCTGCGGGCCCCAAAGGCTGCAGGCCAGGCCAGCGTGCGACGGTTGGATGGGAAGTGGGCGGCCCCGCCTCCCACGCAGTCTTGATAGTTGTGCGCCTTGCTAGACGCACGACTAGTAGGGCTTCTCGCTGCTTCTTCTGCTTCCTTCCTCCAAATCGTCCCTCTTCTCTGCTTGCCTTCTCTGCCCTCTCCTGTTTGCCGCCATGCTGCGTGGGGCGAAGAAGAGAGTGGACGGCGAGCCTACCGCGTCGCCGTCGGTACTCAAACTGGCGCTTGGTCGCTTCGCCATAGTGAACCAGGAGGGTCTGGACAAGGTGCGCCGCGCCTTGGCAGACGCAACTAACGAGTGGGGACAGACCCGTGTCTGGCTCGCCTCCCGGCCGGTGAGGGAGCTTGGTGCTAACGACATCCAAGTTCATCTCCATGCTATCTTCGGGGGTCTTGTTCCCCCTTTCTCCGCCTTCTTCAACGCAGTGCTCACACATTACCAGATTCGGGCATTACACCTGGACCCTGGGTCCATCGTCCTTCTTTCCAGCTTCGCGTTCCTGTGTGAGGCTTTCGTTGGCGTTTCCCCTTCCGTGGCCTTGCTCTGCCACTTCTTCGCCATCTCCTTTGTTGACGGGGGGCAGCACTCGAGCTGTGTGTCTTTGCGCGCGGTGGAGGCGACTGCTGCCTCCGGAATCAATTTCTCGCTTCATCCTACCACAGAGGGGTTTCGCCGACAATGGGTGTTCGTCGACGCCGTCGCATACAGCCCCCAATTTTATCTTCATGATGCACCAGCGGTGCCGAACTCTGGCTGGAGGCATGAAGCCCTTTCGGATCCTCGGGCGGAGCCCTTGATGCGCCGCCTGGCCAACTTGAAGAAGAGCTGGTTGACCCTGGCGATGGTGGTGAGGGACTTCCTCGTCCTCTGTGTCGCCCCACTCCAGCGCCATACCAACCCGATGTGGGTTCTTGATGATCGCGCGCGTCTTCAGCGGAAGCAGCTCCCTCCTGACACGATCTAGGGGCTGATGTGGCTGCTTGTTGGTGGGGTGCCAGAGGCTCGCCCTGGTTCTGTGGTTCCCTTGTACTTGGCTCCAAATGCTGGAAGGGCCCTTGACGACAGGATGCCCCGCTTCGATGCGTGGGGGCTGGTCTCGGGGGGGACCCCCAATCCTCGCGATGTTTCCTTGGTGGTATCCGGGGCCGCAAGCCCGTCCTTCCTTTTTGGGGCAGACGCATCTGGCGGAGCCCCTGGCCTGGGGTTGGCCCCATCCTTGGAGCGAGTGGATGAAGCCCCGGTGCCGGTGTTGGTGGAGGTGGCGGGGATCACCGAGCTGCCGCTAGCTCCTGAAACAGCCGAGGGGGAGGTGCAGCAGGCTCTGGCCGAGGCGAGTCCAGGAAGCGCCACCTCAGGGAGCGAGGCGGCGACTACGGGCGCCTGCTCCGGCCTTGCTCCGGGACTAGGCATATCTGCCTCAGGCAGCCTCCCGTCGTCCTTCGTGACGCTAGGCAAGAGGCGGAGGCTGAGGAGCGTCTTCGGTCCTGCTCCGAGGGCCTTGAAGAGGATGAAGCTGACTGTACCAAGAAGGTGCATGTCCTTCGGTTCTCCCCATCTCTCTTAATGCGGTTCCACTGACCTCTTGGTCCGCAAGGTCTCTTCTTCTTCGTCCACGAGTCACCCGACGAGGCCCGCAGGAGCTTCTGCTTGCATTCCTTCTCCAGACCAAGCCAGGCCTTCAGGAGGCCACACGCGGGCCCTCGAAATCGCGCTCGGGTCTTATTGCACTGGTCGTGTCCCCAGCCCCCAAGCGTCCTTGGGGCTAGGCAGCTCTTGGTACATCGGGAGCCCGCTCCGTTCCCCGGGTCTTGCCTTCACCATGGGTCACCAGCTCTTGAAGCGGCTCGAGCAGCTATTCCTCCGACAAGGCCAAACCTGCTCCCGGCGCCGGAGGTGCCGCGCACCCCCGGAACTAGCTCCAGGGTACATGTTGAACCCGCGGAAGAGGGGGAGCCCCCTTTGGGCGACACGGGTGCCGGGGACGAGCCCGGTCGTTGTCTGGAACTTGCGGTGCGTCGGAGCGTGGTCCGCCATGGCCTTGTGCAGGAGGCGTTGGACGCCCTGAAGCGTCGCGAGGTCGAGGTTCCTGAAGTTGATGAGCGCGTCGAGGCCGAGGGTCTGCTTCTGGCGAGGGGTTGGCGCCAGCTGAGGGCCGCCGTCAACCTAAGCCAAATGCAGCACGAAACCGCCCTGAGGAAGGCGGAGGCATCGGACGCCGCGGCTCAGGAGGCTTGCGACCGTGCCCTGAAGGAGGCCCGAGACGCCGAGCGCCGCTGCGTGGCCGCGGAGGAGCGTGAGTGCGAGCTCGAAGCTTCAAACGCCGCGTTTGAGCGCCAGGTTCATGCCCGAAGGGTTGCCCTTGCTGCACCTGTGGCTAATGATGATAATCCAGCTAGCCTCTCGGCACGGGAGGAGGCGCTGGCACTTGAGGCAATGGAGCTGAGCATGGAGCGCGAGCGCCTAGAGATGATGGAGCGCCAACTAGCCGAGGCCGAGGGCAATCTTGATGACCGCGAGGTAGTGGCGAAGAAGGCTACCGGGGAGGCGGAGCGCCTCCGGAAGGATTACCGCAAGAAGCTGGGGCTTCACGAGACTTCCTTTGCTGACAAGCGCAAGGAGCTCCAGAAGGAGACCACGGCACTTAAGAGTAGTCGGGCGGATACCGAGCGTCGCCTGCAGGTGTCGGAGAAGGCTCGCGTTGCAGCCGAGCATCGCGAACGGGCATCGAAGAAGGCTTGTGCCGAGGCGGAGCGCCGCGAGCAAGCGTCGGAGAAGGCTCACGCCGCCACCAGGGTGGAATTGTCCTGCCTCCACCAGCAAGTGGAGGACGTTTCCACCCTCGCAGCTCGAACCTTTGCGGAGGCTGCACGAGTTTATGGAATGCAGCACACCTGCTCGGAGATGTTTGAGGCCCTGCAGCACCGGGCCGGCCGGCCCCTAGGAGAACTTCTTGGCTCTGGGGTCGCTGGCCCCCTGGTTAATGATGATGCCGGGTACCTTGGGTTCTTCACTAGGGTGGTGGAGTGTCTCGAAGGTGGGTTCAGGAAGGCTCGGCAGCGCGTCGAGGAGCAAAGCCGCGACGTCCTAAGGAGCACGGTTTCCCGTATCTTCAGCAACTTGACCGTCTTGACTCTCATGCGGACTTAGAGGCCCTGCTGGAGCCCGTTCCTGAGGCGGTCGCCGGACCCTCAGAGAATTGGGTGAGCGACCATGTGGACTCGTTGGTGACGGAGCTCGTTCCAGCTATCGAGGAGGTGCCGGTGCCTGAGGGGGGCGACACCGACAGTTCCGGCGAAGGCACCGATGCTTAATCCAGTTCCTGCCATAAATTTTCTTTTTGGTTGTGGCTCCAAAGCCGGGTGAGGTGGGTGTCACAAGGTTTAAACCTTTGATGATGTAAATGAACACTGTATGTATGGGTTTTTAAGTACTCCCTTGCTTGTTCTTGAGGTCGTGGCCTCAAGCCCTTGTTGCGTGTGAGGACGGAGCGTCCGACGGCCTCTTCTGGGCGCCCCTCGCGAGTACCTGCTGTGAGCACAAGAGTGGTTGGCGGTCCGGTGGTGGACCAAACAGAATGTGTGCCCATGCCTCGGCCCCTGCTCGCGAGGGGTGACAGGGCGGGGTGCGGACATAGCCTGGCGTGGCTAAGCGAGACGAAAAGACGAACTGGCGAAAAAACACTGCAGAAATCGTGAAACATAGGCAAAACTCTCCCTTTATTCAAGAAACGAGTCGCACGGCGGCGAGATCGGACTGAGAAAGCAGATACAGAAGGAGCAAATGCGAATAGCAAAAGGGAGGGGCCGCGTCCAGCCCCTGAGCAGGTCTTCGGTCTTCTCCCCAGCGCGGAGCGTAGGGCTACCACCGGCGGATGTGGGCATAGCCATTGGGGGGAAGTGTCGAGGGCCAGCGCAGAGCATGGTGCTTCCACTCGGCGTGGGAGGGAGCCCCCGAGGTCCTAGGGCGACGCTCCGGAGACTCCGGGGCGTGTACAGCCCCACTCATTCTTACGTGAGAGTTTCACGAGCGGAGATCTTCTGTCGTGCCCGCCCCTTTGCTTTGAGGGCCCCGCCCCGCGCTAGTCCGCTCCCTCGTGAAGTCACCCGAAGGCGGCATCCATGAAGTGGGATACTGCGCATGATGGGGGGATGGGACCTTGGCCATAGGCCCCCCTCCGAGCACCAGGCGCTCCACTTACGCAATCTCCAAACGCGTTTCGCCCCTGAAGGCTAACGTCGCTTAGAGACGCGGCATCCTGAGGTGCGAGGGGGACCCCGCCCTACCCACGCTCCTAATGGCCCCTGATCCATTCCTGTTCAGGGTCGGCCTAGCGAGTACGGGATTTCGTGAGCAGGGGGACGGAGCCGCGGTCTTGGGCCCTCCTGATGCGCGTAGGACGGGCTACCGTACCGCCTCCGGACGGACCCTCCGCAGCCCGGGGGATGGTACGCCAGGAGGCGCGGCGTCTTGAGGTTGAACGGAGGGGGGGAGAAGGCCCCTCCCCGCGCGCATCGTGCCCGCCACCAGTGAGCCCCTGGTGAAATCCAGTGCGGTCCATGCGCGACGGGTTACGCGTGGCGGGACGAGGGCCTGACCCGGGCCTTCCTTTCCCTTTCTGTCTTGATATGGCAACCAGAGTAGCCCCCTGGCCTGCCGAGGCCCGGGCCAGAGACATTGTTTGCCCGAGGCCCACGGCCGGTGTTGCGGGGCCAGCCCCCGTAGGCACCTGCGCGCGTCTTATCAGCGCTCCATGTCCGTGGGAGATGATGGTGACGGATTGAGGGCCACGAGCGGGGGATCCGCCTCCTGACCTCCCGCTCCTAAGCCCCCTTGCGCAGACGCCTGGTTGTGTCTGGCGTTCGGCGTATCCCTGAGGTCGCTCTCCGGTGGCTCCTCAACGGGAGCGGTTTCTGAATACAGAGGGCTTCGAGGTAGTGGGGCGACGTCATATGCAGGGTTTAGCGTATCATACCCCATGTCGCCCTCGTAGGTCGCCGTGGGTCTTGACCATACGGGCGACCGGGTGTGGCCGGGGCGGCACTCGGTCGCTGACGTCGTCATGTGGACGCAAAACGGCTCGGCTCCAGTGCTGGCGGCGTCGAGGAGCTCGGCCACCCTGAGGAGCAGCATGTCGTGGCCGCTGTCGAGCAGCCGTCACCTTAGCAGTTCCATTGCCACCAGTATAGCAGCCCTCATGTTCTCCATTTCACGCCGGTCCCATGAGCTTACCGCCGCGTGTTCGGTCGCCCGTGTTGCCGTACGGCCTTGGCGTCGACTGGGTGGAGGATGCTGCCGGTCCTCTGGCGGCAGGTTGGTGGTGCTCATCGTGCCATCGGCCCCGATCAAAGACAGGTGGCGGCGGGTCCCACAGTCGAAGGGCGATGCCTGAGCGGCGCGGATGCCACGGGCTTCCGCACGCATCTGGTGCGCCTCTGCCATCGTGGTCGCGGTTTGTTAGAACTGGGAGACGCGGGGTTGGTGGACGAGACCGGGTGAGGTCGTCGGAGAGGCGAGATATCGACACGCCCCCTACCCGGCGTGCCAAATTTCGGATTCCGGGCTCGGCAAAACCCGTTAAGTTCAAACACAGGGGCGTGAACGAAGATCTCTCCCACTCACGTCTTCCTAGCGCCTAGCTCTCGTCTTGGTGGAAGGATTCAAACAAACAACGAACAAACACTCAAGAGTTTATCCAGGTTCGGGCCACTGTGTGGTGTAAGACCCTACTTCCTGCTTTGGTGGATTGGCTTCGGGTGAGCTAGAATATGAACCGGTACAAGGGTTCCTGAGCTCAGGAGGCGAGCTCAGGAGGGTCAGGAGGCTAGTGTTCTTGCTCCTTGTGCGGTGGTAAAGTGTGTGAGTCGATCCTCCTCCCATTTGCAGTGGAGGTTCTAGCTACTTATATAGGCGGCCACGGTCCTCTTCCCCCGAAATGTTTAGGCGGGAAGGGATTCCACAACGGCCATTTTTGAGCGGGAACACAAGGACGTTCCTACCCTGACAAAAGCAGTATTTGCCTGCAAAAGGATCACGCGATGACGCGGTGGTGGGCTCGACGATGACATCCTTCTTGTCGTCCTTGCGGTCTTCGATCTCGTTGCACCAATTAGGAAACCTTTGCCCCGCTCCTCGGGAACTTGCGGCTCCGCTGTCCCCCTTGCACCGAAATGGTAACTGTGTCGCTTGCGTACGCTGGCACCCATTGGCGTGGTGCGTCACGGCTGATATCACTGCCTCCTCCTGAGGTAGACTTGGCCTTGGGTTTTCCGCCCCTCCGGAGAACCTTATCAAGGCTGCTCCTGAGGAGGTCTTGACGTCGTTCTCCTCGCGAGGCCTGGCCCCTCGCGAGGTTCTTGAGAAGCTGGTCGATCAGTTGGGCCGTATGAGGCCGCTTGTACAAGCGCGTCGCGGCCCGCAGACAGGCAAGTCTGGGTACCCTGGTTCCCTGTACGCCGACATACCTTGAGTATCCATCCCGCACCATATATCATATTCTGAGGCGTACTCTCTGGCCTGTCAAGGGACATTCGTCTGAAGCTAAACTCGAAGGTGTCATGAAGACTTTGGTCTTCAATATTCTCAATGGCATCAGATTCAATACCCATGACTTCTTCATTCATCAACTGGCTGCGTCTGGTGTAGATCTGTTTGGCCTCAAGCTCTATGCTCCTTAGATAATGTGGCTTATTAAGCTTCACTCAACTGTCAACTATGAAGCCTCTGCATGCAATCATGTTGTCTTTTTGCCTAAGGTTGATATGTCTTATGAAGCCATCTATCCTGAGCCTGCAAGCAACTACTTCAACTGCTCAATACTGATCACCAAAGCTTCACACAACATGTTGAAAGTGTTTATGTGCCAAATGCAAATGTCACTGCTTATCCTTCGGTTGGAAATCTGCGTCTCCCGCATCGTGCCAACACCGATGCCACTGGTAGCACTATAGCTCGAAGGCCTAAGAAGCGTCCCCATGTCCTGAATGACCGAGAGCTTCTAGTTTCGCTTCACCAGAAGCAGGATAAGCACCATGATTGGATGAAGAGGCAGATGCAAAGTCTTCTCACTGATGTGAATCGCATTCGCAATTTGGCCACCAAGCACTCCTTTGTTGCACATGAAGCCTGTCGGCGGTCCTGGAAGAGCCTTACATTGCTCTGCTCTGAAGATGATCTTCAAGCAGATGGCTTCACCGAGCGCTTCAAGTTTGACTGCAGGCCTCCACAAGCTGCGACTTGGCGTCCAACTCCCTCCATTGAAGATTCCGAGTATTCATCTTCGGCTGCAACTGTTGTTGCTCGTGTCATTGATGAATAAGACGATGCCACTTCTCCAAGAATCACTTCACTGCATCACGACCCTGCATCCGGCCCCTCTGCACCACCAAACTCCAATGTCGACCCGACTGCACCAGCGTCTTCACCGCCTGGGAACGCATAGATGCTCTATGTCTTCAAACCTTTTTGGTCCTTACTGACAAAAAGGGGGAGAAGCATATGAGTTGATAGTCTTCAAGCGGGTCCACATATGGGTCGGGTGCATAATTTTTCGCTAAGTTCTTACAACTCTCGTTTTGAAACATTTGGCTCTTGAGTTGTAACACTTAAACTTGATGGTCGTAGGCTACATTTGCTGTTGTTTCTTCTGCTTGGTTAAATATCTATCCTATGTGCATGAAGTCATTCAACAGACGCCCATTTCCCATTATGCATATCATTATCTTCACTACATTCTTGTATGCATGATGGATTATCATCATAAGATTGAAGGAGATCTCCATGAAGCAAAACCTTCCATGTGCCTTTGCATTCAAGAGCAAATTTCCTATATGCACATCTTCAGGGGGAGCCAACTCAATCTCATGAAGACAATGACCGTGTTATCTATAGTTTCACATATTTTATCCCTGTTGAAAACTTTAACCTGTTTGTCATCAATCACCAAAAAGGGGGAGATTGTAAGTGCATCTAGTGCCCCCTACTTGGTTTTAGAGTATTGACGACAAACGTGGTTGAGGGACTAATGTGTTTGTGAGAATTACAGGATGACAAAGGTAATAGTCCCTCACTGATTCGGTTTAACTTCCAGAGATGACCCCTAAAAATGTGTGAAGACATTGAAGACAATGGTGGCGCGTGAAGACATTCATGTGAAGATAATGAACTATGAAGACATTCATTGAAGACTATAGAATGCGAAGACATAGTTTCTTTCGTAGTTCTTTTTATTCTTTCTTGAGTCATAGGAACCACCGTACTGCTAAGTGGGGTCCAAGTGAACACATTCGAATCACTCAAGTGATGCTCAACCAAAACACCTATGTCTTCGAGCGAAGACAAATGAGAGCAAATCTTATCCAAAGCTGGATAAGTCAGCTTTACTTGGAGCTCAAGCAAAGTTGTCGTGTGTGTTTATAATCCGACTGTTGGACACGTGTCAGTTCCTTAGTGACCAAGGGTCATTTCGGACATATCATATCGGGTTGCCTCATGGCTATAAATAGCCCACCCCCTACACCATAAATTGGTGGCTGCTCAGAGTTACTGCAGGACTTTTGTCGTTTGAGAGCAACCCACCTCCGAATCCTTTGAGAGAAAAGATCCTTGCAAGGACAAAGCCCAAAACACCCAGAGCCAAAAAGTGTTAGGCGTCACTGAAGTCTTTCTATCTGTGTGCCCTGAAGACTTGTTACACTTGAGGACTGTGCATCCTCCAGCCAGTTAGGCGCCACGTTCTGAGCGTCCTAGAGTGATTGTGGATCGCCAGTGAACGAAGTCTATGAAGGTTCGGAAGTCTACCTTGAAGACTTAGCTGAGTGATTGAGCGAGGACTGTGTGTCCTTAGCTCACGGGGAATACGGTGAGGACTATGTGTTCGGGACTTTGTGTCCTCAGGTTTGAATACCTAGCCGCCCTAACCAGATGTACAGTTAATACAGTAACTGGAACTGGTCTACCAAATCCTTGTCTTCCCCAAGCAACTGGTAATATCCCCAACTTCATTTACATTTCAGTTTGTCTTCGTGAAGTCATTGCTTGTTTGTATGATCTGTTTGACTGTACTGTGTGAAGACTATCCACTGTTTTTCTTTAGTTATATCTTCAATCTCGATCCATGTTATCTAGCTATCAATAGTCTACGTATTATCTTCATGATGCTTGCTTGACTATTGTATGCCCGGATATGTTTATCTTCCATTGCTTATCATATAGGTTCATTTCTATCGTTTGTATTCAAAGCCCCCGTGTTTTGAAGGCTTTCATAAAAATTGCCTATTCACCCCCCTCTAGTCGATAACTTGCACTTTCAATGGTTTTGTGGAATTTGAGCCTTGGGGTGTAGGAGAAGTATTCATAAGGGTCCTAGGTTTGTAGGGGCTGCCCTAGGTCAACTAGTTTTGGATAGAGATCAAGTTTCTTTCTTGTATTCGTAGACAAGGCTGAAATCCGAGTTTGGTTCAGGTTGGTTGTATTTGGTCGCCCAAAGGATCCTTCTGGAGCCAAGAGAATGTGTTGGGGGCTGAAGTAAAGATATATAGTTAGCCTTGGATCATTGGGCTTGAGCCCGGTTGAAACCAAAGTGTGTTTGGTCGCCGGTTTAGAAGAAAAGGTTGCCAAGTGGGCTGGATTTCAAGTAGAATGTGGATAGGAATCCAAGTGTCCCCTAGCTCGAATACTAGTGCACCTTCCACGAACTTGACCCAAGATACGATGGGGCAAACGATAAAATGAAAAAAACTCCTAACTTAGGTTACAATAATAACAAGACAAAGGTTCAAAAAGTGGTATGTTACAATTCCCTCCCCCTTAAAGAAATCTCGTCCCGCGATTTACCTAAGAGAATAGATGTGGGTAGTCTTCATGAAGCTGGTCTTCTCTTTCCCAAGTGGCTTCTCCCTCATAGTGGTTAGTCCATTGCACCTTACAAAACTTGATAATCTTCCTGCTTGTTATGCATACTGCCTCTTCCAAAATCCTTACGGGATGCACCTCATACATTAAATCCTCATTGATGTCTATTCCTTCTAGAGATGTCCTACGCTCTTCCTCCTTTGGAACTCGCAAGCATTTCTTCAACTCTGATATATGGAATACTGGATGTATCTTAGCTAGCTGATGCGGTAGTTGCAACTGATATGCTACCTCTCCCCGTCGGGCGGTGATTTCAAATGGTCCTATGTATCGGGGTGCAAGCTTCCCACTAATTCGAAATCGGCAGGTTCCCCTGAGTGGTGACACCCATAAATACACACTATCCCCAATTTCAAAGGATAAATCTCTACGTCTCTTATCAGCATAACTCTTCTGGCGAGACTGTGCAATCCTTATCTTCTCCTGGATAACTTTGACCTGATGCTCGGGCTCATTCAAGGCATCTAGATGGAACACTTGCCTCTCTTCGGTCTCATCCCAGTATAATGGAGTCCCGCACTTCCACCCATAAAGGAACTCAAACAGAGACACCCTTATGCTAGCTTGATAACTATTATTATACGAGAACTCTATGTATGGCAACCTTTGGTCCCATTTCTTCTTACTGGTGAGGGTGCATGCCCTTAGCATGTCTTCCAAGATCTGATTTACCCTCTCGGTTTGACCATCGATTTGTGGGTGAAATGAAGTGCTGAAATCTAATCTCGTGCCTAAGGCCTTATGGAGATCCTTCCAAAACTTTGAGGTGAACTGGCTCCCTCTATCAGATACTATCTTCTTAGGCACCCCATGCAAACGGACAATTCATGATATATATATCTTGGCTAACCGGTCTCCATGATATGTGGTTTTTCACGGGAATGAAGTGAGCTGACTTGGTGAGATGGTCCACTATAACCCATATAGAATCAAAACTTGACCGGGTTCTGGGTAGGCCAGTGATGAAATCCATGCCAACTTCTTCCCATTTCCACTCTGGTATTTGCAATGGTTGCAATAATTCTGCGGGTTTCATGTATTGTGCCTTGATTTGGTTGCATACGTAACAAAGTGCTACATACTCCGCTATGTCCCATCGCATGCTAGACCACAAATAATTCTCTCGGAGGTCATGATACATCTTTGTACTTCCCGAGTGAATGGTATAAGTAGAGTCATGTGCCTGCTTCAAGATTAGCTCACGTATCTCCTTACTATCCCGAACAAAAATGCGTTCTTGGTACAAAATCTTATCCTTCTCATCTTCAGTAAACCCATGTGTCGGTACGAAACGACACCTATGGGATCACTGGAATCCCTTCTACGGTTGGCGGGCGCAAGGTTGTTCAAAGAGCGGGTCTAAGAGTCAGCACGAGGATCGTTTACCTAGGTTCGGGCCGCGAGGATGCGTAATACCCTAGTCCTGCTTTGGTGTATATTCAAGTGTTCTTGAGTTCTTGAACTAGCTACAGTGCATGTCCAGCTCCAAAAGATCCGAATCCCTCTCCGGTATGCCGCGGGCCTCCTTTTATTGTCCAAAGGGGCTGCCACAATGGCACACAGGAGGTGGAAAGGTGTATAGTGCACAGGCTTATCTCATGCCATTACGGGATAAGACGCATTAAATGCGCTACTTAGGTGTCCACTTGCATTATCGGGGACGAAAACGAGGCCCGTACCGTCCGTGGCCACTCCGTCTGGTTGCGACGCGCGTCCAGGCCAGCGGAACAGGCAGCTGGGGTGGCGTGGTGGTAGGGTCTTCACGAAGATCTGCATGCCACCATGCAGGTGCTTGACTAGCTGGACCAGGAACCACGTATCGCCACATGGGTACCTGCCTGGGCTAGCGGGTCAGCCACTGAGCTGGAGCGACGATGGGGCGGCAAGGGCTTGCCGTGGTCCTGTGTCTGTTCCCGGCAAGGGTCTTGCCGGGGCCTCCGTGAGTGTCCTCGGCAAGAGTCTTGCCAAGGCCTTGGGGTGTTTTTGGCGAGGAGTCTTGTCGGGGCCTCGTGGGCATCCTCGGCAAGTAGCCTTGCCACTGCCTTGTCGACGGGTTCTCGTCTCGTGAACCATAGACCTTTGTATTCACAAAGATCTACATGCCATCACGTGGGCGCTTCCCGAGCCTTGGCTCCAATGTTGTTGATGCCGTTGGAGCTCCTAGACTCAAGGGTGGCTGTGACGGAGGTGTTTGGGCGAATCGCCTCGGCAAGGATTCTTGCCAGGGGTGCGCAGGCCGCCCCGGCAAGAGTCCTTGTCGGGGGAGAGCCTGTCTTCTTGCTTGGTGTTCTTGTGCCATTGTTTTGGCGTTGCTCCGGTAACTTTGTGCCTCTGGCTTCCCTCTTCTGCTTTGTTATGCGTGGTCGCACGCGCGGCTCTGACTGCCCGTGCACAAATAAGGGGTAGAAAAGTGCGCCCCTACTTTTGTACACCGACAGGACTACAGGAGCCCCCGGGCTTGGGCCATTCATAAGCGCAGTGCGTTGTTGGGCTAGGCCCGCAACGGTGCACGGGCAGTAGGGTTGGATTCTTTTTACCGCAGTAACTCCTCCGATGGTTGCGCTTCCCCATGATCTGCGCTGACGTGGGGGTCGTGCGTGGGATGACCGCAGCCTGCTTGCGTCACTTTGCGGTTCCAGTAGTAAAGAGACGGTTCGCTCCCTCCCCATAAAAAATAGAGGAAGCTGCGGGGGCGCGGCCCATTCACTAGGCGGACTTGGGTTGCCCCACGACCACGGGGTGCAAAAAATGGTCGTGCCACATGCCCCCCGAGTCCCCGATCTGTTCGCCACGTGCCCCTCATGCGTCGGGGAGGGCAGGCGGCGAACGTAGAGGGGGCGGGCTTTAACGCTCGGGCGGGGGGCTGGGCGCCGCTGATTGGAGCAGTGCTACTTCTCGAGCTTGCGTTGTATTCCCTCGAAGAGCAAAGGGTGATGCAGCACAGTAGCGTAAGTGTTTCCCTCAGTTTTTGAGAACCAAGGTATCAATCCAGTAGGAGACCACGCACGAGCCCCTCGCACCTGCACAAACAAATAAGAACTTCGCAGCCAACGCAATAAGGGGTTGTCAATCCCTTTATGGTCACTTACGAAAGTGAGAACTGATAGAGATGATAGTTTGATATTTTTTGTATTTTTTGATATAAGAACAGAAAGTAAAGCGGAAAAGTAAAGTAGATTGCAGATTGATACGTTGAGAATAGGCCCGGGGTCATAGTTTTCTCTAGTGGCTTCTCTCATGATAGCTATATTCTACGGCGGGTAAACAAATTACTGTCGAGCAATTGATAGAAAAGCGAATAATTATGAGACTATCTAGGCATGCTCATTATATATACTAGTAAGTTACCCGTTCTACGCTACGGGGTAAAAAATGATTAGCCAGGAGCTCATACGAAATGCATTGACATCAACGCTACGGGGTAAAAATTGATTAGCCATGAGCTCATACGAAATGCATTGACATCAACGCTACATGGTAAAAATTGATTAGCCAGGAGCTCGTACGAAATGCTTTGACATCACCCCGAGCGAAGATATGTTATTGACAGGTACACATCAAGCACAATCAAACTTATATTCAATCGGTTAGCACGTGGACCAATCGTGTCGTGCACATATTTCTCACCATGTATGTGAGCATTATTTTATGCGACATGCCACCCATGGGTAAAAGATAATGATAAATGACATCTCAAATAAAATGACGTTGTAACATTCCAAACCACCTTGCAAGATTTAAAGATAAAAAGAATCATATCACATATTAGTATGTGGAAGGTAGCAATCTACAATACTACAAGCGTGATCAGTCGATACTAAATTTTGCCAAAATATTTTGCTAAGTGTATTATAATCTCAAAAACATATCGCAATGCCAAGAGAACTCACATGAAAAAACAGAAGACACACAAAAAAACTTGATACATAACTTGCGTGCATAACTCAAACATTACTCTACTGATTAACTATAATGAAGTGGAAATACAGCAAATGGGATTTACATTTAACCATAATGATTATTCATGGGGATCATCTAATATGTTTCGCCATTTTAGCACATAAACAATATTTTCACCGAACAAAGTTGGCACTGGTTTACAAAATATTGCCTTGAAAAGATGGTTAAACCTAAAAAATAACATATTGCCAACACAAGCTGCACTCACTCATCACCACATATGTTTCCTCATGTTGATGCTACAGTCACCGCATTGACCTTTCTCATCCATTGCTTCTTTCCATAACCCCATGGTACGGCCACCTTATTTCAAGAAAGAATTCCTTACTTAACATTATACTAAATTTTGTTTCCCTATTGACACTATTTTTTTGCCTTCCCTATCTAACATCGAATCATAATTTTGTGTCCTTTATGACACTTGTGTCCATTTTCCATTCCAATGTTGTTATTTATTTATTTTGACATGGGAACTCTTCTAATGCTAGCGACCCTTCTAATATTGTTAAATTGCCCATAAAATACACTTTTACGCCTCATGTTATATGAACCAGCCATCTGGCCCAAGTTCACGCCTATCAACCGGCCATCCGGCCCAAGTTCAGGCCTATGTGTGCACCCTACAGTGAGTGAGAGCAAGGTTGAAGTGTGCAATGGCCTGTTCGGTAGCAGCTTGGGTTGCAGCGGCATGCCAGGGTCCTGGGATCCTCTGCCCATGACTTCAAGACCCGGGCAACGACGAGGGCAGCTGCGGCGAGACGGCAACAGGAACGATATGCGGCTACCCTTTCCATGGAGCTCGTGTTGCGGCAGCTCATGCTGGCCCTGTAGTGCAGAGAATCGCGACGGCTTGGAGCAACACATTTGGTAGATGGGAGGGCACTATTGGAAGTAAACATGATTTTTGGCCCTGTCCACTCCATCCAGTACTTTCTGCCGACGATAACGCTAAGGGGCTTGAAAACTTTCTAATACAATGAGGCATTTACTACTACTAAGATGATTGTAGTGTAAGAACAGTAGAACTATAGTTCTAATTGAAATATTTTTCTTATGAGGAATATAAAAAAACTAAGCCACCAGTAAAATGGATACCGACAAATGTCAATTTAGCAGTAAAATACTACTAATTGAAAAGCATAATGTCCACTTAACTGGTGCAGACGCGATATACTGACTGGTAGTCTACACAAATCAAGCAAGGCAAATGTGTGAGCATAAGCTATGCATTTATTACCTAGTTAATTATTTACTTGTAACTATATAAGATTTAAAACTCACAGTACGTTCATAAGATTTGTCAATTTGTCACGGTGCTCACTACTTTGTGCAACAACCATATGCAGATAGATAATTTGCTATACTGAATGCACAAGATACCATCAGTTTTCATTCAAAAAAGAGAGGAAGATACATCAGTTTTGTAATTAAAAAATGTCAGTAGTTGTGTCACTTGTATTTCTGTTCTGAACCCCAAACATTTAACCTATTTGGAAAGGTCTTAAGGAACCACACAAGAACCATTGTTTAAGTTAGAAATCATAATAGTAGAATCTACAGATTTACAGTTCCAACACCTGATGGTGTTCATATTATAGCCATACTTCGCATGCTGCTACTTATTTCTCCTGCCATGCATTATAACAGGTATAGTGTCTAGAACAGCTTGAACAAACATAAAAGGTGAATTTTATCATCAAGAGAACTAACTTGACAGAAAGAAAATTAACCAGCTAAAAATAAATACACATGGATTTACAATTTCCTATTTCGTAAGGTACATCATTAGTAGATTAATTTTCACGAAAAATGTGAAAGGAACTATTGAGCGTAAATATATGAGAAATTATAGTTAACCAAACAGATAACAAACAGCAAAGAGACATCACACTAACATCATGTGAGAAACAACAAGCAGTGGAGATACACCACACTAAAGCATATCACCTCAACGTGAACCATCACATCAGGACAGGGCATCTCCGATGGACACCGGCTGGAGGAGGACATGGGTGCCGCTCCAGTTGTACGCAACCTAGAAGTCCTCCAGGAGTAATGCGCTTGAAGGGAACAACCTTGAGAACTTTGGTGGAGAAGGGAAAGGAGGGCTCCAGGAAAATTAT
>LR738713.1:282141334-282151685 GCA_902687465.1 Secale cereale | reverse complement strand
GCAGCGGCATGCCAGGGTCCTGGGATCCTCTGCCCATGACTTCAAGACCCGGGCAACGACGAGGGCAGCTGCGGCGAGACGGCAACAGGAACGATATGCGGCTACCCTTTCCATGGAGCTCGTGTTGCGGCAGCTCATGCTGGCCCTGTAGTGCAGAGAATCGCGACGGCTTGGAGCAACACATTTGGTAGCTGGGAGGGCACTATTGGAAGTAAACATGATTTTTGGCCCTGTCCACTCCATCCAGTACTTTCTGCCGACGATGACGCTAAGGGGCTTGAAAACTTTCTAATACAATGAGGCATTTACTACTACTAAGATGATTGTAGTGTAAGAACAGTAGAACTATAGTTCTAATTGAAATATTTTTCTTATGAGGAATATAAAAAAACTAAGCCACCAGTAAAATGGATACCGACAAATGTCAATTTAGCAGTAAAATACTACTAATTGAAAAGCATAATGTCCACTTAACTGGTGCAGACGCGATATACTGACTGGTAGTCTACACAAATCAAGCAAGGCAAATGTGTGAGCATAAGCTATGCATTTATTACCTAGTTAATTATTTACTTGTAACTATATAAGATTTAAAACTCACAGTACGTTCATAAGATTTGTCAATTTGTCACGGTGCTCACTACTTTGTGCAACAACCATATGCAGATAGATAATTTGCTATACTGAATGCACAAGATACCATCAGTTTTCATTCAAAAAAGAGAGGAAGATACATCAGTTTTGTAATTAAAAAATGTCAGTAGTTGTGTCACTTGTATTTCTGTTCTGAACCCCAAACATTTAACCTATTTGGAAAGGTCTTAAGGAACCACACAAGAACCATTGTTTAAGTTAGAAATCATAATAGTAGAATCTACAGATTTACAGTTCCAACACCTGATGGTGTTCATATTATAGCCATACTTCGCATGCTGCTACTTATTTCTCCTGCCATGCATTATAACAGGTATAGTGTCTAGAACAGCTTGAACAAACATAAAAGGTGAATTTTATCATCAAGAGAACTAACTTGACAGAAAGAAAATTAACCAGCTAAAAATAAATACACATGGATTTACAATTTCCTATTTCGTAAGGTACATCATTAGTAGATTAATTTTCACGAAAAATGTGAAAGGAACTATTGAGCGTAAATATATGAGAAATTATAGTTAACCAAACAGATAACAAACAGCAAAGAGACATCACACTAACATCATGTGAGAAACAACAAGCAGTGGAGATACACCACACTAAAGCATATCACCTCAACGTGAACCATCACATCAGGACAGGGCATCTCCGATGGACACCGGCTGGAGGAGGACATGGGTGCCGCTCCAGTTGTACGCAACCTAGAAGTCCTCCAGGAGTAATGCGCTTGAAGGGAACAACCTTGAGAACTTTGGTGGAGAAGGGAAAGGAGGGCTCCAGGAAAATTATATGGGAAGCAGATTCAACCATCTATGTCTAGGACATCCTAAAAATCAACCAGTAGAAAACTATTAGGTGCATAGTATACAGGTTTTAATGGGGAATTGTATCCTTCACATATATTTATGGAATGGTTAACAGTAAAAGTAAACAGAAGGAAAGAATGTCAACCTATACTGAAAACATTATCAGCTTTCAATGACTGAAATTGTTCCAACTTCTTCAACATTTCCTTCAATTCAGTTTCAACATCATCAAATGTGGAAACTATCTCAACGTCTTCTGGTGTGGACTTCTGTTGAAGCTGGTCACAAGGACATGACAAATGTTCGCTACAAAATTGAAAGGTAGACGTCATCCTTTCAGCAAGATTCAGAACTAAACTTACAGCAATGGAACGATGAGATTTATTAAGCAGAAACAGAGTCTCTTCCATTTGTTGTCTGTTCTTCCACATGATCTATCCATTTTATTTGCAGGTACACCCGACGCATCTTGTCCCAAGTACTCCTCATCTTGGACAGGCAAAATAGATCAGAACAATATGTGCGCCACAACCATCAAGGATGAGCACTTGAGCAGTGCCTAGCCGCCGAGGCGCCGACGCACTTCAGTCATCGGCATTGGAGGAGATGGAGGAGGAGCGGAGGATCGAGGGATGAGGTGGATGCTGATGGTGGTCGGTGGGACTGATGCGCCACAGGAGGAGGCAGGACGACGTCGGAGGCGTCCTTGCCGAGATCGATGTTGAAGGAGATGCGCAAGGGGGCATAGAGGACGTAGAGGTGGAGAGGAGTCATGGTGGTGGGCGGTGGATCTAAGAGGCGCTGGGGAGGACAACGCCGGCACGCAGATTGATTCCAGCGTTTATCGATCTGTGGTTCTGATTTATTTCGAGATGGTTCCAGGAGTTAGGGGAGAGAGGGTTGAAAGGAAACGATGGGACTAAGGGGGTTATCTGCAAATGTGCAGCAGGTGTCTTTTTGCAAAATTGCATAGATTGCTTTGTGTACGTTAGATGCAGATCTGACGGTTGTAAACGACTGATGGCAGGCACACCATCATCACCAACTCATATTTTTATAGAAGTAGAGATACGCATCATGTCCGAGACAAGTAGACCGAAACGATTCTGCATCTACTACTATTACTCCACACATCGACCGCTATGCAGCATGCACCTAGAGTATTAAGTTCATAAGAACAGAGTAACGCCTTAAGCAAGATGACATGATGTAGAGGGATAAACTCAAACAAAGCGATATAAACCCCATCTTTTATCCTCGATGGCAACAATACAATACGTGCCTTGCTGCCCCTACTGTCACTGGGAAAGGACACCGCAAGATTGAACCCAAAGCCAAGCATTTCTCCCATTACAAGAACTATAGATCTAGTAGGACAAACAAACCCAATAATTCGAAGAGACTTGCAAGGATATTATAATCATACATAAAGAGTTCAGAAAAGAACCTAATATTTCTCATAGATAATCTTGATCATAAACCCACAATTCATCGGATCTCGACAAACACACCGCAAAAAGAGATTACATCGAATAGATCTCCTCAAAGACCGAGGAGAACTTGGTATTGTGATCCAAAGAGGGAGAACAAGCCATCTAGATACTAGATATGGACCCGAAGGTCTGTGGTAAACTACTCACAGCTCATGGTGAGGCAATGATGATGATGTAGAAGCACTCCGTGGTAGATCCCCCCCTCCGGCGGAGCTCCGGAACAGGTTCCAAGATGGGATCTTACAGGAACAGGAGGTTGCGGCGGTGGAACTAGGGTTTTCTCTGTTGTTCTGATGGTTTCGGGGTACGTAGGTATATATAGGAGGAAGGAGGGCACCGGGGGCCAGACGGGGTGCCCACGAGGAAGGGGGCGCGCCCTATAGGGGGGGTGCCCCCCACCCTCGTGGACGCCATGTCAGCCCTACTCCGTGGTTCTCAAGTCTCCCGTGCGTACTTTGCTCCAAAAATATCTCTCGAGAAGTTTCATTCCATTTGGACTCCTTTTTATATTCCTTTTCTGTAAAACTCTGAAATAAGCCAAAAACTACAATCTGGACTGGGCCTTTGGGTTAGTAGGTTAGTCCCAAAAATAATATAACACTGTATAACAAAGCCCATTAAACATCCAAAACATCATAAATAATAGCATGGAACAATAAAAAATTATAGATACGTTGGAGACGTATCAAGCATCCCCAAGCTAAATTCCTGCTCGTCCTCGAGTAGATAAATGATAACGACAAATTTTTTGATGTGGAATGCTAACCAACATAGTTTTTCAATGTAATTCTCTTAATTGTGGCATGAATGTTCAGATCTGAAAGATTCAAGATAAAAGTCTATATTGACATAAGAAATAATAATACTTCAAGCATACTAACAAAGTAATCATGTCTTCTCAAAATATTATGGCTAAACAAAGTTATCCCTACAAAATCATATAGTCTGGCTATGCTCCCTCTTCATCACACAAAATATTCATATCATGCAATACCCTGGTTTCAGCCAAGCACTTGTTTTCATACTCTATTCTTTCAAACCTTTCAACTTTCATGCAATACATGAGCATGAGCCATGGATATAGCACTATGTGGAATAGAGAGGTGGTTGTGGAGAAGACAAAAAGGAGGGAGATAATCTCACATCAACTAGGCGTATCAACGGGCTATGGAGATGCTCATCAATAGATATCAATGTGAGTGAGTAGGGATTTCCATGCAACGGATGCACTAGAGCTAAATATGTGTGAAAGCTCACCAAAAGAAACTAGTGGGTGTGCATCCAACTTGCTTGCTCACGAAGACCTAGGGCATTTGAGGAAGCACATCCTTGGAATATACAAGCCAAGTTCTATAATGAAAATTCCCACTAGTAAATGAAAGTGACTAAACATGAGACTCTCTATCATGAAGGACATGGTGCTACTTTGAAGCACAAGTGTGGAAAAGGATAGTAGCAATTGTCCCTTCTCTCTTTTCTCTCATTTTTCGGAGGGACTTTCTCTCTCTTTTTTAAGCCCCTCTCTATTTTTTTGGGCCATCTCTTTTTTTATTGGCCTTTCCTCACATGTGACAATGCTCTAATAATGATCATCATCACACTTTTATTGATTTACAACTCGATACTAGAACAAAGTATGACTCTATATGAATGCCTCCGGCGGTGTACCGAGATATGCAATGAATCAAAAGTGACATGTATGAAAAATTATGCATGGTGGCTTTGCCACAAATACGATGTCAACTACATGATCATGCATGGCAATATGACAATATGAAGCGTGTCATATGAACGAGATAGTGGAAAGTTGCATGGCAATATATCTCGGAATGGCTATGGAAATGCCATGATAGGTGGGTATGGTGGCTGTTTTGCGGAAGGATATATAGTGGGTGTATGGTACCGGCGAAAGTTTCGCGGTACAAGAGAGGCTAGCAATGGTGGAAGGGTGAGAGTGTGTAATATCTATGGACTCAACATTAGTCATAAGAACTCATATACTTATTGCAAAAAATTACGAGTCATCAAAACAAAGCAATCAACGCATGCTCCTAGCGGGGAGGTTGGTAGGAATTAACCATCGCGCACCCCCGACCTCCACACAAAGGATGACACTCTACAAATACCTCATGCTCTAACTTTGTCACATAGCGGTTCACCATACGTGCATGCTAAGGGAATCACTGACTTTAACACAAGCATTTCTCAATTTCATAATAACTCCACAAGCATGACTTTAGTATCACTATCCTCATATCTCAAAACAATTATCAAGCATCCAACTTCTCATCATATTCAATGCACTTAATGCGAAAGTTGTTACTACATTGATCTTGGATGCCTATCATGTGAAGGCTAGCTAGTTTTATAGCCAAAGCACATTACCATGCTGTTTTAATAGTCTCTCAAAAGGATATAAGTGAAGCATGAGAGATCAACAATTTCTACAAAATGTAATTACCACCGTGCTCTAAAAGATATAAGTGAAGCACTAGAGCAAAAAACTGTTCAACTCAAAAGATATAAGTGAAGCACATAGAGTGTTCTATCAATTCCTAGGCCATATTTAACTCTCTCAAAAGGTGTGTCCGGCAAGGATAATTGTGGCAAACTAACAAGCAAAGACTCAAATTATACATGATGCTCCAAGTAAAACACATATCATGTGGTGAATAAAAATATAGCTCCGAGTATAGTTACCGATAGATGAAGACAAAAGAGGGGATGCCTTCCCGGGGCATCCCCAAGCTTAGGCTCTTGCCACTCTTTGTTCCATAGTCCATCAAAGCAATACTCAAAACTTGAAAACTTCACAACACAAAACTTAGACAAAAATCTCGTGATCTCTGTTAGTGTAAGAAAACAAACCACTACTCAAAGGTACTGCAATGAATTCATTTGTTGTTTATATTGGTGTTAAACCTACGGTATTCCAACTTCTCTGTGATTCCTACATCCCAATACTACTCATAGATGCATCGAAATAAGCAAACAACACACGAAAAACTGAATCTGTCAAAAACAGAACAGTCTGTAGTAATTTGTAGTTTTTGCATACTTCTGTAACTCCAAAAAAAATCAAATAAATTGGTAAACATCAAAGATAAGGATTGAAGCACAATGAGAGCATCATATATCAGGTGAAAATCACATCTAAGTCTAACATACTTCCTATGCATAGGCATTTTATAGGAAAACAAATTAGCAAGACAAGCAAGATCTAGCATATGCAAGGAAGATGAAAAGAGCCAATAGCAATCTCAAAATAACGAGAGGTAATTTAGTAACATGAAAATTCCTACAACCATATTTTCCTCTCTCATAATAATTGCATGTAGGATCATAATCAAATTCAACAATATAGTTATCACAAAACATATTCTCAACACAATCCACATGCATACGAAGTTGACTCTCTTGCAAAATAGTGGGATCAACACTGACTAAAGTCATGACCTCTCCAAACCCACTTTCAATACTATTGCAAACACTATTATCAATTTTGGTCATAAGAAGAATCACCCAAATCATGATCATTGCAACAAGTAGTTGACATAGCAATACTAGCATCCCCAAGATTAGGGTTTTGCATATCATTAACACAATTCACATCAATAGAATTTATAATAACATCATTGCAATCATGCTTTTCATCGAAGGAACTATCAAGTATGGGTGTAATAGCAACGATCTCATGTTTAACATAGGGAACTATAGCAAAGTCATCTTCATAAATATTGGCATCATGGCCACAAAAATAGCAAGCATCATGTTCATCAAGGGATATTTCAATCAAATCATCGGAATCATAATTATCTATAGATTCATGCATATCATTATTTTCTTTCAAAGCAGCGGCCATTCTTTCAATAAATTCTTTGACATTGACATTATGAGCATAGTTTTCATAGCAATATTTAAGTACGTCAAAAATTTAAGATTCGTAGAGAGTAATATCATACTTTTCAATCAAAGAAGCAACTTCATAAGCACCCTTAAAAGCAATGAATTCTTCAATTTGTTCGATATCATAGTAACTATAAACACCCTTTGCATAAGAATATAAGATTTCATTATCATTAAACTCACATAGGTAGGGGAGGTGTTTTTTAGGGTTCTTAGAGCAACATGTAAAATCACAAATTTCATAAAGGTTCCAAGTATAACACGACAATCTGTTTATTTGATCCCATAAGAGTCTCCCTTTTTCAGACAAACAGTGACGCACAAAATGAGCAAGCTCATCTAAAGATTTCCCATCAACTAGGCTAGTTGGGGTTTCAGCACGAGAGCATAAGGATCAAAGATGATCCAAGTAGAATACTTTAAGGTGATCCATAGAAATAGATTTTTAGCACACAAAGATGCAAGCACATAGAAGACACATGGAGCCACAAGCAAACAAGAAGCAAGCAAAGTGTAAGCACACGACAAAAGAATGGCAAATAGAACGGCAAGGGTGAAGTGGGGGAGAGGAAAACGAGAGGCAAATAAATGTAATGCGAAGGATAAGGGTTTGTGATAGGTACTTGGTATATGACTTTTGCGTAAGCCTCCCCGGCAACGGCGCTAGAAATTCTTCTTGCTACTTCTCGAGCTTGCGTTGTATTCCCTCAAAGAGGAAAGGGTGATGTAGCACAGTAGCGTAAGTATTTCCCTCAGTTTTTGATAACCAAGGTATCAATCCAGTAGGAGACCACGCGCGAGCCCCTCGCACCTGCACAAACAAATAAGAACTTCGCAGCCAACGCGATAAGGGGTTGTCAATCCCTTTACGGTCACTTACGAAAGTGAGATCTTATAGAGATGATAGTGTGATATTTTTGGTATTTTTGGATATAAGAACAGAAAGTAAAAGCGGAAAAGTAAAGTAGATTGCAGATTGATATGTTGAGAATAGGCCCGGGGGCCATAGTTTTCTCTAGTGGCTTCTCTCATGATAGCAATATTCTACGGGGGTAAACAAATTACTGTCGAGCAATTGATAGAAAAGCAAATAATTATGAGACAATCTAGGCATGATCATTATATATACGCATCACGTCCGAGACAAGTAGACCCAAACGATTCTGCATCTACTACTATTGCTCCACACATCGACCGCTATCCAGTATGCATCTAGAGTATTAAGTTCATAAGAACTAAGTAACGCCTTAAGCAAGATGACATGATGTGGAGGGATAAACTCAAACATAGTGATATAAACCCCATCTTTCTATCCTCGATGGCAACAATACAATACGTGCCTTGCTGCCCCTACTGTCACTGGGAAAGGACACCGCAAGTTTGAACCCAAAGCCAAGCACTTCTCCCATTGCAAGAACTATAGATCTAGTAGGCCAAACCAAACCAATAATTCGAAGAGACTTGCAAGGATATTATAATCATACATAAGGAGTTCAGAAAAGAACCAAATATTTCTCATAGATAATCTTGATCATAAACCCACAATTCATCAGATCTCGACAAACACACCGCAAAAAGAGATTACATTGAATAGATCTCCTCGAAGACCGAGGAGAACTTGGTATTGAGATCCAAAGAGAGAGAAGAAGCCATCTAGATACTAGCTATGGACCTAAAGGTCTGTGGTAAACTACTCACAACTCATGGTGAGGCATTGATGATGATGTAGAAGCACTCCGTGGTAGATCCCCCCTCCGGCGGAGCTCCGGAACAGGCCCCAAGATGGGATCTGACGGGAACAGAAGGTTGTAGTGGTGGAACTAGGGTGTTCTCTGTTGTTCTGATGGTTTTGGGGTATGTAGGTATATATAGGAGGAAGGAGCACACCGGGTGCCAGATGGGGTGCCCACGAGGCAGGGGGCGCACCCTATAGGGGGGCACGCCCCCACCCTAGTGGACGCCACGTCAGCCCTACTCCGTGGTTCTCATGTCTCCCGTGCGTATTTTGTTCCAAAAATATGTCTCCAGAAGTTTCATTCCATTTGGACTCCGTTTGATATTCCATTTCTGTAAAACCCTGAAATAGGCAAAAAACAACAATCTGGACTGGGCCTTTGGGTTAGTAGGTTAGTCCCAAAAATAATATAAAAGTGTATAACAAAGCCCATTAAACATCCAAAACATCATAAATAATAGCATGGAACAATCAAAAATTATAGATACGTTGGAAACGTATCAAGCAGCGGGTCGGTCTTGTTTCCTTGTGCCCGCTGGCATTTGGACTGGTTGATTCGGGCGGTCGCCCTTCTATAAAGAGGGGGGAGGGGAGAGGAATGGTGCCTCTCACCCCTCCACTCATCTTCTTCCAGTTCGATCCTCTTCCTCTCCAAGATATGCCGAGACGGTGTGGTCGTGGCCGTGCCTCCGTGGAGGCGTCCAGGTCGTCCTCCCGTTAGAGGGTGACAGCGGTCAAAGATGAGCCGGATGCCCAAGACGGGGACCACGCAGGAGGTAGAGGCGCCGGCCGGGGTCGTGGCCGTCAAGGCAGTCGAGGCAGAGGCGGACAAGGTCGGGGGACACCCGCGCCATTACCATCTCCGTCTTCATCTCCTCTGTCGTCTCCTCTTGCCTTCCCATGCGGCCATGTCAGGGACACGGCGCTGGAGTTCATCTTGCAGCTGCGCGAGCCGCCGTGCAGTCGCCTCCGTCTTCCTGAAGCATTTGCGAGGGTGTTGGAGGTTGATCAACCACCGAGGTTGAGGCTTCACATGGAGGGGTGTTGCCATGGCGCCATGTGGGTGGACACCAAGTTCCCCGCTCTTCACATGATGCTCCTCCACCGAGGGTGGAAGACCTTCGCGCTCACCCACTGCTTGACAAAGGGGCACGTCGTTTGCTTCAGGTTAGCGGAGAGCGATCTGTTCTCCGTCAAGGTCTTCGGGCGCTCGGGACATAGACTAGGGTGCTGTGTGGAGAGCTCGACTGACGACGAAGACTCCTCCCCGAGCAAGAGCAATGGGGAGGACAGCGACAGCGACGACGATGGAAGTGGGCGAGAGGATGACGGGTCCGACAACGCAGCGGATACGCCATCTCGGGGTGATGCCGGAAGCACCATAATCTGCACCACCATCCCCTCGAACTTCTCGGGGTCGCCTCCTTGGGCGGCTGGCGTTGGGAGGCCGGAGAAGACGAAGAAGGTGGGCGGCGGTCGTCATGTCGGAGTACGCAGGCATGAACTCGTGCATTGCCGACCCGCTGCCCCATCTTTCGGCTCTTCTCCCGGTGCCATCATCGCTAGCCTCCTTCGGGACGGCCACCGGGATGTTCTCTTGGTGCTTCCTGCTGCTCGTGCTTCGCCTAGGCGCTTCTTTTGCCCTTTGCCATCTTGTACCATTTCCTGAGGAGAGGGACAAGAAAGGGATTATGGGCATCTTATCTCTTTTAGTTTTTAAGCCCAAGCCCACGGGCCTTTGTAATATTTAAATCTTG
>LR738713.1:282120716-282141227 GCA_902687465.1 Secale cereale | reverse complement strand
GCTCATGTATGCATTACGTACGAATTGTACTTGTTTACAATGTATTAATGAAGAGAAGTGTGTTCGCCGGGTTTCTTCGTGCGCGGGCAAGAGCCATACCAAGTAACGGATCCTTGTTATCTTAAGATAAACAACGTGCCCCGGCAACATGCCTTGCCGCCCCTCCCCTGCTCCATAGATGTATTCGCGCCCTTGGCGGAAGTAGGAGCAGGGTAGGGTTAGGCCCTTCGTCTGCCCCCTTCCCATCACACTACTACCGAGCTCCGGTCCAAAACAAAGCTTGTTGGACACAGGAAAAACGGAGCATGATGGCATAAGAGTGAATGAAGCCTCGTACGTCCAAGTTCCATACAGAAGGAAGGAGTGGGGGATGAAAGACTTATCTGGTTTTTTACCTCCCGGCAACCTTGTCTTGCCGTGGCTTGACCCTTGGTCGTGCAACCCCCGGCAACCTTAGTTTCGCCGGGGTTGGAGTGGCTCGTTCTCTTTCTTCCGAACAGCTCAGCAGAAATGTCCACGCATCCTGCGAACAAGGGGATGGAAAGGAAATAAAGAGACGCAAACTCGACTTCTATGCTAGGGGTTATCCGCCGTTAAGCACTATCAACCCTAACAGAGAAAGAGACTCAACCTAGCATGGATGCTAAAACTTAGGGCGCCAACGCTTCATTTATTTATGCTCAGGGTCTGTGCCTGGCTTTGTACGAAGTGTTACATGCCCTGCCGGCAAGGCTTGTACAAAAGGGTGGCTTGTCGGGAAGCCCGGCAACCGCGCCTCACAGGTAAAACTTGCGAAGATGTTCGATGTTCCAGGAGTTACTCACTGGGATACCATCTTCGATCTCCAGGTGGATTGCGCTAGGCCTGGTGACTCGTATTACCCGATAAGGGCCTTCCCACTACAGCGTCAACTTGTTGGAATTCTTGGTCGACTGAACGTGCCAAATAACAAGGTCGCCTTACTAAAAGCTTCGGGCATGAACCTCGCGGCTATGATAGTGGCGCAAGGCTTGGTGGTAGCACACTGCTTGCACAACCACCCGAAGACGATCTTCCTCGAGGAGCGTTGCGTCATCTTGGCACAGCTGCTCTTGCTCAAGCTCATCATAAGCGAGCACTCGGGGTGACCGGGGGTGAGTTCCGTGGGTAGAACTACTTCTGCCCCATAGACGAGGGAGAAGGGTGTCTGGCCGATGGCTCGATTTGGTGTCGTTCTATTGACCAAAGAACCGCTGGCAATTCATCAATCCAGTGCCTTCCGCACTTGTGCAGCCTATCAAAAGTCCTTGTCCGGAGGCCCCGCACCACTTCAGCATTCGCCCTTTATGCTTGGCCGTTGCTTCGAGGGTGCGCAACAGAAGCAAAACAGACCTTGCTGCCGAGGTCTTGAATGTACTGCATGAAGGTGTTGCTTGTGAACTGCGTGCCATTATCGGTGATGACTCTGTTTGGTACACCAAAACGGCAGACCGGGCCCTTGAAGAACTTGACGGCTGATTGTGCGGTCACCTTTCTCACTGTGTCCACCTCCGGCCACTTTTTGAACTTGTCGATTGCTACGTACAAGTACTCAAAGCCCCCGACAACACGGGGAAAAGGGCCTAATATGTCGAGCCCCCAGTCCGAGAATGGCCAGGAAAGAGGGATTGTTTGGAGAGCTTGAGCTGGTTGATGAAGCTTCTTTGAATGGAATTGACACGCTTCACACTTGGTTACTAGTGTCGCTGCATCCCGGAGGGCAGTGGGCCAAAAAAAGCCTTGCCGGAACGCCTTGCCAGCAAGGGCCCTTGACCCTATGTGGGAGCCACATATGCCTCCATGTATCTCTGCCAACCGCCCCAGCCCTTCCTCCCGGGGAATGCACTTCAATTTCACACCGTTCGGCCTTTTTCTGTACAAGACGTCGTCGATGAATTGGTACATGACGAACCGACGTGCTACTTTCTCCGCTTCTTCCTGCTCCTCGGGAATCTCCGCGGTTTGGAGGATTGGACGGTATGTTGTGCCCATGCGGAGCCTGGGGATGGACGGCAAGGACCAAAGGCATTTCCTCTGCCATGAGAGCGATCGTCTCCATGGTCAGGGCTTGATGCCATGCCGGAGTCTATCACCCCACGGTAGGCTCAGCGTCCTTGGCAACATCTTTGCCGGCGACCCCTGGGGGCTCGGTGGAAAGTACTTGCTGGGGCCTGATTTCCTTCGCTTTCAATACTATTGCAAAAACTATTATCAATTTTGATCATAAGAAGAATCACCCCAATCATGGTCATTGCAACAAGTAGTGGACATAGCAATACTAGCATCCCCAAGCTTAGGGTTTTGCATATCCTTAACACAATTCACTATTGGAAATATGCCCTAGAGGCAATAATAAAAGGATTATTATTATATTTCCTTGTTCATGATAATTGTCTGTTATTAATGCTTGAATTGTATTGTACGGAAACAGCGATACATGTGTGAATACATAGACCACAACATGTTCTTGGTAAGCCTCTAGTTACTGACTCGTTGATCAACAGATGGTCACGGTTTCCTGACCATGGACATTGGATGTCATTGATAACGGTATCACATCATTAGGAGAATGATGTGATGGACAAGACCCAATCCTAAGCCTAGCACGAGATCGTGTAGTTCGTAATGCTTAAGCTTTTGCAGTGTCAAGTATCTGTTCCTTACACCATGAGGTTGTGGAACTCCCGGATACCGTAGGAATACTTTGGGTGTGCCAAACGTCACAACGTAACTGGGTGGCTATAAAGGTACGCAACGGGTATCTCCGAAAGTGTCTGTTGGGTTGGCACGAACCGAGACTGGGATTTGTCACTCCGTATGACGGAGAGGTATCTCTGGGCCCACTCGGTAAGACATCATCATAATGAGCTCAATGTGACTAAGGAGTTAGTCACGGGATGATGGATTACGGAACGAGTAAAGAGACTTGCCATGACGAGATTGAACAAGGTATCGGTATACCGACGATCGAATCTCGGGCAAGTACCGTACCGATAGACAAAGGGAAGAACATACGTGATTAAGTGAATCCTTGACATTGTGGTTAATCCGATGAGATCATCAAGGAACACGTGGGAACCAACATGGGTATCCAGATCCCGCTGTTGGTTATTGACCGGAGAGTCGTCTCGGTCATGTCTGTGTGTCTCCCGAACCCGTAGGGTCTACACACTTAAGGTTCGGCGACGCTAGGGTTGTAGAGATATATGCACACGGTAACCCGAATGTTGTTCGGAGTCCCGGATGAGATCCCGGACATCACGAGGAGTTCCGGAATGGTCCATAGGTAAAGAATGATATATAGGAAGTCCAGTTTCGGCCATCGGGAGAGTTCCGGGGGTCACCGGTAGTGTACCGGGACCACCAGAAGGGTCCCGGGGGTCCATCGGGTGGGGCCACCCATCCCGGAGGGCCCCGTGGGCCGTAGAGGGAGGGGGACCAGCCTCTAGTGGGCTGGTGCACCCCCCATGGGCCTCCCCCCATGCGCCTAGGGTTGAAACCCTAGGGATGGGGGCGCCTCCCTAGGCTTTGGGGGCAAGCCACCCCCCTTGGCCGCCGCCCCCCCCCCTTGGAGATTGGATCTCCTAGGGCCAGCGCCCCCCTGGCCCCCTATATATTGTGGGGGGGAGAGAGGGCAGCCGCACCTCAGCCCCTAGCGCCTCTCCCCCCCGTTACATCTCCTACTCCTCCCGCAGGGTCTCGGCGAAGCCCTGCAGCTTTTCCCGTTGCATCCACCACCATGCCGTCGTGCTGCTGGATCTCCATCAACCTCTCCTCCCCCCTTGCTGGATAAAGAAGGAGGAGACGTCGCTGTACCGTACGTGTGTTGAACGCGGAGGTGCCGCCCGTTCGGCGCTGGGATCATCGGTGATGAGGATCACGACGTGTACGACTCCATCATCCACGTTCCTTCGAACGCTTCCGCACGCGATCTACAAAGGGTATATAGATGCACTCCTTTATGCTCGTTTCTAGATGACTCCTTAGATTGATCTTGGTGAAGCGTAGGAATTTTTTTTGAATTCTGCTATGTTCCCCAATAGTGGCATCTGAGCTACGTCTTTGCGTAGCATCTTGCACGAGTAGAACACAAACAAGTTGTGGGCGTTGATTTTGTTAAATTCTCTTGCCGTTACTAGTCCAATCTTAATTCGGCGGCATCGTGAGATGAAGCGGCCTGGACCGACCTTACACGTACGCTTACATGAGACTGGTTCCACCGACTGACATGCACTAGTTGCATAAGGTGGCTGGCGGGTGTCTGTCTCTCCCACTTTAGTCGGATCGGATTCGATGAAAAGGGTCCTTATGAAGGGTAAATAGAAATTGACATATCACGTTGTGGTTTTGGCATAGGTAAGAAACGTTCTTGCTAGAAACCTATGGAAGCCACGTAAAAACTTGCAACAACAATTAGAGGACGTCTAACTTGTTCTTGCAGCATGTGCTATGTGATGTGATATGGCCAAGAAGATGTGATGAATGATATATGTGATGTATGAGATTGATCATGTTCTTGTAATAGGGAATCACGACTTGCATGTCGATGAAAATGACAACCGGCAGGAGCCATAGGAGTTGTCTTATTTATTGTATGACATGCGTGTCACTGAAGAACGCCATTTAATTACTTTACTTTATTGCTAAACGTTAGCCATAGTGGTAGAAGTCATAGTTGGTGAGACGACTTCATGAAGACACGATGATGGAGATCATGGTTTCATGCCGGTGACAAAGATGATCATGGTGCCCCGAAGATGGAGATCAAAGGAGCAAAATGATATTGGCCATATCATGTCACTTTATTTGATTGCATGTGATGTTTATCATGTTTATGCATCTTTTTTACTTAGAACGACGGTAGTAAATAAGATGATCTCTCACTGAAAATTTCAAGAATTGTGTTCCCCCTAACTGTGCACCGTTGCTAAGGATCGTTGTTCCGAAGCACCACGTGATGATCGGGTGTGATAGGCTCTAACGTTCGCATACAACGGGTGTAAGCCAGATTTACACACACAATACACTTAGGGTTCACTTGACGAGCCTAGCATGTACAGACATGGCCTCGTAACACGGAAGACCGAAAGGTCGAACATGAGTCGTATAGAAGATACGATCAACATGAAGATGTTCATCGTTGATGACTAGTCCGTCTCACGTGATGATCAGACACGGGCTAGTCGGTTCGGATCATGTATCACTTAGATGACTAGAGAGATGTCAATCTGAGTGGGAGTTCATTAAATTTGATCAGATGAACTTAATTGTCATGAAATTAGTCTAAATTCTTTACAATATGTCTTGTAGATGAAATGGCCCACACTCATGTCACCCTCAACTTCAACGCGTTCCTAGAGAAATCCAAGCTGAAAGACGATGGTAGCAACTCTACGGACAGGGTCCGTAACCTGAGGATCATCCTCATAGCTGCCAAGAAAACTTGTGTCCTAGAAGCATTGCTAGGTGACGCTCCCGCCCCGGAAAACCAAGATGTTATGAACGCTTGGCAGTCGCGCTGTGATGATTACTCCCTGGTTCAGTGCGGCATGCTCTACAGCTTAGAATCGGGGCTCCAAAAGCGTTTCGAGCACCACGGAGCATATGAGATGTTCCAAGAGCTGAAAATGGTTTTCCAGGCTCATGCCCGAGTTGAGAGATATGACGTCTCCAACGCATTCTACAGCTGTCGGATGGAGGAAAACAGTTCTGTCAGCGAGCACATACTCAAGTTGTCTGGGTTGCACAACCGCTTGTCTCAGTTGGGAATGAATCTCCCCGACGAAGCGGTCGTTGACAGAATCCTTTAGTCGCTCCCACCTAGCTACAAGAGCTTCGTGTTGAACTTCAATATGCAAGGGATGGAGAAGTCCATTCCCGAGGTGTATTCAATGCTGAAATCAGCGGAGGTGGAGATCAAGAAGGAGCATCAAGTGTTGATGGTGAATAAAACCACTAAGTTCAAGAAGGGCAAGGGTAAGAAGAACTTCAAGAAGGACGGCAAAGGAGTTGCCGCGCCCGGTAAGCCAGTTGCCGGGAAGAAGCCAAAGAATGGACCCAAGCCTGAGACTGGGTGCTTTTATTGCAAGGGAACGGGTCACTAGAAGCGGAACTGCCCCAAATACTTAGCAGACAAGAAGGCCGGCAACGTTAAAGGTATATGTGATATACATGTTATTGATGTGTACCATACCAGCGCTTGTAGTAGCTCCTGGGTATTTGATACCGGTGAAGTTGCTCACATTTGTAACTCAAAGGAGGAGTTACGGAATAAACGGAGACTCGCGAAGGACGACGTGATGATGCGCGTCGGGAATGGTTCCAAGGTCGATGTGATCGCCGTCGGCATGCTGCCTCTACATCTACCCTCAGGATTAGTTTTAAACCTTAATAATTGTTATTTAGTACCAGCTTTGAGCATGAACATTGTATCTGGATCTCGTTTGATGCGAGATGGCTACTCACTTAAATCCGAGAATAATGGTTGTTCTATTTATTTGAGAGATATGTTTTGTGGTCGTGCCCCACTGGTCACTGGTTTATTTTTGATGAATCTCGAACGTTATGATACACATATTCATAGTGTGAATGCCAAAAGATGTAAAGTTGACAATGATAGTCCCACATACTTGTGGCATTGCCGCCTTGGTCATATTGGTGTCAAACGTATGAAGAAGCTCCATGCAGATGGACTTCTAGATTCTCTTGATTATGAATCATTTGACACGTGCGGACCATGCCTCTTGGGCAAGATGACCAAGACTCCGTTCTCCGGAACAATGGAGCGAGCAACCAACTTATTGGAAATTATACATACCGATGTGTGCGGTCCAATAAGTGTTGAAGCTCGCGAAGGCTATCGTTATGTTCTCGCCCTCACAGATGACTTGCATAGATATGGGTATGTCTACTTAATGAAACACAAGTCTGAGACCTTTGAAAAGTTCAAGGAATTTCAGAATGAGGTTGAGAATCAACATGACAGAAAAATAAAGTTCTTACGATCGGATCGTGGGGGTGAATATTTAAGTCATGAATTTGGCACGCACCTAAGGAACAGTGGAATTGTTTCACAATTGACACCGCCCGGAACACCTCAGCGTAATGGTGTGTCCGAACATCGAAATCGTACTCTGTTGGACATGGTGCGATCTATGATGTCTCTCACCGACTTACCGCTATCTTTTGGGGTTATGCTTTAGAGACTGCCGCATTCACTTTAAAAGGGCTTCTTCGAAATCCGTTGAGACAACACCATATGAACTTTGGTTTGGCAAGAAACCTATGGGGTTGCGATGCTTATGTCAAGAAACTTCAACCTGAAAAGCTCGAACCCAAATCAGAAAAATGCGTCTTCATAGGATACCCAAAGGAAACGATTGGGTACACCTTCAACCTCAGATCCGAAGGCAAGGTCTTTGTTGCCAAGAATGGATCCTTTCTGGAGAAAGAGTTTCTCTCGAAAGAATTGAGTGGGAGGAAAGTAGAACTTGATGAGGTGATAGTCACCCCTCCTGAACTAGAAAGTAGCGCAGCGCAGGAAATTGTTCCTGAGGTGCCTGCACCGACAAGGGAGGAAGTTAATGATGATGATCATGAAGAAACAGATCAAGTTACTACTGAACTTCGAAGGTCCACAAGGACACGTTCCGCACTAGAGTGGTACGGTAATCCTGTCATGGAAATCATGTTGTTAGACAACGGTGAACCTTCGAACTATGAAGAAGCGATGGCGGGCCCGGATTCCAATAAATGGCTTGAAGCCATGAAATCCGAGATAGGATCCATGTATGAAAACAAAGTATGGACTTTGGTGGACTTGCCCGATGATCGGCACGCCATAGAAAATAAATGGATATTTAAGAAGAAGACAGACGCCGATGGTAATGTGACCATCTATAAGGCTCGGCTTGTCGCTAAGGGTTATCAACAAGTTCAAGGGATTGAGTACGACGAGACTTTCTCTCCCGTAGCGATGCTAAAGTCCGTCCGAATCATGTTAGCAATTGCCGCATTCTATGATTATGAAATATGGCAAATGGACGTCAAAACGGCATTCCTTAATGGCTTCCTCAAGGAAGAGTTGTATATGATGCAGCCAGAAGGTTTTGTCGATCCAGAGAATGCTAACAAGGTATGCAAGCTCCAGCGCTCGATCTACGGGCTGGTGCAAGCATCTCGGAGTTGGAATATTCGCTTTAATGATGTGATCAAAGCGTTTGGCTTTATACAGACTTGGGGAGAAGTCTGTATCTACAAGAAAGTGAGTGGGAGCTCTGTAGCATTTCTCATATTATATGTGGATGACATATTGCTGATGGTAAATGATATAGAATTCTTGGAGAGCATAAAGGCCTACTTGAATAAGAGTTTTTCAATGAAGGACCTTGGAGAAGCTGCTTACATATTGGGCATCAAAATCTATAGAGATAGATCAAGACGCCTCATTGGTCTTTCACAAAGCACATACCTTGACAAGATATTGAAGAAGTTCAATATGGATCAGTCCAAGAAGGGGTTCTTGCCTGTATTGCAAGGTATGAGATTGAGCACGGATCAGTCTTCGACCACGACAGAAGATAGAGAAAAGATGAGTGTCATCCCCTATGCCTCAGCCTTATGTTCTATTATGTATGCCATGCTATGTACCAGACCTGATGTGAACCTTTCCATAAGTTTGGTGGGGAGGTACCAAAGTGATCTCGGTATGGAACACTGGACAGCGGTCAAGAACATCCTAAAGTACCTGAAGAGGACTAAGGATATGTTTCTCGTTTATGGAGGTGACGAAGAGCTCGTCCTAAAGGGTTACGTCGATGCTAGCTTCGACACAGATCTGGATGACTCCAAGTCACAAACCGGATACGTGTATATTTTGAATGGTGGAGCAGTCAGCTGGTGCAGTTGCAAGCAGAGCGTCGTGGCGCATTCTACATGTGAGGCGGAGTACATAGCTGCTTGCGAATCAGCGCAAGAAGGAGTCTGGATGAAGGAGTTCATCACCGACCTAGGAGTCATTCCAAGCGCGTCAAGCCCGATGACTCTCTTCTGTGAAAACACTGGAGCTATTGCCATTGCCAAGGAGCCTAGGTTTCACAAGAAGAACAAGCACATCAAGCGCCGTTTCAACTCCATCAGGAATTATGTTCAAGATGGAGACATAGATATTTGTAAAGTGCATACGGATCTGAATGTCACAGATCCGTTGACTAAACCTCTTGCACGGGCAAAACATGATCAACACCAGAACTCTATGGGTGTTCTATTCATCACAATGTAACTAGATTATTGACTCTAGTGCAAGTGGGAGACTGTTGGAAATATGCCCTAGAGGCAATAATAAAAGGATTATTATTATATTTCCTTGTTCATGATAATTGTATGTTATTCATGCTTGAATTGTATTGTACGGAAACAGCGATACATGTGTGAATACATAGACCACAACGTGTCTCTGGTAAGCCTCTAGTTACTGGCTCGTTGATCAATAGATGGTCACGGTTTCCTGACCATGGACATCGGATGTCATTGATAACGGGATCACATCATTAGGAGAATGTTGTGATGGACAAGACCCAATCCTAAGCCTAGCACAAGATCGTGTAGTTCATACTGCTTAAGCTTTTCCAGTGTCAAGTATCTGTTCCTTAGACCATGAGCTTGTGCAACTCCCGGATACCGTAGGAATAATTTGGGTGTGCCAAACGTCACAACGTAACTGGGTGGCTATAAAGGTACGCAACGGGTATCTCCAAAAGTGTCTGTTGGGTTGGCACGAACCGAGACTGGGATTTGTCACTCCGTATGATGGAGAGATATCTCTGGGCCCACTCGGTAAGACATCATCATAATGAGCTCAATGTGACTAAGGAGTTAGTCACGGGATGATGGATTACGGAACGAGTAAAGAGACTTGCCATGACAAGATTGAACGAGGTATCGGTATACCGATGATCGAATCTCGGGAAAGTACCGTACCGATAGACAAAGGGAATAACATACGTGATTAAGTGAATCCTTGACATCGTGGTTAATCCGATGAGATCATCGAGGAACACGTGGGAACCAACATGGGTATCCAGATCCCGCTGTTGGTTATTGACCGGGGAGTCGTCTCGGTCATGTCTGCGTGTCTCCCGAACCCGTAGGGTCTACACACTTAAGGTTCGGCGACGCTAGGGTTGTAGAGATATATGCACATGGTAACCCAAATGTTGTTAGGAGTCCCGGATGAGATCTCGGACGTCACGAGGAGTTCCGTAATGGTCCGGAGGTAAAGAATGATATATAGGAAGTCCAGTTTCGGCCATCGGGAGAGTTCCGGGGGTCACCGGTAGTGTAACGGGACTACCGGAAGGGTCCCGGGGGTCCACCGGGTGGGGCCAGCCATCCCGGAGGGCCCCGTGGGCCGTAGGGGGCGGGGGACCAGCCCCTAGTGGGCTGGCGCACCCCCCATGGGCCTCCCCCCATGCGCCTAGGATTGAAACCCTAGGGGTGGGGGCGCCCCCTAGGCTTGGGGGGCAAGCCACCCCCCTTGGCCGCCGCCCCCCCTAGGAGATTGGATCTCCTAGGGCCGGTGCCCTCCTGGCCCCCTTTATATAGTGGGGGGAGAGAGGGCAGCCGCACCTCAGCCCCTGGCGCCTCTCCCCCCGTTACATCTCCTACTCCTCCCGCAGGGTCTCGGCGAAGCCCTGCAGCTTTTCCCGTTGCTTCCACCACCACGCCGTCGTGCTGCTGGATCTCCATCAACCTCTCCCCCCGCCCTTGCTAGATCAAGAAGGAGGAGACGTCGTTGTACCGTACGTGTGTTGAACGCGGAGGTGCCGTCCGTTCCGCACTGGGATCATCGGTGACGAGGATCACGACGAGTACGACTCCATCATCCACGTTCCTTCGAACGCTTCCGCACGCGATCTACAAAGGGTATGTAGATGCACTCCTTTATGCTCGTTGCTAGATGACTCCTTAGATTGATCTTGGTGAAGCGTATTTTTTTTTGAATTCTACTATGTTCCCCAACATTCACATCAATAGAATTTATAATAACATCATTGCAATCATGCTTTTCATCGAAGGAACTATCAAGTATGGGTGTAATAGCAACGATCTCGTGTTTAACATAGGGAACTATAGCAAATTCATCTTCATAAATATTGGCATCATGGCCACAAAAATAGCAAGCATCATGTTCATCAAGGGATATTTCAATCAAATCATCGGAATCAATTATCTATAGATTCATGCATATCATTATTTTCCTTCAAAGCAGCGGTCATTCTTTCAATAAATTCTTTGACATTGACATTATGAGCATAGTTTTCATAGAAATATTTAAGTATGTCAAAAATTTCAGATTCATTGAGTGTAATATCATACTTTTCAATCAAAGAAGCAACTTCATAAGCACCCTTAAAAGCAACAAATTCTTCAATTTGTTCGATATCATAGTAACTATAAACACCCTTTGCATAAGAAGATAAGATTTCATTATCATTAAACTCACATAGGTAGGGGAGGTGTTTTTTAGGGTTGTTAGAGCAACATGTAAAATCACAAATTTCATAAAGGTTCCACGCATAACACGACAATCTGTATATTTGATCCCATAAGAGTCTCCCTTTTTAAGACAAACGGTGACGCACAAAATGAGCAAGCTCATCTAAAGATTTCCCATCAACTAGGCTAGTTGGGGTTTCAGCACGAGAGCATAAGGATCAAAGATGATCCAAGTAGAATACTTTAAGGTGATCCATAGAAATAGATTTCTAGCATGCAAAGATGCAAGCACATAGAAGGCACATGGAGACACAAGCAAACAAGAAGCAAGCGAAGTGTAAACACACGACAAAAGAATGGCAAATAGAACGGCAAGGGTGAAGTGGGGGAGAGGAAAAGGAGAGGCAAATAAATGTAATGCGAAGGATAAGGGTTTGTGATAGGTACTTGGTATATGACTTTTGCGTAAGCCTCCCCGGCAACGGCGCCAGAAATTTTTCTTGCTACTTCTCGAGCTTGCGTTGTATTTCCTCGAAGAGGAAAGGGTTATGCAGCACAGTAGCGTAAGTATTTCCCTCATTTTTTGATAACCAAGGTATCAATCCAGCAGGAGACCACACGCGAGCCCCTCGCACCTGCACAAACAAATAAGAACTTCTCTGATAGAGATGATAGTTTGATATTTTTGGTATTTTTGGATATAAGAACAGAAAGTAAAAGCGGAAAAGTAAAGTAGATTGCAGATTCGTATGTTGAGAATAGGCCCGGGGGCCATAGTTTTCTCCAGTGGCTTCTCTCATGATAGCGATATTCTACGGCGGGTAAACAAATTACTGTCAAGTAATTAATAGAAAAGCGAATAATTATGAGATTATCTAGGCATGAGCATTATATATAAGCATCACGTCCGAGACAAGTAGATCGAAATGATTCTGCATCTACTATTGTTGCTCCACACATCGACCGCTATCCAGCATGCATCTAGAGTATTAAGTTCATAAGAACAGAGTAACGCCTTAAGCAAGATGACATGATGTAGAGGGATAAACTCAAACATAGTGATATAAACACCATCTTTTTATCCTCGGTGGCAACAATACAATACGTGCCTGGCTGCCCCTACTGTCACTGGGAAAGGACACCGCAAGATTGAACCCAAAGCCAAGCACTTCTCCCATTGCAAGAACTATAGATCTTATAGGCCAAACCAAACCAATGATTCGAAGAGACTTGCAAGGATATTTATAATCATACATAAAGATTTTAGAAAATAACCAAATATTTCTCATAGATAATCTTGATCACAAACCCACAATTCATCGGATCTCGACAAACACACCACAAAAAGAGATTACATCAATTAGATCTCCTCGACGACCGAGGAGAACTTGGTACTGAGATCCAAAGAGAGAGAAGAAGCCATCTAGATACTAGCTATGGACCCGAAGGTCTGTGGTAAACTACTCACAACTCATGGTGAGGCGATGATGATGATGTAGAAGCACTCCATGGTAGATCCCCCCTCCGGCGGAGCTCCAGAATAGGCCCCAAGATGGGATCTCACGGGAACAGAAGGTTGCGTCGGTGGAACTAGGGTTTTCTCTGTTGTTCTCATGGTTTCGGGGTACGTAGGTATATATAGGAGGAAGGAGGGAACCGGGGGCCAGACGGGGTGCCCACGAGGCAGGGGGCGCCCAATAGGGGGGCACCCCCGACACTTGTGGATGCCACATCAGCCCTACTTTGTGGTTCTCAAGTCTCTCGTGCGTACTTTGCTCCAAAAATATCTCTCGAGAAGTTTCATTCCGTTTGGACTCCGTTTGATATTCCTTTTCTGTAAAACTCTGAAATAGGCAAAAAAAACAGCAATCTGGACTGGGCCATTGGGTTAGTAGGTTAGTCCCAAAAATAATATAAAAGTGTATAACAAAGCCCATTAAACATCCAAAACATCATAAATAATAGCTTGGAACAATAAAAAATTATAGATACGTTGGAGACATATCAAGCATCCCCAAGCTTAATTCATGCTCGTCCTCGAGTAGGTAAATGATAAAAATAGAATTTTTGATGTGGAGTGCTAACCAACATAGTTTTTCAATGTAATTCTCTTAATTGTGGCATGGATGTTCAGATCTGAAACATTCGAGATAAAAGTCTATATTGACATAAGAAATAATAATACTTCAAGCATACTAACAAAGCAATCATGTCTTCTCAAAATACTATGGCTAATGAAAGTTATCCCTACAAAATCATATAGTCTGGCTATGCTCCCTCTTCATCACACAAAATATTCATATCATGCACAACCCCGATTTCAGCCAAGCACTTGTTTTCATACTCTATTCTTTCAAACCTTTCAACTTTCACGCAATACATGATCGTGAGCCATGGATATAGCACTATGTGGAATAGAGAGGTGGTTTAGGAGAAGACAAAAAGGAGGGAGATAATCTCACATCAACTAGGCGTATCAACAGGCTATGGCGATGCCCATCAATAGATATCAATGTGAGTGAGTAGGGATTACCATGCAACAAATGCACTAGAGCTAAATATGTATGAAAGCTCACCAAAAGAAACTAGCGGGTGTGCATCCAACTTGCTTGCTCACGAAGACCTAGGGCATTTGAGGAAGCACATCCTTGGAATATACAAGCCAAGTTCTATAATGAAAATTCCCACTAGTAAATGAAAGTGACTAAACATGAGACTCTCTATCATGAAGGACATGGTGCTACTTTGAGGCACAAGTGTGGAAAAGGATAGTAGCTATTGTCCCTTCTCTATTTTCTCTCATTTTTTTGGAGGGGATTTCTCTCTCTTTTTTTAAACCCCTCTCTATTTTTTGGGGCCATCTCTTTTTTTATTGGCCTTTCCTCACATGTGACAATGCTCTAATAATGATGATCATCACACTTTTATTGATTTACAACTCGATACTAGAACAAAGTATGACTCTATATGAATGCCTCCGGCGGTGTACCGAGATATGCAATTAATCAAAAGTGACATGTATGAAAAATTATGCATGGTGGCTTTGCCACAAATACGATGTCAACTACATGATCATGCATGGCAATATGACAATATGAAGCGTGTCATATGAACGAGACAGTGGAAAGTTGCATGGCAATATATCTCGGAATGGCTATGGAAATGCCATGATAGGTGGGTATGGTGGCTATTTTGAGGAAGGATATATAGTGGGTGTATGGTACCGGCGAAAGTTGCGCGGTACAAGAGAGTCTAGCAATGGTGGAAGGGTGAGAGTGCGTAATATCTATGGACTCAACATTAGTCATAAGAACTCATATACTTATTGCAAACAATTACGAGTCATCAAAACAAAGCAATCAACGCGTGCTCCTAGGGGGGAGGTTGGTAGGAATTAAACATCGCGTGCCCCCGACCTCCACACAAAGGATGACACTCTACAAATACCTCATGCTCTAACTTCGTCACATAGCGGTTCACCATACGTGCATGCTAAGGGAATCACTGACTTTAACACAAGCATTTCTCAATTTCATAATAACTCCACAAGCATGACTTTAGTATCACTATCCTCATATCTCAAAACAATTATCAAGCATCCAACTTCTCATCATATTCAATGCACTTAATGTGAATTTTTTTACTACATTGATCTTGGATGCCTATCATGTGAAGGCTAGTTTTATAGCCAAAGCACACTACCATGCTGTTTTAATAGTCTCTCAAAAGGATATAAGTGAAGCATGATAGATCACCGATTTCTAGAAAATATAATTACCACCGTGCTCTAAAAGATATAAATGAAGCACTAGAGCAAAAAACTGTTCAACTCAAAAGATATAAGTGAAGCACATAGAGTGTTCTATCAATTCCTAGGCCATATTTAACTCTCTCAAAAGGTGTGTCTAGCAAGGATAATTGTGGCAAACTAACAAGCAAAGACTCAAATTATACATGATGCTCCAAGTAAAACACATATCATGTGGTGAATAAAAATATAGCTCCGAGTATAGTTACCGATAGATGAAGACGAAAGAGGGGATGCCTTCCCGGGGCATCCCCAAGCTTCGGATCTTGCCACTCTTTGTTCCATAGTCCATCAAAGCAATACTCAAAACTTGAAAACTTCACAACACAAAACTTAGACAAAAATCTCGTGAGCTCCGTTAGTATAAGAAAACAAACCACTACTCAAAGGTACTGCAATGAATTCATTTTTTGTTTATATTGGTGTTAAACCTACTGTATTCCAACTTCTCTCTGATTCATACTTCCGAATACTACTCATAGATGCATCGAAATAAGCAAACAACACACGAAAAACAGAATCTGTCAAAAACAGAACAGTCTGTAGTAATCTGTAGTTTTCGCATACTTTTGTAACTCCAAAAAAATTCAAATAAATTGGTAAACATGACGAATTTTTCTATTAATCATCTACAAAAAGAATCAACTAAATAGCACACTCCAGTAAAATCTGGTGACCATTCTAGCGAGCGCTAACAATTCTGTTTTCCACAGCAAGATCAAATAAACTTCACACAAGTCTTCCCAAAGGTTCTACTTGGCACAAACACTAATTAAAACACAAAACCACATCTAAACAGAAGCTAGATGCAATATTTATTCCTAAACAGAAGCAAAAAAAATTGGGTTGCCTCCTAACAAGCGCTATCGTTTTACGCCCCTAGCTTGGCACGATAATTCAATGATGCTCACAAGAAAGATAAGGATTGAAGCACAAAGAGAGCATCATATATCAGGTGAAAATCACATCTAAGTCTAACATACTTCCTATGCATAGGCATTTTATAGGAAAACAAATTAGCAAGACAAGCAAGATCTAGCATATGCAAGGAAGATGAAAGAGCCAATAGCAATCCCAAAATAACGAGAGGTAATTTAGTAACATGAAAATTCCTACAACCATATTTTCCTCTCTCATAATAATTGCATGTAGGATCATAATCAAATTCAACAATATAGTTATCACAAAACATATTCTCAACACAATCCACATGCATACGAAGTTGACTCTCTTGCAAAATAGTGGGATCAACACTGACTAAAGTCATGACCTCTCCAAACCCACTTTCAATACTATTGCGAACACTATTATCAATTTTGATCATAAGAAGAATCACCCAAAATCATGATCATTGCAACAAGTAGTGGACATATCAATACTAGCATCCCCAAGCTTAGGGTTTTCCATATCCTTAACACAATTCACATCAATAGAATTTATAATAACATCATTGCAATCATGCTTTTCATCGAAGGAACTATCAAGTATGGGTGTAATAGCAACGATCTCATGTTTAACATAGGGAACTATAGCAAATTCATCTTCATAAATATTGGCATCATGGCCACAAAAATAGCAAGCATCATGTTCATCAAGGGATATTTCAATCAAATCATCGGAATCATAATTATCTATAGATTCATGCATATCATTATTTTCCTTCAAAGCAGCGGTCATTCTTTCAATAAATTCTTTGACATTGACATTATGAGCATAGTTTTCATAGCAATATTTAAGTATGTCAAAAATATCAGATTCATAGAGAGTAATATCATACTTTTCAGTCAAAGAAGCAACTTCATAAGCACCCTTAAAAGCAACGAATTCTTCAATTTGTTCGATATCATAGTAACTATAAGCACCCTTTGCATAAGAAGATAAGATTTCATTATCATTAAACTCACATAGGTAGGGGAGGTGTTTTTTAGGGTTCTTAGAGCAACATGTAAAATCACAAATTTGATAAAGGTTCCAAGCATAACACGACAATCTGTTTATTTGATCCCATAAGAGTCTCCCTTTTTCAGACAAATGGTGACGCACAAAATGAGCAAGCTCATCTAAAGATTTCCCATCAACTAGGCTAGTTGGGGTTTCAGCACGAGAGCATAAGGATCAAAGATGATCCAAGTAGAATACTTTAAGGTGATCCATAGAAATAGATTTCTAGCATGCAAAGATGCAAGCACACAGAAGGCACATGGAGACACAAGCAAACAAGAAGCAAGCGAAGTGTAAACACACAACAAAAGAATGGCCAATACAACGGCAAGGGTGAATTGGGGGAGAGGAAAACGAGAGGCAAATAAATGTAATGCGAAGGATAAGGGTTTGTGATAGGTACTTGGTATATGACTTTTGCGTAAGCCTCCCCGGCAATGGCGCCAGAAATTCTTCTTGCTACTTCTCGAGCTTGCGTTGTATTCCCTCGAAGAGGAAAGGGTGATGCAGCACAGTAGCGTAAGTATTTCCCTCAGTTTTTGATAACCAAGGTATCAATCCAGTAGGAGACCACGCGCGAGCCCCTCGAAACCTGCACAAACAAATAAGAACTTCGCAGCCAACGCGATAAGGGGTTCTCAATCCCTTTACGGCCACTTACGAAAGTGAGATCTGATAGAGATGATAGTTTGATATTTTTGGCATTTTTGGATATAAGAACAGAAAGTAAAAGCGAAAAAGTAAAGTAGATTGCTGATTGATATGTTGAGAATAGGCCCGGTGGCCATAGTTTTCTCTAGTGGCTTCTCTCATGATAGCGATATTCTACGGCGGGTAAACAAATTACTGTCGAGCAATTGATAGAAAAGCGAATAATTATGAGACAATCTAGGCATGATCATTATATATACGCATCACGTCCGAGACAAGTAGACTGAAACGATTCTGCATCTACTACTATTACTCCACACATCGACCGCTATCCAGCATGCATCTAGAGTATTAAGTTCATAAGAACAAAGTAACGCCTTAAGCAAGATGACATGATGTAGAGGGGTAAACTCAAACATAGTGATATAAACCCCATCTTTTTATCCTCGATGGCAACAATACAATACGTGCCTTGCTGCCCCTACTGTCAATGGGAAAGGACACCACAAGTTTGAACCCAAAGCCAAGCACTGCTCCCATTGCAAGAACTATAGATCTAGTAGGCCAAACCAAACCAATAATTCGAAGAGACTTGCAAGGATATTATAATCATACATAAAGATTTCAGAAAAGAACCAAATATTTCTCATAGATAATCTTGATCATAAACCCACAATTCATCAGATCTCGACAAACACACCGCAAAAAGAGATTACATTGAATAGATCTCCTCAAAGACCGAGGAGAACTTGGTATTGAGATCCAAAGAGAGACAAGAAGCCATCTAGATACTAGCTATGGACTTGAAGGTCTGTGGTAAACACTCACAACTCATGGTGAGGCGCTGATGATGATGTAGAAGCACTCCGTGGTAGATCCCCCCTCCGGTGGAGCTCCGGAATAGGCCCCAAGATGGGATCTCACAGGAATAGAAGGTTGCAGTGGTGGAACTAGGGTTTTCTCTGTTGTTCTGATGGTTTTGGGGTATGTAGGTATATATAGGAGGAAGGAGCACACCGGGGGCCAAATGGGGTGCCCATGAGGAAGGGGGCACGCCCCCACCCTAGTGGACGCCACGTCAGCCCTACTCCGTGGTTCTCAAGTCTCCCGTGCGTATTTTGTTCCAAAAATATGTCTCCAGATGTTACATTCCATTTGGACTCCGTTTGATATTCCTTTTTTGTAAAACCCTAAAATAGGCAAAAAAACAGCAATCTAGACTGGGCCTTTGGGTTAGTAGGTTAGTCCCAAAAATGATATAAAAGTGTATAACAAAGCCCATTAAACATCCAAAACATCATAAATAATAGCATGGAACAATAAAAAATTATAGATACGTTGGAGACGTATCAAGCAGCGGGTCGGTCTTGTTTCCTTGTGCCCGCTGGCATTTGGACTGATTGATTCGGGTGGTCGCCCTTCTATAAAGAGGGGGGGAGGGGAGAGGAATGGTGCCTCTCACCCCTCCACTCATCTTCTTCCAGTTCGATCCCCTTCCTCTCCAAGATATGCCGAGAGGGCGTGGTCGTGGTCGTGCCTCCGTGGAGGCGTCCATGTCGTCCTCCCGTCAGAGGGTGACAACGGTCAAAGAAGAGCCGGATGCCCAAGACGGGGACCACGCAGGAGGTAGAGGCGCCGGCCGGGGTCGTGGCCGTCAAGGCAGTCGAGGCAAAGGCGGACAAGGTCGGGGGACACACGCGCCATTACCATCTCCGCCTTCATCTCCTCCGTCATCTCCTCCTGCCTCCCCATGCGGCCATGTTAGGGAGACGGCGCTGGAGTTCATCTTGCAGCTGCGCGAGCCGCCGTGCAGTCGCCTCCGTCTTCGTGAAGCATTCGCGAGGGTGTTGGAGGTTGATCAGCCACCGAGGTTGAGGCTTCACATGGAGGTGTGTTGCCATGGTGCCATGTGGGTGGACACCAAGTTCCCCACTCTTCACGTGATGCTCCTCCATCGGGGGTGGAAGACCTTCACGCGCGCCCACTGCTTGACAAAGGGGCATGTCGTTTGCTTCAGGTTAGTTCTCCGTCAAGGTCTTCGGGCGCTCGGGACATAGACTAGGGTGCTCTGTGGAGAGCTCGACTGACTCCGAAGACTCCTCCCCGAGCAAGAGCGATGGGGAGGACAGCGACAGCGACGACGAGGGCAGTGGGCGGGAGGATGACGGGTCCGACAAGGCAGCGGATACGCCATCTCGGGGCGATGCCGGCATCACCATCATCTGCACCACCAGCCCCTTGAACTTCTCGGGGTCGTCTCCTTGGGCAGCTAGCGTTGGGAGGCCGAAGAAGACGAAGAAGGTGGGCGGCGGTCGTCATGTCGGAGTACACGGGCATGAACTCGTGCATTGCCGACCCGGTGCCCCATCTTTCGGCTCTTCTCCCGGTGCCATCATTGCTAGCCTCCTTCGGTACGGCCACCGGGATGTTCTCTTGGTGCTTCCTGCTGCTCGTGCTTCGCCTAGGCGCTTCTTTTGCCCTTTGCCATCTTTTACCATTTCCTGAGGAGAGGGACAAGAAAGGGATTATCGGCATCTTATCTTTTTTTAGTTTTTAAGCCCACGGGCCTTTGTAAGATTTAAATCTTGTAAACCCCC